>CM038719.1:40028619-40066119 GCA_021613375.1 Megaleporinus macrocephalus | reverse complement strand
CCCTTTTATACTCACTTATTAGTAGAATGTTTTTCAGCTGTGATCACAATTGAGCAAGAGTGTCCTAACAACCAATTAGTCCAATAACATCCTTAACTTGGATTGGTGGTCGTACCAGGAGATTTAGACAGAGGACTGAGAATTACTGATAATAGAACTATATGTAAAATAAGACTCTATACAAAAATAGACTTTAATACAAACATTTTTATTCTTTAAAAATCATCTGATTCACTTACATTAATTGTGAAATGGACAATATTGTTTGTGAATTGCATAAAAATTGCATGAAATGAAATTCTAAAGGGATCCTAAACTTTTGAGCAGTAGTGTGTGATATATATGTATGTAATTTTTATTTTTATGTAGTAATTAATGGCATAATTCTCTGCAGGTGTTGAACAGGCTGACGTTTGCCTCCACCCTGTCACATCTCCGGCGTGTGAACTCCCCCATTGGCAGAGACGGCAAGCTGGCCAAGCCCAGGCAGCTCCACAACACCCTGTGGGGCATGGTGTGCCCTGCTGAGACCCCTGAGGTACCCACATTTAAGGAATTCCCTTCACTATGGCTGTTCTCAGTATGTAGTGATCCACAGGCGTCTACAGGCATAGTTTTGAACCAACAGCTCATTACTGGGTTGAAAGCTGTCACCATTCTCAGATACCTTCAAAAGCTGTGTAAGAGGTTACCATGGTTTTAATTGTGAAAGGTGATAAAGGTTTCTTAATTTAAAAGCCATTAGGCCAAATGATGTGTGGTATGTGTTTCTGTGTTTATCAGATTTAATTTTATGATTTTAGTTGCTGCACATTGTAAGCAACTGCTATAGTGAACCTCAACACCTACTCAGACTGGCTAACTGAGCTGTATTTGCAGATTAACTGTTGTCAACTATCATGTTGCAGTTTTTCTTTTCACCTGATGGTGGCAGTAACACATGGATGGATGGGTAGATCTTTTCATATTGTTATATTGTTACATTTGAATTAGTCCGGCATGAGCATGATCATGCTGTAACTCCTCTGGCACCAGATTCAAACACGTTTAAGGAATCGTTGCCAAATTCTCAGATCACTTTTTGGCCCCTTGGGTATCTTGACGCGGTCTGATATGGCCCTCTTTCAAAACAAAAATTGGACACCTCTGTTCTAAGGACAGTTTACTGGGTATTAAGACAAACCCCAGAATTGCTAATGAGAATGAAGCCCCAATGACTTTCTAGTCGCTCAATTCATTTTTAACAATATTAGCATTTTCGGCTGAACTTTCTTTTTAACTCCCAGCTTTTTGAAGGTGATGGTTCAATGATGTTTCTGTCTTACTAATAAGTCCGTGTTGTTTGCAGGGTCATGCTGTAGGCTTGGTGAAAAACTTGGCGCTGATGGCGTACATCTCTGTGGGGTCCCAGCCCTCCCCCATCCTGGAGTTCTTGGAGGAGTGGAGCATGGAGAACCTCGAGGAGATCTCACCTGCTGCCATTGCAGAGTCAGTGCATGCATTGTCCACTAAGAGGCAGTACTATATTAGGGACTGAGCATGAAAGGAGGGCTTTTTGAGTTATTCATGTTAAAGACTGGTCTGAATCTGGAGGTTTAAATTGTGATAGTTGGAGACAGCATGTGAAGCTGTGGTTATTAGTTATAAGGCTATATTAGTTTAGACTGTTGTCCAGTTTAGGCTGCTGTTCAGTGGTTTAAGCTGTTGTCCATGCTCTCCCAATGCTTTGTTGGTATGTTGGCAGCCAGTTTGGTTAACATCCTGTCTGTGGTTTTCTCTGTATTTTTCCAGTGCCACTAAGATCTTTGTGAACGGCTGCTGGGTGGGCATCCACAAAGACCCTGAACAGTTGATGAACACGCTGAGGAAGCTGAGAAGACAGATGGACATCATTGTGTCTGAGGTGAGAGAAGAGAACTAAGGATAAAGCTTGAAGAGACTAATCTAGGTCTCACTTGAGGAAGCTAACACAACAAACAGTCTTCTTATTGGTCTCAGCACAGGAAATGGTCCACTGTACAACATAAGCCAAGAAGAGTCGATGAGCTAATCTTTCTAATGAGGAACCGAGCTGTAGACGGTGCCAGTGTTATTTTATTGGGAACATTTCTTCGGGTGGTCCGCCACACTATAATCTCTGCGGCCACAGCAAGAAATACAAATCATGCCAACCAGTCTTCTAATCCAAAGCCTTGTTGACTAATCAGACCTTCCCGCCCAGTTTTTACCACAAATCAGACATTCCCGCCCAGTTTTTACCACAAATCAGACCTTCCCGCCCAGTTTTTACCACAAATCAGACCTTCCCGCCTAGTTTTACCACAAATCAGACCTTCCCGCCTAGTTTTACCTCAAATCAGACCTTACTGTTCAGTTTTTACCACAAATCAGACCTTCCCGCCTAGTTTTACCTCAAATCAGACCTTACTGCTCAGTTTTTACCACAAATCAGACATTCCCGCCCAGTTTTTACCACAAATCAGACATTCCCGCCCAGTTTTTACCACAAATCAGACTTTCCCGCCCAGTTTTTACCTCAAATAAGACCTTCCTGCTCAGTTTTACCACAAATCAGACCTTCCCGCCTAGTTTTACCACAAATCAGACCTTCCCGCCTAGTTTTACCACAAATCAGACCTTCCTGCCTAGTTTTACCACAAATCAGACCTTACTGCTTAGTTTTTACCACAAATCAGACCTTCCCGTCTAGTTTTACCTCAAATCAGACCTTACTGCTCAGTTTTTACCACAAATCGGACCTTCTTGCCTAGTTTTACCACAAATCGGACCTTCCTGCTCAGTTTTTACCACAAATCAGACCTTCCCGCCCAGTTTTTACCACAAATCGGACCTTCCTGCTCAGTTTTTACCACAAATCAGACTTTCCCTCCCAATTTTTACCACAAATTGGACCTTCCCTCCCAGTTTTTACCACAGATCGGCACTTCCCGTCCAGGTTTTACCACAAATCGGATGTTTTCCCTAGAAATAAAAATCCTGGAGTGAAATTGCTTGTCTATAAATTCCACAACTGTGTGGTGCATCACTACCAGTATTAGAAGAAAACTGCTTTTATTCTTTGTGATGCTGCAACAACGAGTTTCTCTTCCATCTCTAGCAGTAACCACTATCTAGGAACCATAACAAGAGCGTGGCGTTTCATGGTGGCGTTGGTAGAGCAGGTGGCACCCTGCTCACTGCTCAATTCTCAATTCTTATAAATAATCCCCACATCACTTCACTCCTAATGTGCATAAAGTTAAACTTCACTCAACTTCATTGCGTCGCCGGATCCACCCTTCCCATAACAGACTCACTAGGTTTGACTGAGTAGCATGTACAGGTGTAGTTAGGCTGTTAAGGTGTAGTAAGGCTGAGACAAGCGGTGGAGATGGGTGAACCATGGAGTTAATCAACCGAATGTGGAAAAGAATGCAGTTACTGTCACTGGAAAAATGAGTGTTTGTGCAGCAACAGTTTGCCGTCTGCATCCTCAACCAAACTCTGACTGCTTTTTGTTTTTGGTTCTGCGTAGGTGTCGATGATCCGGGACATCAGAGAGCGAGAGATCCGAATTTATACAGACGCTGGCCGGATTTGCCGACCGCTGCTCATCGTTGAGAAGCAAAAGCTTCTGCTGAAGAGGCGCCACATCGACCAGCTCAAAGAACGAGAGTACAACAACTACAGGTACGCGAACATAGCGGCTCCGTGGCTCTCAGTTGGGGGTCTTGGTTTTAATTTTTGCTTTGAGTTTTGTTTTCTGTGTATGACTAAATGAGTTGTTGACGGTTTGAATGATCTGTAGTATTTTAAATGTTTGTGAGGTTGTTTCTTGTCAGTTTTGTGTTAGCAGTTGGTAACTGGTTGCTTGAGCCCACAGTCTGTGCTCTAGTCTTCTCTGTTGTATGTGCTCTGTAGGTACTGGGTTTCATTCAGTGTGTGCAGAGATTGAGAGACAGCCAAGTAGTTGTATCTCCACTGCTCCTAAACCCTTCCTGCTGCTGACCCTGTGTGTTTGTATAGTTGGCAGGACCTGGTGGCAAGTGGAGTGGTGGAATATATCGATACGCTGGAGGAAGAGACTGTGATGCTGGCCATGACCCCAGATGACCTCCAGGAGAAGGGTGTGGCTTATTGCTCCACCTACACTCACTGTGAGATCCATCCCTCTATGATCCTGGGAGTGTGTGCTTCCATCATACCTTTCCCCGATCACAATCAGGTACCATATTCTCATATTCACTGCTGTTTTAATCTGTTTTAACCTAAACATTTAGGAGGAGGTTGTAGAAAAAGCTTTACATTTAGTTTTCAATGCAAACGCACACAACCGTTGTTTTTCATTTTGCACCGTTTATTTTTTTATTATTATTACGACAGAATTAAACAATCATACAAGCTATTAAATTAATGAACAAGAAATTCCAAGTGTTTCTGTTTTACAGTCCTTTGTCTTTTGTCTTTTTTTACTGTCTGAAAATGCTGTAATGAAATTATTTCATATGTAAATCATACATTCAGTTACATGACAGATGACAGATTAATGTGCCAGGCAGGGATGTAACGATGCATCGCGAGACACTCAATAATCGATGCAAATATGCCATGACTGAAATCGATTGAGATGTAAAATTATATATTTATATATAATTTTTTTTTAATTTTTTTTTTTTGCTCTCACGATTTGAAATTTTTCCTCATGTGTGAAGTGCACTACCGTCAGCCTCTCTCTTCACCCAAGAGAAATTTTCCCAGGGGGTAGTTTTCACAGTTTGGGGGCAGGCCTAGGCTGACCACTATTGGCACTTGGTTTTGTGACTGACCACTTACTACAAACAGCCTCTCAAACTACAACTAACATGGTGGACGAGGAGGAGCACCGACAGGAGTTAATAGTCTTATTAGTACTTCATATGAGCCTGTATTCCCTTCAGTTTACTTTGATAAAGAAAAGATAAGAAAAATACAGCATTTGGTAGTTTTGTTGTAGATCAATAATAAAAGGAAACGTTGTGGGTCAAAAAAAAAATTGAGAGACAATCGTATCGTGAGGCCAGCATCGTGAATCGCATCTCATTGTACGTAGAGTGTATCGTTACATCCCTAATGCCAGATGAGCTTTGTATATGCTGTGAAAATTGAATTGACTGGAGATTTATAACAGCGTTGTGTTCTGTGCTCAGTCTCCCAGGAACACGTACCAGTCTGCTATGGGGAAGCAGGCTATGGGGGTCTACATCACTAACTTCCACGTTCGCATGGACACTCTGGCCCACGTACTGTACTACCCTCAGAAGCCTCTGGTCACTACGCGCTCCATGGAGTACCTGCGCTTCCGAGAGCTACCAGCAGGTGATGCTATAATCCTATTATTGCTGGCTGAGATATAAAGCACTGCTGTTAGGCAGGACTGTACTACAGGGTTCTGCAGCCCAATCACGTACAGCAGATAGCACTGTCTGGATTTCAGAGAAGTGGCCACTTCATTTGTGCATGGTATTCACTCCAGCTGCTCACAAGAAGTAAACATGTCCAGTAGTGTCTAATAGTGTATGTATATATTGTACGTATTTGTTATATATATATATATATATATATATATATATATATATATATATATATATATATATATATATATATATATATATATATATATATATATATATATATATATATGCCACAGATTCTTGGCAGACAGTGAATTATTGTGTGTGTTGTGTTAAAACCTCTGACCACTAGATGGCAGTGTTGTGATCTATTTTCAGTTCCACTCCAATGCTATTGTAAGCATTGACAAACCTGTTCATATAGTGGGGTGTTAATTTTGTATATTTATATATATATATATATATATATATATATATATATATATATATATATATATATATATATATATATATATATATATATATATATATATGGTCAGACATCCTGATGTCTTGTTTTAAAGGGATGCAAAGTTTGCATTGTTCATGCTTGGAATTAGCACAATATCTATAGACAAAATACTTCTTTCTGTAATGCAACTCTTTGTGCTGCCCATTAATCTTAGCTGTCTCTGTTTGTGGTTTCCTTTTGCAGGTATCAACTCTATTGTGGCCATCGCATCGTACACTGGATACAACCAGGAGGACTCTGTCATCATGAACCGCTCCGCTGTGGACCGGGGCTTCTTCAGGTAGCCGTGCCTCACTGCCCTCGCTGGGTTTGTAAATAGTGGCTAATGTTTTGTATGTAAAACCTCCTGACCATCTTACTGACCGTCTGCACCCGTCTGGTTTTCAGGTCTGTGTTCTATCGCTCCTATAAAGAGCAGGAGTCAAAGAAAGGCTTTGACCAGGAGGAGATCTTCGAGAAACCCAAGCGTGAAGAGTGTCAGGGTAAGCTGTCCGTTCAAATAAGTTTAATAGATAGACGTGCTTGTATGCGACCTTGAAAGCTGGATATCGTTTCTTAGGAGCTCCCAGATTCCAGCAGAGCTGAGCTGTGACTGGTTCAGGATTATGTAATCTGTATATCAGTAGACAAACCAGTCATCTGACACAGAAGCTCCGTTTCACATGTTTTCAGTCCTGAAACATCCAAATCCTAACAACTCTCTCTCTCTCTCTCCCTGTCTGCTCCCCCCACCACCCCTCCCCATCCCGCTTCAGGCATGCGGCACGCTATCTACGATAAGCTGGACGATGACGGGCTGATCGCCCCGGGCGTGCGTGTGTCCGGTGAGGATGTAATCATCGGCAAAACGGTCACTCTTCCTGAGAACGATGACGAGTTGGACAGCACCAACCGCCGCTACACCAAGAGGGACTGCAGCACCTTCCTCCGTACCAGCGAGACCGGCATCGTCGACCAAGTCATGGTCACCCTCAACCAGGAGGGCTACAAGTTCTGCAAGATCCGGGTGGGTGGGGGTTTTCTAAATCATTTGAACCTGACAGCTGACATTTATACTTTATTTTATGTGATGAATGGACCAATAGAAATACTCCATAATAAACATTCTGGTTCCATTGACTTACACTGAAAGTAAAGCCAGTTTTTAGCCTCTACTGTAAAGAATCCTATTTCTGTCTGTGTGTGTGTGTGTGTGTCTGTATGTGTCTCTGTGTGTCTCTCTCTGCCTGTGTCTCTGTCTGTCTGTGTCTCTGTGTGTGTCTGTCTGTGTCTCTGTGTGTGTCTGTCTGTGTCTATGTGTATGTCTGTCTGTGTCTATGTGTCTGTCTGTCTTGTCTGTCTCTCTGTGTCTGTGTGTCTTTCTGTGTCTGTCTGTGTGTGTGTCTGTCTGTCTGTCTGTGTGTGTGTCTTTCTGTGTGTGTGTGTGTCTTTCTGTGTCTGTCTGTGTGTGTGTCTGTCTGTCTGTCTGTGTGTGTGTGTCTGTCTGTGTGTGTGTGTCTTTCTGTGTCTGTCTGTGTGTGTCTGTCTGTCTGTCTGTCTGTGTGTCTGTCTGTCTGTCTGTCTGTCTGTCTGTCTGTCTGTCTGTCTGTGTGTGTGTGTCTGTCTGTGTCTGTCTGTCTGTCTCTGTGTGTGTGTCTGTCTGTCTGTCTCTGTGTGTGTGTGTGTGTGTGTGTCTGTCTGTCTGTGTGTGTGTGTGTGTGTCATTCTGTGTCTGGCTGTGTGTGTGTCTGTCTGGCTGTGTGTGTGTCTGTCTGGCTGTGTCTGGCTGTGTCTGGCTGTGTCTGTCTGTGTCTGTCTGTGTCTGTCTGTGTGTGCGTGTGTCTTTCTGTCTCTGTCTGTGTGTGTGTGTGTGTGTGTGTGTGTGTGTGTCTCTGTCTGTGTGTGTGTGTGTGTCTCTGTCTGTGTGTGTGTGTGTGTCTCTGTGTGTGTGTGTGTGTGTCTGTCTGTCTGTCTGTCTGTCTCTGGACGCTGTCCAAGGATAAACAAGTATTACCAAAATAGTAACTTTACAGGAGAGGACAAAGACTTTCTTTACTTTCAATTTAAGTCAATGAAATTTGATTTGATTTTTTTTCCCCAGCTGTTTTGGAGCATTTCTATTTGTCCATCATAAAATGTTTACAATATAACAGCGGCAGCCACAAAAATTGACGTTTTTTCTTTGGACAGCGTTGATATATAGAAAATCATCGTCATTGATTATATTCAGTTATTAAAGTACAAGCCTGGAGTGCTCAGACTGACTGATTTAACTTCCTTGCTGTCAATATATTGTTGTTCGCAAACAAAGACCGACTCAGCTCTCTTTTAGTACTAGTCAAAAGTCCCTTGACTTGTATCAGCAAACTCATTTTTGATTTGCTTCAGCCCAGTTGTTCGAAGGGCCACATCACATTCTGTCTTATTGCACTGTCAACATACGACACATGTAAAGCTGACAACCGTAAAAATTGGTCAGCTTAAATAATTGCTGTCACATCAAATCAGTGCCATCTGCTGATTATGTAATAATTGTGACATTACTGACAGGTTTCTTTATAGTGCTTCGCTGATTATAAGCTCCAGACATTTACTCATACAGTGGGATTCTTTAAGGTTTGTAAAGATTTTGCTGGGATTGCTTATTTCCAGTTTTTTTAAGTATTGAAACATCAGATGATGTGTGAATGTACAGGTTGGGTAAAGTACATAGCATATAACAGTTTGTACAGAAATGAGCCCTCAGGGTTCACATACCGCGAGTCTACCGAGTTTGCCTGTTGTGGCAAGTTGCTCTGTTTACTTACAAGTGTTCCAGCAAACAGCACCAGCGACCTGATTAATTAATTTTCTTCTTTTTCCCAACAAATAAGCAGTTTTAAGATCTTGTATCTGTAGGAAATCCCACTGCAGCACTGGTGTGATTACCTTTCGACAGATTTGTTGACCTGAATTAAATACATAGTCGTGTTTGTGGGTCTTTAATAACTTTATATGTTGGTTATTTGCAGGTTCGCTCAGTCCGGATCCCTCAGATTGGGGACAAATTTGCTAGTCGACACGGACAGAAGGGAACCTGTGGAATTCAGTACCGGCAGGAGGTGAAGTCATGTCTTCTACTCATTAGTGTTTTTCTTTGGACAACAAAGGTTTTGAGAAATCAGATGTTGGACAAAGCTGTGTAATGCGTAGACTGTGTCGAAAGAAAGTCTGTCGCCATCAAAATCAACACAACAAATCTGTTCCAGCAATTATCCAGCCGGGTGCTCTTCATCTCCCAAGGCTTCCACTAAAACACAGCTAGCGGTAGCCGCTTCGTTTTCCAGCGTCCGCCTCGTACAACAACTTTAGCGACCGCTGGAGAGCAATAACGGAGGCAGTGGCTCTTCATAACGCAGAAGATATGATCCCTCAAAAATTAATGTAAAAGAAAAGTTTGAGTTCTAGATGGCGCTGTTCTATTATGGCATATGTACATTTTTCATTTAACTAAAAATAAATAAATAAATAAAATTAAACTTTATATTTAAGAACATACTATATAAGAACATATGCCAATACACATATATCATTTTGGGGTTTTTTTATTTATTTTTTTATTATGATTTTTATTTTTTACATCACTTACAATATAAACAGAAGCTGTTGTGTTTACGTTTCATGATGAATGGACCAATAGAAGTGCTCCAAAATCAATTAGGAAAATTTCTGGTTCCATTGACTCCCATTAAAAGTGATATTGCCCGTAATAACTGAGAAATTCCAAACATTGCATTTTTAATGTAATTGTAAGGAATTTTAGGGAGGATTGGTCACATACCTGTGGTCACTGGTCCGGTCCAGTTTGTTTGGAGATCTGTGGTCAGATCAGCGTCTCTGATGTTGTTGTTTAGGCTGATGTGCGTATACGGCTTTACTCCCAGGATGTGCTTCATAAACACAGACCCGTCTCCCAACAACAGCTGCACTCGCCTGTCAGCTCCGTTATAAACAACACTGCTGATAAAGCCGACCCCCCGGGAACTTCTTACAGTTAGTTATGGGCCACACAGCGTCACTCAGACTGCAGGGTCAGCTCCTAGTTTACAGAGAGCCAGGAGAGGTCCTGCTGAAGTCCTGCTGGGTAGATTTATTCTCTGCTCTGTTTTAGTTGGAAGGCTCTCTGGAGCGGTTCCTGTCTGTAACCGGTGGGTCTTTCTCTGCAGGACATGCCCTTCACATGTGAGGGAATCACCCCAGACATCATAATCAACCCCCACGCCATCCCCTCCAGAATGACAGTCGGCCATTTGATCGAGTGTTTGCAGGGGAAGGTACTGAAATTCTCAATGATCCACTTATTTATTAATTTATTTAATCTGATCCTCGCTGGCAATTGATTTATAAGTAACTGAACTATTTTTAAAAAAAATTTTTTTATAAATATATATATATATATATATATATATATATATATATATTAAAGACCTTTTGCGTTGGGTGACCATGTACGTTGAACTGTTATACTGTATATAAAATTCTGATTTTATATGAGTACAACATTTTTATATAAGATTAGAGTTTAAGATGCTTCCCAATAGAAAGTACCTTATAAATGATGCCTTAGTATATAATTTAAATATACAGACGTATATTATGTATATATTTAGGTTATTACTGTCTGGATTAACGCCTCTTGTTTAATTAGATTATAACTATATTATGTATATATTTAGGCTATTACTGTCTGGATTAACGCCTCTTGTTTAATTAGATTATAACTATATTATGTATGTATTTAGGTTATTACTATCTGGATTAACGCCTCTTGTTTAATTAGATTATAACTATATTGTATGTATTTAGGTTCTTACTATCTGGATTAACGCCTCTTGTTTAATTAGATTATAACTATATTATGTATATATTTAGGTTATTACTGTCTGGATTAACGCCTCTTGTTTAATTAGATTATAACTATATTATGTATATATTTAGGCTATTACTGTCTGGATTAACGCCTCTTGTTTAATTAGATTATAACTATTATGTATATATTTAGGTTATTACTGTCTGGATTAACGCCTCTTGTTTAATTAGATTATAACTATATTATGTATATATTTAGGTTATTACTGTCTGGATTAACACCTCTATTAATTAGATCAGAAGTATATTATGTATATATTTAGGTTATTACTATCTAAATTAATGCTTCTCGTTTAATTACCTTGTAAGTATATTATGTATATATTTAGGTTATTGCTATCTAAATTAATGCTTCTCGTTTAATTACCTTGTAAGTATATTATGTATATATTTAGGTTATTACTATCTGAATTAATTAAAACCTTGATTGATTAGATCATAAGTATATTATGTATATATTTAGGTTATTACTATCTGAATTAATTAAAACCTTGATTGATTAGATCATAAGTATATTATGTATATATTATGTATTAATGCATTGCGTATAATTAGATCATAAGTATGTTATGTACATTTTGAAGGTCTTAATATTTAATTGTTGAGGGACTGAAATTGGGACTAAACTGCTCCATCTACGGCCTTGATAGGGTCAGATTGGTACAGTTATTGTTCTGTAGGTCAACAAGCTTATCCTATGTTGGCTATATGCAATAACAAAGCTTAACTTGATGTCGTTTATGTCCTAACAGCAGTTATAACTATAGAATTCTTTAAAGACTGTGTGGAAGGTTGTGATTACACTATCAGTAAGAGTCCTTGTGTAAAGCTCCCAACCCAGCTTAGACTCCCTGTGCTGTTGTAAACTGTAGATCTCTGTGGAGTAGAGCGTCTGCAAAGTACCATAAATGAAGAGTAAAAGTAATTAAAAGTCTTATTAATGAACGTGTACGTTCTGCCTTTTCCAGGTGTCTGCAAACAAGGGGGAGATCGGCGATGCCACGCCTTTCAATGATGCTGTGAATGTGCAGAAAGTCTCCAACCTGCTGTCTGAGTACGGGTACCACCTGAGAGGAAATGAGGTGAGGGGGTATTTGTCACATGTCCGATAGGGACTGAGTGCTATCACTATGGACATGCGTGACCTAATTACTATATTATGATAATTAAAATAACTAATAATCTGAGCCTTAATGCTAGCTAACTAATGCTAGCCCCCCTACCCCCCAACCACTGTCCATTGAATCAGTTGCACTTACCTGTCCATTCTAATGGACACGCCTACCTTGCGGGTCCACCTTGTAGATGTAAAGTCAGAGACGAGCTCATCTGTGGCTGTTCCTCTGATTCCTTCATCAGTAATGTTATATTAAGGCTAATCAGTGTATATTAAAAGTGTATCACTGCTTTCTCTCGGGTCCTGTAGGTGTTGTACAACGGGTTTACAGGTCGCAAGCTGACCTCTCAGATCTTCATCGGACCCACTTACTACCAGCGCCTCAAGCACATGGTGGACGATAAGATCCACTCACGAGCACGCGGCCCCGTCCAGATCCTCAACAGGCAGCCTATGGAGGGCAGATCACGGTGAGACCCTGCTGCTTATCAGAACACAGACTTTCTAGTGATTTCCTAACTTTATATAAATTGATATATGGATCTGAAAAGACTGACGTTACTCAGAAGACGGCAGTTTACAGACTTTGTAAGAAAACAGACGTTAAAGACCTACACAGCTAACCTGATCATCATCTCCCAACAAACCACCACACAGAGTATGAGGAGTATGAGGAGTATGAGGAGTATGAGGAGTATGAGGAGTATGAGGAGTATGAGGAGAGTATGAGGAGAGTATGAGGAGAGTATGAGGAGAGTATGAGGAGAGTATGAGGAGAGTATGAGGAGAGTATGAGGAGAGTATGAGGAGAGTATGTAGAGAGTATGAACAGAGTATGAGGAGTATGAGGAGAGTCTGAAGAGAGTATGTGGAGTATGTGGAGTGTCTGAAGAGAGTATGTGGAGTATGTGGAGTGTCTGAAGAGAGTATGTGGAGTATGAACAGAGTATGAGGAGAGTCTGAAGAGAGTACGTGGAGTACGTGGAGTACGTGGAGTACGTGGAGTACGTGGAGTATGTGGAGAGTCTGAAGAGAGTATGTGGAGTCTGAAGAGAGTATGTGGAGTCTGAAGAGAGTATGTGGAGTCTGAAGAGAGTATGTGGAGTCTGAAGAGAGTATGTGGAGTCTGAAGAGAGTATGTGGAGTCTGAAGAGAGTATGTGGAGTCTGAAGAGAGTCTGAAGAGAGTATGTGGAGTCTGAAGAGAGTCTGAAGAGAGTATGTGGAGTCTGAAGAGAGTCTGAAGAGAGTATGTGGAGTCTGAAGAGAGTCTGAAGAGAGTATGTGGAGTCTGAAGAGAGTCTGAAGAGAGTATGTGGAGTCTGAAGAGAGTCTGAAGAGAGTATGTGGAGTCTGAAGAGAGTCTGAAGAGAGTATGTGGAGTCTGAAGAGAGTCTGAAGAGAGTATGTGGAGTCTGAAGAGAGTCTGAAGAGAGTATGTGGAGTCTGAAGAGAGTCTGAAGAGAGTATGTGGAGTCCGAAGAGAGTCTGAAGAGAGTATGTGGAGTCCGAAGAGAGTCTGAAGAGAGTATGTGGAGTCCGAAGAGAGTCTGAAGAGAGTATGTGGAGTCCGAAGAGAGTCTGAAGAGAGTATGTGGAGTCCGAAGAGAGTCCGAAGAGAGTATGTGGAGTCCGAAGAGAGTCCGAAGAGAGTCCGAAGAGAGTCCGAAGAGAGTCCGAAGAGAGTCCGAAGAGAGTCCGAAGAGAGTCCGAAGAGAGTCCGAAGAGTCTGAAGAGAGTGTGAGGAGTCTGAGGACTGTGAAGACTGTGAAGGGAGTGTGAAGACTGTGAAGGGAGTGTGAGGCAAAACACACACTAAGCAAACGTCAGCGAATCATTCACTAATGATGCTGGGATTGGCTCCAGCCCCTCCCTGACCCCGACTGGTGGGATAAAGCGAAAGATGATGTATGGATGGATATTAATAACCTTTAAGAAGTGCAAGCTAGTAAAATATAAGACTTTTACAAAAACATTTTATAAATAATGCAAAATAGTGTTATTAACTACTAATTAATGACTGGAAATATCCAGATATCAGTTATTGTTTTATATATATATATATATATATATATATATATATATATATATATATATATATATATATATATATATATATATATTAATGCCTTGTATTTAATTGGATTATAACAAGTATGTTATGTACCTTTTTAAGATTAAGACTGTTTCTTACTTTGGGCTTGAATTGGGCAGCGTGCTGAGAAACCCTGCTGGGTGAAATACCTATAGTTTGGCTATTACTGGAATGAATCAGCGAGTGACTCCCGTGTAGTGGTTCCAGCACCGTGTTGCTCCCGTTCACTTGTGTTTATATTTATGTTCGTGTGGTTCACAGTGATGGTGGTCTGCGTTTCGGCGAGATGGAGCGAGATTGTCAGATTGCTCACGGAGCTGCCCAGTTCCTAAGAGAGCGTCTGTTTGAGGCCTCGGACCCCTACCAGGTGCACGTGTGTAACCTGTGCGGACTCATGGCCATCGCCAACACGCGCACGCACACCTATGAGTGCAGAGGCTGCCGTAACAAGACTCAGGTGGGTTTCTTCTTTTTAGGGTCACGGTTATAGTCAGATAGAGCTCTGCCAGCTCACTGGCAGTTTTATATTCTGTCCTAATACTGCCATGCTCGTCCTTGACTGGGGCTAATCACCCATCTGATTATCAGTATGTGTACATATTAGATATAGTCACTCTCTAAAGGACAAACATATATCTTCATTTTTGATGATTTTAATTTTTATGCCTCATTTAAATGCAGCAGCTGTCGTTAACACTGTGTGAGAAGTTTATAATGAATGGACCAATAGAAAAGCTCCAGAAAAAAAATTGCATTAAAAGTGAAATAGGTTTTTGGTCCTCCTGTAAAGTAGCAATTTTGGAGGTGCGTGTATGTGGTGATTTTTTTGTATTATTATTATTATTATTATTATTATTTTTTTTTTTTTTAATGTATATTGTGTGTGTGTGTGTGTGTGTGTGTTGGAGATTTTTTTTTGGTGATAAGGCATTATATATTATGCATTTTCTATGTATTTTTTAATATTAATACAATGTGCAATTCTATGTATAAATTTTAGTTATTTATTGTATATGAATAGCTTTTTTTCTGTATTGTGTTACATATGAGTTTTTTTGGGAACAGTGACTAGACATTATATGTATTGTGTGTGTGTGTGTATATATATATTTTTTATATTAATACAATGTACAATTCAATTGATTTATTTTATTTATTAATTTATTTTATATGAATAGCTTTTTTTCTCTATTAATTTTGAAACGTGTGTGTGTGTTATATATTGTAGTTGTTTTTTGTGGGGCGGGGGCAGTTACGACATACATACATACATACATACATACATACATACATACATACATACATGTATTTCCTATGTATTTTTTATATTAATACAATGTGCAATTCTATGTATAAATTTTAGTAATTTATTGTATATGAATAGCTTTTTTTCTGTATTGTGTTACATATGAGTTTTTTTTGGGAACAGTGACTAACAATTATATGTAGTGTGTGTGTGTGTGTGTGTGTATATATATATATATATTTTTTTTATATTAATACAATGTACAATTCAATTGATTTATTTTATTTATTAATTTATTTTATATGAATAGCTTTTTTTCTCTATTAATTTTGAAACGTGTGTGTGTGTTATATATTGTAGTTGTTTTTTGTGGGGCGGGGGCAGTTACGACACATACATACATACATACATACATACATACATACATACATACATGTATTTCCTATGTATTTTTTATATTAATACAATGTATTCATTTTATTTATTACATATGAATAGCATTTTCCTCCGTACTACGTTTGGAACACACAGAAATATATATTTTTAGTATTTTAACCTTTTCTTGCTGCTCTGATGTCGTTGTTGATATCATAACTCTTGGTGGTGTGTGTTTCAGATTTCTCTGGTCCGGCTCCCGTACGCCTGCAAGCTTCTGTTTCAGGAGCTGATGTCTATGAGCATTGCACCCCGTATGATGACCAGCTGAGGAGATGGAAGAATAACAGACGACAAGTACTGACTTGGCTTATTCTCCTGAAGAGGAGGAATCATTTCTAAATGTCAACCCAATGCACTCGCTTGCCCAGGCCTGACCTGCGTACGTCTGCTTCGTCAAACTGTTTCTGATCTGTGATTGTTTGAGAAGTGATCTGTTAGTTCATTTTGTACAATTTTGAGTCCAATAAAGTTTGTTTGTTTTTAAACTGTTGTTGTTTTTCTTTGTTTCAGTTCGTAGTAGCTCTATCTGACCGTAGCTGGATTAGGAGTGCTGTTAAACGGGCTACGAGCTCTGATTAACACTAAAGGCATTCAAAGTATTCTGCTCGAGCGCTGAGGGTTCAGATCACAGCGTGCTGTTTACTGTGCCCCGTGGTTTTGATCTCCAGTCTGAACCAGATAATTTCTGCATAGTTCAGTCATCAAGATGTAAACAGAATCAATCAGAGTGCTTTGATATGAAACGCTCGTAGGATTGTTTACAGGGGTGATGATGGGAACCTGGCATCTGAGGAGTTTGGACTCGCTGTTCAAAGAAAAACAAGCATCTTTAAAACTTTACAGGAGAGGACAAAAACTGTCTTTACTTTTAATGCAAGTGAATGGAACCAGAAATCTTAGCTAGTTTGGAGCATTTCTATTGGTCCGTTCATCATAAAATTCTCACACAATATAAAGGGCAGCTGACGTGTTTAAGTGAGGGCAAAAAATATTTACATGTTTTTGGACAGCAACGATATACAGCCTGATGTTGGAGACATACAATCATGTGAGATTAGATTTTGGCCTGAAATTTATTAAAACTTAATTTGTGGCAGAGGGCTACATGCAAGTTGTATAAGGCCTAACAGTCCTCAAGGAAAACCTCTTTTTTGAGATTTAGAACTTGTTTTACCATCAGCATTACATACCAGATGTGTAGGTTCACTGTTTGGAGTAGTAAATAATAATAATAATGAAGAAAAAAAAATATATATATGAATACATAAGATATTTAATATCTGGATATTATGTTTAGTGATACTGTATCGATTCTCAAACACAGTATCAATACACAGATTCCTGACAGACAGTGAATCATTGTGTGTTGTGTTTAAACCTTTGACCACTAGATGGCAGTGTTTTAATCCATTTTCAGCTCCACTCCAACATTAACAAGCAGCACAAGGGCGCAGTGCTATTGTAAGCTTTGATAAACCTGTTCATATAGTGGTGTGTTTTAATAGTAGGATTTGAAAAATCACAGTATATCACTTTGCTTGCGGTATCACAATATATTAAATCGTGACCGCCATATACGTATCGTATCGTCAGGTTCTTGCCAATACACAGCCCCAATATAAGAAAAGTTTAGACGCTTAAAATAAACAGTCAACATTAAATCCTTCTCAATAGTTTATCAGTTTGGGTCCACATTGGACACCTTCTGGGTCCAGACCTCTAGAACATTTACATAACTAGTTACCAAGTAAACTATATGAGAGTATGTTACTTTACATTTAGAGGTGTAGCTAG
This sequence comes from Megaleporinus macrocephalus, assembly GCA_021613375.1. Classification (NCBI taxonomy): domain Eukaryota; kingdom Metazoa; phylum Chordata; class Actinopteri; order Characiformes; family Anostomidae; genus Megaleporinus; species Megaleporinus macrocephalus. Next base: position 40,048,642 of record CM038719.1, on the reverse strand, counting down.
AACTTCTAGAATGAGCTGGCCAGGTAAGACCCAGAGATCTTATTGGGGTGCAGTAGTGATGGTAGGAACCAGACGTCCAAAGAGTTTCATGCTGATTGGAAAGTTACTATATTAAATGATTCCACATGTTGTTGCTATCCAAAGAAAAACATGCATTTTAACTTTTATACAATATATAAGCCAGAGAGACCAATAGACATGCTCCAGAATTGCTTGGATTGAAACCTCTTTACATTGAAAGTTGTTCTCTACTGTACAGTTACAAGTTGTCACTCTCAGGGCTGGCACATATACCTACTTATACCTTAAATTTGTGGTTATATAAATTTAAAAAATACGTTTTTTATATACACTATACTGCCAATAGTATTGGCTTAGCTGTCTTCACAAGCATATGAACTTGAGTGACGTCCCACTCTTAATCCATGGGGTTTAATATGATGGCGGCCCAACCTTTGCAGCTGTAACAGCTTTGCCTCTTCTGGCAAGGCTCTCCACACGGTTTAGGAGAGTGTTTATGGGAATGTTTGACCGTTCTTCCAGAAGACCATTAGTGAGGTTGGACGAGAAGGTCTGGCTCACAGTCTCCACTCTAATTCATCCCAAAGGTGTTCTATCAGGTTGAGGTCAACACAGTCCACACCAAACTCGCTCCTCCATGTCTTTATGGAGCTTGCTTTGTGCACTGGTGGGCAGTCATGTTGGAACAAGGAGGGGCCGTCCCCAAACTGTCCCCACAAAGTCGGGAGCATGAAATTGTCCAGAGTCTCTTGGTCTGCTGAAGCACTAAGAACCCACCTCCTGAAAAACAACCCCACACCATTATACCCCCTCCACCAAACTTTACACTCGGCTCAAAGCAGTCAGACAAGTACCGTTCTCCTGGCATCCACCAAACCCAGACTCGTCCATCAGATCGCTAGACAGAGAAGCATGATTGGACACTCCAGAGAACACGTCTCCGCCGCTCTAGAGTCCAGTGTTTATTATGTTTAAATACTGTAGCTTCACTGGATAGTAAATACAAATACTTATATTTGCTGCCACCTCCTTCTATCTGCAGACATGATGACCCCTGGTTTCCAATCATCACTTCTTCCTTATTAAGCCATTCCTTTAACTTCTGAGGGCCACTGGAGGACCAAATACACAAGACAGTCACGCTCGTGTGTCATATTATAAACTCTTTATTTATTAGTGAATATTCTAAACAAGTGCATTAGTAGTCCATAACCAAGCTGCGAGTATCTAAAGCAGGAAAATATGATATTCTAAAATAATAATAATAATAATAATAATAATAATAATAAACAATAAAAACTGTAGCACCCAGATCCAAATGTGACCTACTATCCTTTACAGTCTGCTTGATTGAATATATACATGATTCCGTACGTGGCCGTCTGGAATGTGTGCACTGATCTGTATGTGTGTGTGTGTGTGTGTGTGTGTGTGTTTACACTTTTCTTGAACCCTGCTATGACGCTGACATAAGCATGTTATAAACATGTCACGGCATGTAGCAGCTGTTTTTTTTTTTTTTCTCCATGTACTCGCGTTTGCTTGCTTGAGGCTGTCATCCTGAAACATTCCTTAAAGCACCTTCCTGCGAGTCCCTACTGCAACACGTTCTGCTGCCAAACGACCCTTTGTGTTGCGACGACAGCTGCACGCTCCCTCTCTTTCACATGCCGGATTCCAAACAGCACCGACTGACGGCTCAAGACAAGCGCCATGCAGTTCAAACAAGGCTGGAAACCTGGATTTGAAGCTCTCTTGACCAACTACACTGGGTTTTCCGCCCCGTATGCAAGTCTCAGCTCCACAAACATACGCGTCTACATGGAACGCTACAGTACACCATGTGACAGAAACCAAAACAAGGCTTATCTGGAAAGAAACCGCTACGAGGAACAAAGGCCGTGTAAAGATAGGCGCCCGGGGCCCATCCGCACGGGTGATCTCACCGTGATGTGGGCCGGGGGGCGCCGCTAGCGCTCACGTGGAGATTGTTTTTGCATGTATCTGGTGTGATGGCGTGTTCTGATGGGTGCTTTAGAGTTGCTGTATGGGTAGATATGGTCACTGAGGGATGGATGGATGAGATGGATAAGTTCGGGTCAGGTTTTGGTCTGTTATGTAATAAAACAGCAGTGCACACGCTCACACAGCAGGATTCCTAACGAGTTACCTAACGAGCTAACGAGTCACATTTTTATTACCAACTTTGGTAGGAGGCGGCGATACCGTCTGAGGAATGTAGTTTTCATGACATTCTCCGAATCCACTCATCCATGTGGAAGACACGCTCAACCGATTCTGGTATGAATCCATCTTCATAGATTGTCTCCTCTGGGGCGGATGGGATCTTCCTGCAAGGCTCTCTGACACCTCCTACGGCTAGAAATGTCCCACACTGGTTGGAAGAGCTGACCAAGACTTCCAAGGACTTCCAATTCCCCAGACTTGAGCACTTGAGGGACCACCTGGATGGTGGTGTTGGCTCTATGGATCCTCCTCCACGCTCCCTCCAGCAGCTGTGGGATGCACTGCATTCAGCATGATACCTCCAGATTCCTGTGACCACCTACCAGCACCTTATTGAGTCTCCCAGTCCGTCCACTCTGGATATTAGCTAGTGGTCATAATAATGTGACTCGACTGTGGCTGGACAATAACTTGTTAAATCAAATTAAATCAATTAGCTCAGTTGATTACATGTGATCACAGATATCATATCAAATTAAACTACCATCGTTGGTTGCCACAATGTTGAAATGTAGTTTCTCTGAAGGTTGTGACAAGGTTCTCTGACAACTTTGTGACAACATAGCAGCAACATTGTCAGTGGGTTGTCACAACCTCCTAGGATTCTTCATACGTTCCATTATAACTGCATGAAACCGCATGGAAAGTTGCCAATAAGTAGTAATAATAATAATAATGTGCAGCACCTTTTCATCATAAGCAAACAGCAGGGGGCACTCTGACCACCTCTCTGTTAGCAACATTAACTTTCTAGGCTTAACTTATCTGGCCAACTGGGAAACCCCTGTGTGAAGTGACCCCCTGACCGGTATCAGGGTTGTGTTTGTGGGCGCTAGCTGTGTTGTGAAGTGTGTAGCAGGTTCGAGGGTATGTGTGTGAGGGTATTGGCCCTGTGGCGCGGTGGGCAGCTATATACAGCAGTGTGAAGTTGGTCCATGTCTGATCCTGATCCTGCAGGAGGTTCCATGAGGGGCCACGTCACCTACACCCCCCTTAAAGCTCGTCATCTTGGGTCACTAGAAGCGTAAACACAATAAAAACAGCTGTAATCGTTCAGCACGTGACCCAGTGAAAAAATAACACACCTAAAATGAACTAATATTCTAATAAGCACACTTGATTGACAGCCTTCAGGCAAATCACTCCAAGGTCTCCAGGAATGTCTCCACTTCTAACTGTGAATTAAAAGCACACTGGTGATTCCTAGAAAGACTTCTTAGAGAGATTGTGCTTGTTTTGGCCAGTGTTGGTTTGGCTGCTGACCACTTCTACCACTTGCTGGCCTAGTCTTAGAGAACTGTCGAGTAAACTCTACCAGGAGTGGCATCCACTTCAGAAAACTGGCACCAGGTACACAACACTGCTGCCAAGATACCAGTTTATAGCCGAATGGAGTTTCCACATAAGCCACACACACACATATACAGCAGTTCTGCAAAGCACCCAGGGGTTCAGCTACGGTAATAACATATTATGTAGTTTAAGCAGCCAATCAGGGGGCAGGGGGGTCCTAGACATACTACTGAATGGCACCTCCTTGTGGAGGATTGTCTGCCTGCTAAACATGAGGGAGCGAGTATACTGTCACTGTCCAAGGAAAAATATGTATCTCCATTTTTTGTCAATGTTTTGAACTGATTAGTCTGAAAACTGGAACATTGCTGCCAGGGGTCTGTCAGTTTTTCACCCATTGTGTTAATAAGCTGCCCTCCTGCTTCAGCACGTTTAAAGAGCTTAGTAATTAGCAGACGAGTGAAAGCATGTGTGTTAGAGAGTAAACAGGGGTTTAGTGGCCTCCAGGGCCGGAGCTGTTCCTGCCTGCCCAGCCTGTCCTCAGAGCAACCCAGCATTTATCATTACTAATTTATCATTACTAATTTATCATTACTAATTTATCATTACTAATTTATCATCACTAATTTATCATTACTAATTTATCATCACTAATTTATCATTACTAATTTATCATTACTAATCTATCATTACTAATCTATCATTACTAATTTATCATTACTAATTTATCATTACTAATCTATCATTACTAATTTATCATTACTAATTTATCATTACTAATCTATCATTACTAATTTATCATTACTAATTTATCATTACTAATCTATCATTACTAATTTATCATTACTAATTTATCATTACTAGTTTATCATCACTAATCATCACTAATTTATCATTACTAATTTATCATTACTAATTTATCATTACTAATCTATCATTACTAATTTATCATTACTAATTTATCATTACTAATCTATCATTACTAATTTATCATTACTAATTTATCATTACTAATCTATCATTACTAATTTATCATTACTAATTTATCATTACTAATCTATCATTACTAATTTATCATTACTAATTTATCATTACTAGTTTATCATCACTAATCATCACTAATTTATCATTACTAATTTATCATTACTAATTTATCATTACTAATCTATCATTACTAATTTATCATTACTAATCTATCATTACTAATCTATCATTACTAATTTATCATTACTAATTTATCATTACTAATCTATCATTACTAATTTATCATTACTAATTTATCATTACTAGTTTATCATCACTAATCATCACTAATTTATCATTACTAATTTATCATTACTAATTTATCATTACTAATTTATCATCACTAATTTATCATTACTAATTTATCATTACTAATTTATCATCACTAGTTTATCATCACTAATTTATCATCACTAATTTATCATTACTAATTTATCATCACTAATTTATCATCACTAATTTATCATTACTAATTTATCATCACTAATTTATCATCACTAATTTATCATTACTAATCTATCATTACTAATTTATCATTACTAATTTATCATTACTAGTTTATCATCACTAATCATCACTAATTTATCATCACTAATTTATCATCACTAATTTATCATTACTAATCTATCATTACTAATTTATCATTACTAATTTATCATTACTAATTTATCATCACTAATTTATCATCACTAATTTATCATTACTAATTTATCATCACTAATTTATCATTACTAATTTATCATCACTAATTTATCATCACTAATTTATCATTACTAATCTATCATTACTAATTTATCATTACTAATTTATCATTACTAGTTTATCATCACTAATCATCACTAATTTATCATTACTAGTTTATCATCACTAATTTATCATCACTAATTTATCATCATTAATTTATCATTACTAATTTATCATTACTAATTTATCATTACTAATTTATCATCACTAATTTATCATCACTAATTTATCATTACTATTTTATCATTACTAATTTATCATTACTAATTTATCATCACTATTTTATCATTACTAATTTATCATTACTAATTTATCATCACTAATTTATCATTACTATTTTATCATTACTAATTTATCATTAATTTATCATCACTAATCTATCATTACTATTTTATCATTACTAATTTATCATTACTAATTTATCATCACTATTTTATCATTACTAATTTATCATTACTAATTTATCATCACTATTTTATCATTACTAATTTATCATTAATTTATCATCACTAATTTATCATTACTAATTTATCATCACTATTTTATTATTACTAATTTATCATCACTAATTTATCATTACTAATTTATCATCACTAATTTATCATCACTAATTTATCATCACTAATCTATCACTAATTTATCATCACTAATTTATCATCATTAATTTATCATCACTAATCTATCATTACTAATTTATCATCACTAATTTATCATCACTAATTTATCATTACTATTTTATCATTACTAATTTATCATCACTAATTTATCATCACTAATTTATCATTACTATTTTATCATTACTAATTTATCATTACTAATTTATCATCACTATTTTATCATTACTAATTTATCATTACTAATTTATCATCACTATTTTATCATTACTAATTTATCATTAATTTATCATCACTAATTTATCATCACTAATCTATCATTACTATTTTATCATTACTAATTTATCATTACTAATTTATCATTACTAATTTATCATCACTAATTTATCATCACTAATTTATCATCACTATTTTATCATTACTATTTTATCATCACTAATTTATCATTACTATTTTATCATCACTAATTTATCATTACTATTTTATCATCACTAATTTCTCACCACTAATTTATCATTACTAATCTATCATTACTAATTTATAATTACTAATTTATCATTACTAATCTATCATTACTATTTTATCATCACTAATTTATCATTACTATTTTATCATTACTAATTTCTCATCACTAATTTATCATTACTAATCTATCATTACTAATTTATAATTACTAATTTATCATTACTAATTTATCATCACTAATTTATCATCACTAATTTATCATTACTAATTTATCATCACTAATTTATCATCACTAATTTATCATTACTATTTTATCATCACTATTTTATCATTACTAATTTATCATTACTAATGTATCATCACTAATTTATCATCACTAATTTATCATCACTATTTTATCATTACTATTTTATAATTACTAATTTATCATCACTAATTTATCATCACTAATTTATCATCACTATTTTATCATCACTATTTTATCATCACTAATTTATCATTACTAATTTATTACCACTAATTTATCATAACTAATTTATCATTACTAATTTATCATCACTAATTTATCATCACTAATTTATCATCACTAATTTATCATCACTATTTTATCATTACTAATTTATCATTACTATTTCATAATTACTAATTTATCATTACTAATTTATCATTACTATTTTATCATTACTAATTTATCATCACTAATTTATCATTACTATTTTATCATTACTAATTTATCATCACTAATTTATCATCACTAATCTCATCTATCTATCCAGGCTAAGTTTGTATTTTCACAGAACTGGGTTACATACCAGGCTGTTCCTTCCCTGCAGTTAGCAGTTAGCTGGTAGCGTGTTGGGACAAGAGTGGCATTAACTTCAGGAAACTGGCACCAGGTACAAAACACTGCTGCCAAGATGCCAGTTTATAGCCGAATGGAGTTTCCACATAAACCACACACACATATACAGCAGTTCTATAAAATTTTTAGAACCTATAATAACATGCGTATGAAAGTTGAACCGCCAATCAACAGTCTAGAACACAACAAAAATCAGAATGAGATCAGACAGGAGGTTGGGTGGGGGGTAGGGTCCTAGACATACTACAGAATAGTGCCTCCTTGTAGAGAATCGTCTGCCTAACTGTAATACTTACTATCTATCTATCTATCTATCTCTGTAATATTATATATCTATCTATAACTGTAATACTATCTATCTCTGTAATACTATATATCTATCTATCTATAGCTGTAATACTATCTAACTGTAATGCTATCTATCCATCTATCTATAATTGTAATATTATATATCTATCTATCTATAACTGTAATACTATCTATCTATCTATCTGTAATACTATATATCTATCTATCTATAACTGTAATACTATCTAACTGTAATGCTATCTATCCATCTATAATTGTAATATTATATATCTATCTATCTATAACTGTAATACTATCTATCTATCTCTGTAATACTATATATCTATCTATCTATAACTGTAATACTATCTAACTGTAATGCTATCTATCCATCTATCTATAATTGTAATATTATATATCTATCTATCTATAACTGAAATACTATATATCTATCTATCTATAACTGTAATACTATCTATAAATGTAATATTATCTATCTATTTCAGTTTAACTGTAATACTATCTATCTATCTATCTATCTATAACTGTAATACTATATATATGCACATCTATCTATAACTGTGATACTATTTATCTATAACTGCAATGCTACCTATCTATCTCAGTGTAACTAATACTATATATCTATCTATAACTGTAATACTACATATCTAGCTATCTATAACTGTAATACTATATATCTATCTATAACTGTAATATTATCTACCATCTATCAATCAATCTATCTAAAACCGTAATACTATCTATCTATAACTGTAATACTATCTATCTATCTCAGTATAACTGTAGTACTATCTATGAATGGTGTATGGCCAATCAAATCTCTAGTCAACCTAGAGATACTACTCAACAGCACCTCCTTGTGGAGAATCTTCTGCCTGCTAAACATGAGTTAATGACACATGAACCATTGCCTGATACAAATCTTTGACTATAAACTATTGATAAAAAATCTATACTGTGTTTTTGAGAATTGATACGGTATCACAAAACAAAATGTTGTGATAAGCGATATTTCTGATATTTTCTTACAGCCCTAGTTAATCTGTGACCTACAAGCCAGTTTCATGAGATTTGTAAAACCTTAATACAAACATGCCACTGAGGACATACGGTCACTCACTCTTCTTGGTGGGGATGTCACTGATGGAGTCCACCACATGGATGCTGCCCACAGCAGAGGCTTCACCTTTGATGTTGCTGGCGTGGCACTCGTACGAGCCTTCATCTTTCTTAGTGAGCGGAGAGATCTGAAACACAAATACACCGTTATCCCCTCATCTGGTACAGTGTGTAGTGCTGTCTCAGAGGGGGAGTGAGTGGTGGTCTTTTACTAGCAGACCATTAAAACGTCTGGATCACTGTTTTCTATCACATAAACCAATAAACTCCAGCATTAAGTGACCACATATTTTTGAGCATGTTTGCACAATCAGTTGTGGGCTGAAGGTTCAGGAACCAGCCTTGTGATCAGATTCCCTGAATTGACAGGACACAGCTGAGGTGCCCTTGACATGCCCAAACCCCCAACTGCTCCCAGGGCACTGTGGATAGGGCTGCTAGTGTTTGTGTATGCGTGTGCGTATATATGTGGGTGTTTTACTGCCCCCTAGTGTGTGTGTTCACTAGTGTGTGTTTGTGTGTGTGGGTGTTTCACTGCCCCTAGTGCATGTGTTCACTAGTGTGTGTGTGTGTGTATGTGGGTGTTTCACTGTGTCCGTGGGTGTGTGTCTGTCTGTTTGTGTATGGGTTTTTTTTACTGCCCCCTAGGTGTGTGTTCACTAGTGTGTGTGTGTGTATGTTTTACTGCCCCTAGTGCATGTGTTTACTAGTGTGTATGTGTGTGTGTATGTGGGTGTTTCACTGTACCTGTGTGTGTGTGTTCACTAGTGTGTCTTTCTGTTTGTGTATGTGGGTGTTTCACTGCCCCCTAGTGCGTGTGTTCACTAGTGTGTGTGTGTGTGTGTGTGTATGTGGGTGTTTCACTGCCCCTAGTGCGTGTGTTCACTAGTGTGTGTGTGTGTGTGTGTGTGTGTATGTGGGTGTTTTACTGCACTGATGGGTTAAATGTGGAGGTCAGTGTAGCTGACAGACCTTCAACATACCAGGAACACCAGACGTGTTAATATCTTTAATCAGATAAAGAATTAGTTCGATTAGCCGAGCTTACCAGCACCCATCCAGTGACCTCGTACTTCTCCGGACCTCCACGCATCTGGATGGCCAGATTGTCTTGGTCTCCGGGCAGGAGCTGCATCTTCCCCTTATCATTGCTGATCTACAAGAAGCAGAACATCAACACCAGCCCTCACACCTACAAGCAGTTTAGAGAAAGGATCCTAACATACATGTGTTTGGACTGTGGGAGGAAACCGGAGTACCTGGAGGAACCAACTCAAACACAGAGAGAACATACACACTCCACACAGAACCACCCAGACCGGGAATCCAACCCAGATCATCTTACTGTGAGGAGACAGTGCTGACCACTACACCGCCATACTGACCACTACACCACCGTACTGACCACTACACCACCATACTGACCACTACACCACCATACTAACCACTACACCACCATACTAACCACTACACCACCATACTGACCACTACACCACCATACTAACCACTACACCACCATACTAACCACTACACCACCATACTAACCACTACACCACCATACTGACCACTACACCACCATACTAACCACTACACCACCATACTAACCACTACACCACCATACTAACCACTACACCACTGTACTAACCACTACACCACTGTACTAACCACTACACCACCGTGCTAACCACTACACCACCATACTAACCACTACACCACTGTACTAACCACTACACCACCATACTGACCACTACACCACCATACTAACCACTACACCACCATACTAACTACTACACCACCGTACTAACCACTACACCACTGTACTAACCACTACACCACCGTGCTAACCACTACACCACCATACTAACCACTACACCACCATACTAACCACTACACCACCATACTAACCACTACACCACCGTACTAACCACTACACAAACACTTTCGGATGTTCAGGCACAATCAGGAGCTTTTTAGGATCATGTAGCGTTTATTCATGTCTGCTTATCTGACTAACTCTGAGACACATCTAACCCAGCATGTAGGACCAGAAGTTCCAGAAGTATTTGAGAATAATTAGATCACTTTTAATGGAAAGCAATGAGAATACAGTCCAACATCTGCCTGACCAACAGCCCACCTTCAGGGATCACCTGAACCTCCATTCACTCAGCGCATGTGAGCACTTATACAAAGTGAGCTGGCAGCTTGATGAACGTTCTCCAAACACCTCCAGCAGAAACACATTCCTCCTGGAGGTGGACCTGACGGCGTGTTGGTTTTGCTGAGTTCTGGTCACGCCTGACTGACACACTCAAAACTCTTTTTTACCTTCTCAGGAATTCAGGAGCTTCACGTCTGTCTGACTGAACGTTTCACTGAGATGTACAGAGTGATAATCTCTCCAGATCTCCACTGTGGAAACATCTCAGGAGAGATACACGCTTCACAGTCTCAGCTTAGTAACTCACTCTTACTGTAGAAAACAATCTCAACTACACACTCAACAAATTCATACTGGAATAAAATCACTCCTTAATTACTACTATCAGACTGTATAACTACACACTCAACAAATTCATACTGGAATAAAATCACTCCCTAATTACTACTATCAGACTGTATAACTACACACTCAACAAATTCATACTGGAATAAAATCACTCCTTAATTACTACTATCAGACTGTATTACTACACACTCAGCAGATTCATACTGGAATAAAATCACTCCCTAATTACTACTATCAGACTGTATAACTACACACTCAACAAATTCATACTGGAATAAAATCACTCCCTAATTACTACTATCAGACTGTATAACTACACACTCAACAAATTCATACTGGAATAAAATCACTCCTTAATTACTACTATCAGACTGTATAACTACACACTCAACAAATTCATACTGGAATAAAAAATCACTCCTTAATTACTACTATCAGACTGTATAACTACACACTCAACAAATTCATACTGGAATAAAATCACTCCTTAATTACTACTATCAGACTGTATAACTACACACTCAGCAGATTCATACTGGAATAAAATCACTCCCTAATTACTACTATCAGACTGTATAACTACACACTCAACAAATTCATACTGGAATAAAAAATCACTCCTTAATTACTACTATCAGACTGTATAACTACACACTCAACAAATTCATACTGGAATAAAATCACTCCTTAATTACTACTATCAGACTGTATAACTACACACTCAGCAGATTCATACTGGAAAAAAGTCAATCCACAGTTATTAATGTTAATCTGTATAACCTACATATTACACTCAACATATTCATACAAAAATCACTTGACAATTATTACTATTAGACTGTATAACTACACACTCAACAAATTCATACTGGAATAAAATCACTCCATAATTACTACTATCAGACTATATAACTACACATTCAGCAGATTCATACTGGATTAAAATCACTTCACAATTATAACTATCAGACTATAGAGCTACACACTTGGCAGATTCATACTGGAATAAAATCACTTGACAATTATTACTATTAGACTGTATAACTACACACTCAACAAATTCATACTGGAATAAAATCACTCCATAATTATTACTATCAGACTGTATAACTACACACTCAACAAATTCATACTGGAAAAAAATCACTCCATAATTATTACTATCAGACTGTATAACTACACACTCAACAAATTCATACTGGAATAAAAAATCACTCCTTAATTACTACTATCAGACTGTATAACTACACACTCAACAAATTCATACTGGAATAAAATCACTCCCTAATTACTACTATCAGACTGTATAACTACACACTCAACAAATTCATACTGGAATAAAATCACTCCTTAATTACTACTATCAGACTGTATAACTACACACTCAACAAATTCATACTGGAATAAAAAATCACTCCTTAATTACTACTATCAGACTGTATAACTACACACTCAACAAATTCATACTGGAATAAAATCACTCCTTAATTACTACTATCAGACTGTATAACTACACACTCAGCAGATTCATACTGGAATAAAATCACTCCCTAATTACTACTATCAGACTGTATAACTACACACTCAACAAATTCATACTGGAATAAAAAATCACTCCTTAATTACTACTATCAGACTGTATAACTACACACTCAACAAATTCATACTGGAATAAAATCACTCCTTAATTACTACTATCAGACTGTATTACTACACACTCAGCAGATTCATACTGGAAAAAAGTCAATCCACAGTTATTAATGTTAATCTGTATAACCTACATATTACACTCAACATATTCATACAAAAATCACTTGACAATTATTACTATTAGACTGTATAACTACACACTCAACAAATTCATACTGGAATAAAATCACTCCATAATTACTACTATCAGACTATATAACTACACATTCAGCAGATTCATACTGGATTAAAATCACTTCACAATTATAACTATCAGACTATAGAGCTACACACTTGGCAGATTCATACTGGAATAAAATCACTTGACAATTATTACTATTAGACTGTATAACTACACACTCAACAAATTCATACTGGAATAAAATCACTCCATAATTATTACTATCAGACTGTATAACTACACACTCAACAAATTCATACTGGAAAAAAATCACTCCATAATTATTACTATCAGACTGTATAACTACACACTCAACAAATTCATACTGGAATAAAATCACTCCTTAATTACTACTATCAGACTGTATAACTACACATTCAGCAGATTCATACTGGATTAAAATCACTTGACAATTATTGTTATTAGACTGTATAACTACACACTCAAAATATTCATACTGGATTAAAATCACTTCACAATTATTACTATCAGACTATAGAACTACACACTAGGCAGATTCAAACAGGAATCAAATCACTCCACAGTTATTACTGTCAACCTATAAAACTGCTCACTCAGACAATTCATACTGGAATAAAATCACTTCACAATTATTACTATAAGAATGTATAACTACACACTAGGCAGATTCATACTGGTATAAAGTCACTCCACAGTTATTACTGTTAATCTGTATAACCTACAGACTCAACAGATTCATACTGGAATAAAGTCACCCCCCGGTTATTAGTGTTAATCTGTATAACCTACAGACTTCACAGATTCATACTGGATCCACAGTTATTACTGTTAATCTGCATAACCTACAGACTCAACAGATTCATACTGGATCCACAGTTATTAGTGTTAATCTGTATAACCTACAGACTCAACAGATTCATACTGGATCCACAGTGATTACTGTTAATCTGTATAACCTACAGACTCAACAGATTCATACTGGATCCACAGTTATTAGTGTTAATCTGTATAACCTACAGACTCAACAGATTCATACTGGATCCACAGTTATTAGTGTTAATCTGTATAACCTACAGACTCAACAGATTCATACTGGATCCACAGTTATTAGTGTTTAGTCTGAGCAGTTGAGCTTTACAGTAAGTTTGTATATCACTGGTATGTGGAGGATGTTAATGGAAGCCTCCTCTCATAAACTCCTCCCTCGTTTCCGGCCCTATTGTACACACAGTGTTCTTCATAGCTGCATTCTTTCACATAGTCAGAGCTGGACTGTACACACACACACACAAACACACATACACACACTCACACACACTCTCTCTCTCTCACACACACACACACACACACACAGTCATACACACACACACACACAGTGGGTTAACGGTCAGTTGAGGAGAATTAGTGGAGAATGTAAAGCTGCTAGGGGTCAGTTTATGTCTTGCAGGCATTTAAGTATAAACAGAGTTTATTAATAATCTTCTATGACCAATTTATTACACAATTACACAACACTTTAGACACTCAGGGACATTATTATATTAAAAAAGCTATTTTACCAGATATGAAGCTTTTATTTACTCAGTAAACACTTTATTATTAAATATTAATCAGTAATAATAGAGTAAGTAGAGCTTTTCCATACGTCAGTGTGTTTATTTAACCCTTTCCAAGCTTCTCCTAAACAACCCAGTATTATTATCAGTTCTCATCTAATACCTGCTTTGACTGCTCAGTACTTCATTAAGCTAAATCAAGATTTGCTGCTGAAGGAACTGAACACATTCATACAATGTCTGGGGCGTCCAGGAGAAATCTGGAACCTAACTTTGTTCTTCAAACTGGATCAAGATCTGATCTACTTCTCTCACAATAACATATTCATGTTACTTTGTATTGTATGTATGATTATTTACATCTGATCTAATCAGATCTGCTGTTCTTACTGGTGATCAGACACTTATTGATCAGATAAACACTTTAAACTATCAGACTCAGACTTGTACACAGTGGTGTATGTATGTATATAAACTTGACTATAATCCACACACGGTGTCTCTGCAGGTACCTTCTTCCAGGTGACCACAGGTGTGGGGACTCCGATCGCCTCACAGCTCAGGAACACCTGCGAGCCTGTCACGTTCCACACCTCTCCGGGAGCAGTCACGATGGAGGGAGCTGAGAAAAAGGAGTGGAAAGAGGGATGATTTAGTGGCTATGTGGCTCATCACTACAGGCTAAAACCCCACTGACAGACTGACAGCTTAGTTATACAAACAGAGAGAGAGAGAGAGAGAGAGAGAGTATGAGAAAAAAGAAAGTGGGGGAGAGATTCAAAGAAAGAAGTTAGAAGGACAGAGAGGGAGGGAGAAAAAGAGTAAGAGAGAAGGAGAGGGAGGGAGAAATAGATAAAAAGGGAAAGAGAAAGAGAGAGTAAGTAGGAGAGAAGGAGAGAGAGATAGAAAGAGAGAGAAAGAGAGATAGACAGAGTGATAGAGAAAGTGATACAGATAGAGAGAGATAGAGAGAAAGAGAAACAGAGAGCGTGATAGAGATAAAGACAGATAACGAGAGAGAGACAGAGAATAAGATTATATTTATATAGTAACAGACACACAGACTGTATCACTTATTCTCCTAATCTGGAGGTCAAGCGGGAGTCGAGAGTGTGTATATACTGTGTGTATATACTGTGTGTATGTACTGTGTGTATGTACTGTGTGTATATACTGTGTGTATGTACTGTGTGTATGTACTGTGTGTATATACTGTGTGTATGTACTCTGTGTATATACTGTGTGTATATACTGTGTGTATTTACTGTGTGTATGTACTGTGTGTATATACTGTGTGTATGTACTGTGTGTATATACTGTGTGTATGTACTGTGTGTATGTACTGTGTGTATATACTGTGTGTATGTACTGTGTGTATATACTGTGTGTATATACTGTGTGTATTTACTGTGTGTATGTACCGTGTGTATATACCGTGTGTATATACTGTGTGTGTATGTACTGTGTGTATATACTGTGTGTGTATGTACTGTGTGTATATACTGTGTGTGTATGTACTGTGTATATACTGTGTATAAACTGTGTATATACTGTGTGTATGTACTGTGTGTATATACTGTGTGTATATACTGTGTGTATGTACTGTGTGTATATACTGTGTGTATGTACTGTGTGTATATACTGTGTGTATGTACTGTGTGTATGTACTGTGTGTATATACTGTGTGTATGTACTCTGTGTATATACTGTGTGTATATACTGTGTGTATTTACTGTGTGTATATACTGTGTGTATGTACTGTGTGTATGTACCGTGTGTATATACTGTGTGTGTATGTACTGTGTGTATATACTGTGTGTGTATGTACTGTGTGTATATACTGTGTGTATATACACTGTGTGTATATACTGTGTGTGTATGTACTGTGTATATATACTGTGTGTATATACTGTGTGTGTATGTACTGTGTGTATATACTGTGTATATACTGTGTGTATGTACCGTGTGTATATACTGTGTGTGTATGTACTGTGTGTATGTACTGTGTGTGTATGTACTGTGTGTATATACTGTGTGTATATACACCGTGTGTATATACTGTGTGTGTATGTACTGTGTATATATACTGTGTGTATATACTGTGTGTGTATGTACTGTGTGTATATACTGTGTATATACTGTGTGTGTATGTACTGTGTGTATATACTGTGTATATACTGTGTGTATGTACCGTGTGTATGTACCGTGTGTATATACTGTGTGTGTATGTACTGTGTGTATGTACTGTGTGTATATACTGTGTGTATGTACTGTGTGTATATACTGTGTGTATGTACTGTGTGTATATACTGTGTGTGTATGTACTGTGTGTATATACTGTGTATATACTGTGTGTATGTACCGTGTGTATGTACCGTGTGTATATACTGTGTGTGTATGTACTGTGTGTATGTACTGTGTGTATATACTGTGTGTATGTACTGTGTGTATATACTGTGTGTATGTACTGTGTGTATATACTGTGTATATACTGTGTGTATGTACTGTGTGTATATACTGTGTGTGTATGTACTGTGTGTATATACTGTGTGTATGTACTGTGTGTATATACTGTGTGTATATACTCTGTGAGTGGTCATGCGGCTGTAATGGCTCTGTGAGGGTTCAGTGGTGTGAACAGCTCTGGATTTGCTCTGGTCAGCAGTGCAGCTCTGTGTGTTTGTAAGAGGACGAGACTGTTTGGCCAGAGTTCGTCTCCCATTCAGCTCCAAATCCCCAGCCAGGCTGGAATCTCAGACATGTCTGTTCAGCGGCGGGAGACGAGAGCCACCCTGCACAAACACCCGCCTCCAGCCCGATCAGCGGCGGGCATGACGGAGCCTGGCGATGCGTTAATCTCCCCTCTTCACGTTACCTACGGCAACTTCAATCACCAGGTCGTGTCTGCTCGCTGTGGAGTTTATGAACTTCAGTACAGGGTGTTTCTTCCTGTGAACTCAGAGCAGACGATTCGTTCTGTGCCCGAGCACGTTGACCGGCGTGGTCTCTGCCTGCTGTTCCCACCTCTTCAAGAGCTGGACTCACAGCTAGAGTGATCATTACCAGCTTGAGCCTGAAACCAGAATATACTGGAGCAGCAGAGGGTCTCTCTGGTCTGATTCCCCGGCTGGGTAACCACCTTACACTACACCAATAAGAGTCCTTGGGTAAGACTCCTAACACCACCTTCACTTACCTGTGTACAGGTAAACTATAACACCACATTCACCTACCTGTGTACAGATAAACTGTAACACTACCTTCACCTACCTGAGTACAGGTAAACTGCACCACTACCTTCACCTACCTGTGTACAGGTAAACTGCACCACTACCTTCACCTACCTGTACAGGTAAACTGTAACACTACCTTCACCTACCTGTGTACAGGTAAACTGCGACTCTACCTTCACCTACCTGTGTACAGGTAAACTATAACACCACCTTCACCTACCTGTGTACAGGTAAACTGTAACACTACCTTCACCTACCTGTGTACAGGTAAACTGTTGAGCTACCTTCACCTACCTGTGCACAGGTAAACTGTAACACCACCTTCACCTACCTGTGTACAGGTAAACTGTAACGCTACCTTCACCTACCTGTGTACAGGTAAACTGTTGAGCTACCTTCACCTACCTGTGTACAGGTAAACTGTAACACCACCTTCACCTACCTGTGTACAGGTCAACTGTAACACTGCCTTCACCTACCTGAGTACAGGTAAACTGCACCACTACCTTCACCTACCTGTGTACAGGTAAACTGCACCACTACCTTCACCTACCTGTACAGGTAAACTGTAACACTACCTTCACCTACCTGTGTACAGGTAAACTGCACCACTACCTTCACCTACCTGTACAGGTAAACTGTAACACTACCTTCACCTACCTGTGTACAGGTAAACTGCACCACTACCTTCACCTACCTGTACAGGTAAACTGTAACACTACCTTCACCTACCTGTGTACAGGTAAACTGCACCACTACCTTCACCTACCTGTACAGGTAAACTGTAACACTACCTTCACCTACCTGTGTACAGGTAAACTGCACCACTACATTCACCTACCTGTACAGGTAAACTGTAACACTACCTTCACCTACCTGTGTACAGGTAAACTGCGACTCTACCTTCACCTACCTGTGTACAGGTAAACTGCACCACTACCTTCACCTACCTGTACAGGTAAACTGTAACACTACCTTCACCTACCTGTGTACAGGTAAACTGCACCACTACCTTCACCTACCTGTACAGGTAAACTGTAACACTACCTTCACCTACCTGTGTACAGGTAAACTGCACCACTACCTTCACCTACCTGTACAGGTAAACTGTGACTCTATCTTCACCTACAGGTGGTCACTTTAAGGTGTGCACGCGCTTAAAGAAAGGCTCGAGCTGAAGCGCTGGCTCTTACCTCGCAGGCACTTGCCCTTGTGCTGCACTTTGATGGCGCTCTTGCCCTCGCTCTCGGCGCGCGCGCTCTCCGCCTTCAGCTCGCACGCGGTGCCGTACGTCACGTCGTCCGTGCCGCACACCTGGTAGTTGTGCTTGCACGTGCACACGCCGGTCCGGCTGCCCCCCTTCTTCTCCTTCTTGCTCTTCACGCACTCCAGACCCGGAGCGCAGCGCGCGGCTCCACGGCCACTGCGCGCGCCGCACGGTTCACCCGGGCCAGGGGGGCCTCGAACCGGGACCGGCGCGGGAGACAGGGACACGGTCTCGGACGCGGGCGCGGGGGCGCGCTCCTGGTCCCCATCGTCGGCGACGGAGAGGTATAGCGCGAGCGCGAAGACGAAGAGGCGAAGCATGGTGAGACGAGCGTGAAGTGAGGCGGCGGCGCGCGCTGCGGGGCAGCGAGGGACACGGGCACGCCCACAAAGCGAGCGGACAGAAAACCGCGCCTGCTGGGGGCGGAGCTTCCCGTGCGGCAAACCGGCACGAGACGCTAAGGAAAAAGTTTGATTCAGTTTGACAGAACCGATTCATCTTCATGAACCGATTCACTGATTCACAAGTCAGTGTTGCCTTACAGTTACAGCACAACTTATTAACCACTCTCCAGCTGACCACTGGACCACTGCTGACCACATATACATCCGATAGTGGACCATCCTGGACATGGTGGTGCGTGTGTGTGTTGGGGGTCTACATGTCAGTATCACAGCTAGGTTGAAAGTCAGCCAGGTGTGGCTCTGTGGGCAGAAACTGACCACTGATGAGGGTCTACAGAGGTTTATTACAGGTATCAGGACACAGTGCTGGAAATAGATGTTGGTATGTAGGTCAACCACTATGTCCAGGCTGGGTGACCAGCTTGTCCAGCAGCAGACCACCATTATCAGCAGGGACGAATGGACAGAACCATAAAAAGCAGTCCAGTAGGCTGAAACCATG
>CM038719.1:40008619-40023619 GCA_021613375.1 Megaleporinus macrocephalus | reverse complement strand
TAATCGGAGAGATGGACCTGATACCCTGACCGAGTAGACCAGCGGTCACTGATCCTTCACCAGGAGATCTACTTTCAATACAACCTGCATGTACAACACTGCCCAACACTAACGCGTCTGATCCAACCAATCAGTGAGTGTGTTTATAATCTTAATTAACTCGCTCCTCCATGTCTTTATGGAGCTGCTTCGTGTACTGGTGGGCAGTCATGTTGGAACAGGAAGGGGCCGACCCCAAACTGTTCCCACAAAGTTGAGAGAATGAAGTTGTCCAGAATCTCTTGGTCTGCTTAAGCATTAAGAGTTCTTTTCACTGGAACTAAGGGTCTGAGCCCAACTCCTAAAGAACAACCCCACACCATAATCCCACCAAACTCTACACTCGGCACAATGTGGTGACTGCCAAACCCAGACTCGTCCATCAGATTGCCTGTTGGAGAAGCGTGATTGGTCACTCCAAAGAACACGTCTCCACTGCTCTAGAGTCCAGTGGCGGCGTGCTTTACTCCACTGCATCCAACACTGCATTGAGCTCAGTAATGTAAGGCTTGGATGCAGCTGCTCAACCATGGAGAACCATTTCATGAAGCTCTCTACGCTCTGTTCTTGAGCTGATCTGAAGACCACATGAAGGTTGGAGGTCTGTAGTTGGTAGTTGAAAGTTGGTGACCTCTGTGCTCTATGCTCCTCAGCATCCGCTGACCCGCTCTGTCATTGTACGTGTTCTACCACTTGGTGGCGGAGTTGCTGTCGTTCTCAATCACTTCCACTTGTTCTAACACCACTGACAGTCCACTGTGGAATATTTAGTAGTGAGGAAACTTCACCACTGGACTTGTAGCACAGGTGGCGTCCTATCACGGTACCACGCTGGAGTTCACTGAGCTCCTGAGAGAGACCTGTTCTTTACTAATGTGTGTAGAAGCACAATAAATATGTGGGAATGGATCTGGAAGCCAGAACGAATCTGATCCAATCCTGTAACAAGTCTACTCAGCGATAGAGAGAGTGAGTGAGAGCGGGTCATATGGGCAGCCAGCAGTAACATTTCATACCTCCTTCATGTTGCCAGATAAGCTGGAACGTGGCGGATCTGCTGCAGTGATATCCACGGAGCCCAAACATCCCAATCCAGCGTGACCAGACCAACCGATGCTGCTAAAAACCAAAAAAAAAAAACCCACCCTGATCCTGCTGCCCCTTACATAACTCCATCAGACGGTGCAGACCCTGGAGATAGGAGCAAGGGGTCTACCTGCACCGCTGCACACAGGAGGCACTCCGCCACCCTCCAACGCTTTTGTCCCTGGACTTGGATGGTAAGCAGATAAAGAGCCTGATGTGTTTACGGACCGGGAGGCGGAGAGCGACTCTATACAGACACAACAACAACATACACGCAGACTTACAAACGTAAACACTAACGACTGGTGTAACTAGGCACCAGTAAGACCACCAGATCTGATTAGAACAGATGTAAATAATCATACATACAATACAAAGTAACATGAATATGTTATTGTGAGAGAAGTAGATCAGATCTTGATCCAGTTTGAAGAACAAAGTTAGGTTCCAGATTTCTCCTGGACGCCCCAGACATTGTATGAATGTGTTCAGTTCCTTCAGCAGCAAATCTTGATTTAGCTTAATGAAGAACTGAGCAGTCAAAGCAGATATTAGATGAGAACTGAAAATAATACTGGGTTGTTTCCACAAGGAGAAGCTTGGAAAGGGTTAAATAAACACACTGACGTATGGAAAAGCACTGCTTACTGTGTTCATTTCTATTCTATTTCATAATGTATTTATTTACATCTAAGATGTACAGGCTGGGACACAATTAGCAGTTCAATAAAGGTAATAAATCACAAATTATATATTTATAATTAATTAATTAATATAATATATAATTATATATTAACACATGACATATTACAATATTACTATAGTGTCACTTGGGTATTCCAATAATATCATATCGACACTTTAGTTTTCCCATATTTAGATTCCCATAAATAAATATAAAAATATATATATATATATCTCTTATGTAATCCCTTTACCAGTACTTTCACTTAAGCTCAAGTAAATTAGCCCTACAGTAATACTCCTCTTACTCAAGTGGTGATTTTCAGTACCTGCCTACAGCCCTGCCCATATTTACTCTTTACTGAGTCAAAAAGGACAGCCAATCAGTAAACAGGTAATTTGCATATGTCAATCCTAAAGGCACAGTTAGAAAAACCAGCCTATGTAAAGGGTTAAAGAGAGGTTGGGATGTGGTTAGGTCATAATTAGGACTGTTTTATGTACATAAACTCAAAGAAAATAAATAAATAAATAAAAGTTGGAGGTAGGGCCTTTAAAATAAAATAACCTGTACATATAAACACGCAGGTGGGATACTCACTGAGGGGACAGCAGCCGCCAGGGGGATCATCACCAGAGACAGTCCTCTGATGAAGTTGGTCACGTACTTCTGGAACTTGGAAGCTTCGAGCTGCCTCAGTGCGAATATCTGACCAACACACACACACACACACACACACACACACACACACGTTAGCACAAATTCCAGCATCTGATTTCTTTACACTGACGATGATGACTGTGATGGTGACTGTGATGGTGATAGGAATCAGGGGTCACCATGTTTACCACTGTAGTGTATAACAGTCAGTAATGCAGTTTATTAAAGTCTTCAGACGTCTGGTTACCATCACCCCTCCAAACAAACTGCACGGTTTACAACAAACCACTTAAAGCTACTATAGATCTTAAAAATCAAAAACTAATATGGTGAATAACCAGACTCCAGCTGTTTCAGTTAGATGGTTCTCTACTGACTGATAACACTGAATCATATATATATATATATATGTATGTGTGTGTGTGTGTGTCAAATTTTATTTATCTATCATTATATTATATCATAACTGGTTCCGGTTCCATTGACTTTGAAAATGAAAAAATTGGAAATGGAAGGATCGATCAGCGATGTATCAGTATCAGCCGATTTCTAATCAAAATATGCGATCGAACGATTTCTCTCCAATTTAGTCGATCGACGGCATTAAACAAATTAATCTAATTTGTTTTTACATACTAGAATAGGAGCCCTCCATGAAACCCCCTCCGGCCAGCTCCCTGCAATTCCTATCTGAACCACTAGGTGGAAAGACATACCCTTTCATTTTCCACAAATTAACTAAAGTGGTCTCGCAATGAGAGTTTATGGTGTTCACGGCATGCGCTGATAGAAAACATGTCGTCCGTCTGGCTGTTTGTTACCGTATGTGACGCAGACTCATCCAGGACGTTCTGTAACATCTATAACATCAGCGTGTCTCGTTGGAGAACCAAGACAAAGACATTTAACATACTAATCTGATACACACTTCAGAGACACCACACAGCTGAACACAGTGAGTATCAGTAAACAGCAGAGCTAGAACACACAGCTAACACAAAACAAACAACCCAGAACACCTACAGACCAGATCTGACCGGTACCAACAGAACAGCAGCAGCAACAACCAGAGAGCTAAAGAACCACAGCCGGAGTGATTGAGTGTATAGTTCTAGATAACTAGGTTTCCACCATGTTTCATGACTTGCTCGCGCTAATAATTGCTTGTAGCCCTGCTGTGGCATATAGCCCCGCCCTTGTTCGGTATTGGCTATCGGCCAATCGCGCTAAAGGTGATCGGCCATCGGAATCGGCCGCCAAAAAAAACCAAAAAAAAAAACGGTCCATCTCTAATAAAAATTAGTTAAAATTTGTGTTCTCTGCTTTGGTTTTTGTTTGAACAGCAATGACATATACTTTATTAATTAATTTATTTATTTTTTATTTATTACTCATTACAAATGTAAACACTGCAGGATTTTTTAAAATCATTTTTCATTTATGACCACTTTATTTTAGATGGGCAGTTTGTCCGATTACTTTTAAGCTCCTGAAAATGGGGGACGACGTACAGGTGGCTGTAATTCCGACTGTAATTAAAGCCTTAAAGGTCTTTGGAGCTCAAATGCATCTTTCATTTCAACTTCAATCTTGCTTATATTTACATATATATTCAATAAACATATAAATAAACTAAAAGACCAAGAACTTTATTCATAGCCAATATTTACAGACCTGATGGCGTGTATGTTGACTGCACCACATGTTCCAGATAGACCAATAGACTAGACTCTATTTTTCTTAGTACATGAGAACTTCCTTATTAACTGATGTTGAAGTCTCAGCTGATTGGACGGTTTATTCATGAATAATAATCTGGGACGAGGTGTTAACTGTACTGTGAGAGTCCTCAGCCAGGACGCAGCGGCTGAACGATACGCCAGACGGAAACAAGCGTCCAGAAATCATTTCAGGCCTTCGTTAAAGAGGATTTGTGGCTAATATTTAACGAGCCTGACTTCCATTTATTAAAATCCATTTAAAGCTTTATGCATCGGGACAGTTTCCTGGAAGGAGATCAGGCGCTGGACTGGGACGGACCACCGAGAACATATCCTGGTGTTGGATTTCATCTGTTTTCGCTGAAGCGGCCATTAATCTCTTTCCATCATGGCGTGTAATGTAGTCGGAGCTATTTTCCTGGCCATCACTCCTTTTTCCGAGGAGGCCTCGGAGGGAGTCCCGAGGAAATGGAAGTCGGTCCACTGGACGGAAAACGTCCACCCCTCCCTCAGTCCTATTGTGCCCTGCTTAAGACGGGTCAGGTGACGTCCCCCCTCCTCCTCATCCGGTAAGACAAGAACTCTGCTCTGAATGGAGGGAGGATAAAAGCACTTTTCCTGAAACGGAACGAATCAACAGAGAGCTACGCTACCAGTCAAAAGTTTGGAGACACCTAATGAATATATATATATATATATATATGCCTATAAGAATAAAGAGGTTTAGATCTGAATGTGTTGAGAGACGAGTGTAAGCAGTGAAGTTGGAGCCCATGTACACAAATATTACTAAAACAAACATTTGACTGTATTTAATATAAAAATGAGAATTTATATTTTTATAAAAGCTATAAAACCCCCAAACCTGTTTATCAGAACAAGATCTCAGCATCTACACTATCTTCTCCAGTCCTGTTAGAAAAGCAGATCATGTGGCTCCTCATGAAGCTGCTGGTCAGAATGTTCAAAGTATGTAAACCTGCATCAGAGGAAATGAGCTCATTTCTAAAAGACCCTCCAAACATTCTTTAAACACATCCAGATGTTTAATTCTGCTCCAGGAATAATTCCATACCGACTATTCTATAGTTCTGATCTCCTCACACTTATTCACTAATATTATTACTATTAATAGAGTACACATAAGAAGAACCTGGGTAGGCGTGCCCAAACTTTTGACTGGCAGTGTATGTTTATGAATAGTAGGGGTGTAAGAAATATATTTGGTGATACTGTATTGATTCTTAAAAACAGTATCGATACACAGATTCCTGGCAGACAGTGAATCATTGTGTGTTGTGTTTAAGCCTCTGACCACTAGATGGCAGTGTTGAAATCAATTTTCAGCTCCACTCAAACATTAACAAGTAGCACAAGGGCGCAGGGCTATTGTAAGCATTGGCAAACCTGTTCATATAGTGGTGTGTTTTAATAGTAGGATTAGAAAAATCGCAATATATCACTTTGCTTGCAGTATCGCAATATATTGTGATATATTGAATCATGACCTCTGTATCACGATATGCATTGTATTGCCAGGTTCTTGCCAATACACAACCCTATGAATAGGGCTTCAAAATTTGGTGTAAGTGATAAACGTAGCAGCAACGTTCCCTAAACTTGCAGCAGGTACATGGGGGAGAAGTAGAGGGAGGAGCATGAGCGACAGATTTTACATATTGCTCCTTTAATAACATTTTAATAAAACTAAAGGTATTTATAATCACCTACTGCTCTACGTTTCTATGAGGGAGTTTTTAACTCTGCAGACGTCTGGTTCCCATCACCACCACTGTAAACTACTTTAAAGGGGACCTAGTGGAGAAGAGCTCGGACTCGGTCCGTACTAGACTGCTCCAAGATCAGCCGGACGCAGGTCTCACCTCAGTGATGAGCAGGTTGATGAGGCCTAGAGACACAGGAATGATCCAGGTGGAGTCTGGGAGTGTGAGGTTTGAAAACCACAGAGCGCCCCCTGCTGCCAGCTCCCCCTGCAGCCCTGTGAACACAGACGAATGTTATTGTTATGGATGTGCGACTACACTGTTATTTGTTTTTGGCTTTCTGCCAGATCTTCACCACATAACTCATAATTCAGGAAAACAGATTTTTCCGAAATCTTTTTCTTATAAAGAACGAATAGGATGGAAAAGTACACGCCAGTCTACTGAACTTCTGCTCGACCCACAGACACCGTTTCACATACACTGACTCAGGGCGGACCCCCGACCACGACTGCAGTGCTGGTTTGACCCACACTCGCTGTTTTTCGTTTTTTCTCCATCCTTCTTTTCCCCCCCATAGAGTCCCATTCATTTTCGAGCGCACCCAAAACAAGCCCTGAGTACAGCCTCCTAACATGTCCTCGCTCAGGGCAGATCCCTAAACACACTGACCCACACTCCTCTACTTGTCGTTTATTCATCCCTCGTTTAGTTTTATATCTCTGTTCCACCTTAAATAGTGCAGCAGGAACAACTGTTTTACTATTTAAGGTGGAACTGAAATGTCATAATTCATAATACAATTCATGTAGTTCTCTCCATCAAAATAAAAGTCCCTGTAAAAAAGACAGTTTCTTTACTGCTAGACTCACTGTTTACCTAAACACAGTTCTCTCCACCAAAATAAAAGTCCCTGTAAAAAAGACAGTTTCTTTACTGCTAGACTCACTGTTATCCATTAACACAGTTCTCTCCATCAAAATAAAAGTCCCTGTAAAAAAATGGCTGTTTTTTTACTGCAAGACCCACTGTTTACCTAGACACAGTTCTCTCCATCAAAATAAAAGTCCCTGTAAAAAAGACAGTTTCTTTACTGCTAGACTCACTGTTATCCATTAACACAGTTCTCTCCATCAAAATAAAAGTCCCTGTAAAAAAATGGCTGTTTTTTTACTGCAAGACCCACTGTTTACCTAGACACAGTTCTCTCCATCACAATAAAAGTCCCTGCACAAAATGGCTGTTTTTTTTACTGCTAGACCCACTGTACACCTAAACACAGTTTTCTCCATCAAAATAAAAGTTCCTGTAAAAAATAGCTGTTTTTTTACTGCTAGACCCACTGTACACCTAAACACAGTTTTCTCCATCAAAATAAAAGTTCCTGTAAAAAAAAGGCTGTTTTTTTACTGCTAGACTCACCGTTTACACAGTGTATACCTAAACACAGTCTTCTCCATCAAAATAAAAGACCTTTCAAAAAAGCCAACTTCTTTGGCTTTTTTTGGCTCTGATAGGCTTGTGCTGTCTAAGCATGCAGTTCTCTGTCAAAAAGTTCCTGTTTCCAAAGGCTACTTCTCTACTGCTACTTAATCATGTCATCAGGGGTAAGCAGTGCTGTTGAGTCTGAATTAAAATAAAATAAATAAATAAAAAAAAAACAAAATCTTTGAAACTCTGAGTCACTACATTACACCAATGATATGTGCACACTCAGTACAGCCTTTTAAAAATGATTTAATTAATTTGTTGGCTCATATTCAGTCTTTCAATATAAAATAACTGTGAATTGCCTTGAAGGAATACTGGGCTGTGTTATACGCTGTTATACTCTAAATTGTGTGTATTGCACGTACAGTATTTGCTGTAACACTGTGCCCAGGACATCCAGGTCAGTCTATTTCTGCCTTTCCTTATATTGTTGCTCCTACTGTTGGCGAATGACCAAGTTCTGATGTGTCAAAGTCCAATAACAAGTCTGTCATTGGATTTTCTGGTCAGTCTGTGTGAAAGATAATAAGAAATAAAACTATATTCTACAGACTCCAGGCTCCCTGGCTTGACTGGGGTACGGATTCAACAGATTTCAGTACTTTTAAACATTTCCAGCACATTTTTCACAACATCGTGATAACTGATCACTTTATTATAATTACTATATTTTATAATTAATCAAGTATTCAAATTTACATCTCTAATGTATAGCGACGCTGTGCGACCAAAAGTATGTGGACACCCCTCCTAATTTTTTCAGTTTAGGTATTTCAATCACACCCACAGCTAACAGATGTATACAATCAAACACATGGCCATGCAGTCTTGGCTGGAAAGTGCTGAAGCCTTTTCTTCAAAATAAAAGTCCCTGCAAAAAAAGGCTACTTCTTCACTGCTAGGCTTATGTTGTTTACCTGAGCACGCCGTTCTCTCTTTCAAAATAAAAGTCTACTAAAAAAAGGCGACTTCTTTACTGCTAGGCTTGCGCTGTTTAACTAACTTTCAAAATAAAAGTCACTGCAAAAAAGGCTACTTCTTTACTGTTAGGGTCGCCCTGTTTACTTACGCATGCATTTCTCTCTTTCAAAGTAAAAGTCCCTGTAACACAAATCTACTTTTTTTACTACTAGGCTTATGATGCTTACCTAAACTTGTAGCTCTCTCTTTCAAAGTAAAAGTCCTTGCTACAAAAGTCTACTTCTGTACTGCTAGGCTTGCACTGTTTAACTAACTTTCAGAATAAAAGTCACTGTAAAAAAAGGCTACTATTACTGTTAGGGTCACCCTGTTTACTTAAGCATGCATTTCTCTCTTTCAAAGTAAAAGTCCCTGTAACACAAATCTACTTTTTTACTGCTAGGCTTATGTTAACCTGAGCAAGCATTTCTCTCTTTCAAAAAAAAAGTCCCTGTAACAAAAGGCTACTTTTGGCTCTTTACATAACTAGTAGTGGTGGGTAACTGAATTAAATGGTGGTACAGTTAAAAACTTGTTTAAGAGTTGAGGTCAGGGCTCTGTGCAGACCACTGGAGTTGCTCTACATCAAACCATGTGTTTATGGAGCTGCTTTGTGTACAGAGTCAGTCATGCTAGAACAGGAAAGGGGCTTTTCTCCAAACTGCTGGAAGCATATAATTATGTAAATGTCTTTGTGTGCTGTAGCACACCTCTATCACGAGTTCACATCAAGGCCTGACTACACAGATCCCCTATGGATTGAATGGGCTTATATTCCCAGAGACACATTCCAACATCTCCAAAGCCTTCCCAGGAGAGAGTGTGTGTGTGGGTTCTTAATAAAGTGACCGTCTCTGCTAACCTTGTATATCAGGTATCGCTGATAAAACTCTGTATCCAGCTGCAGTTTAGCTTTCCCATGTTCGACCAAGTTCCTCTGTTGTGAGTCATATCCAGTTACCATTGTTTGAAGGCCCTTCCTCGACTGTGGTCACTGGAAGTGAACCAGCTGGGCAGAGTCTATGTCAGGCATACGGCCAAAACTGCCCAACTCTGTCTACTCTGGACCTACGTGATGGAAAGGACTAGAATTAGCTTCAGACACGGCGCATCCTGCTTTTGTGCATGAAACCCTTCCATCTGCTGACGCGCCAGTGAAAAACAAACATCACAGATTTATCACTTTCAGACGGGGTTCTCTGAGAAATGCACATCGGGGGCTAGTGGACCATGAGCGACTGACCTGAGGGCTGATTGAACAAGTGTTAAAATGTTGAGATTTTAAGATTAGGCCGGGGTTTAGACCGGAGAGCAGCTCACCAGCTGGGATGGGTCCGACTCCCATGCTGAGGTTGCGCAGGGCGATAGACAGACACACCCACATGGGCAGCTGAACCCAGATCAGCAGGCTGGCTTTAAACGGATGGCAGTTGTCCCTCACGTACAGTTTGGAGACGATCCGCCGCAGGTTCTTCTTAAACTGGTACCTGCACGGAGTAAAAGAGAGGGTGAACTAGAGTGTGTTGGTATAGCAGTCTGAGAGCTTTAGAGAGCTTTATGGAATGGGTCTCCATGGCTGAGCAGCTGCATCCAAGCCTTACATTACTGAGCTCAGTGCAGTGTCGGATGCAGTGGAGTAAATCACGCCGCCACTGGACTCTAGAGCAGCAATCTGGCAATCTGATGGACGAGTCTGGGTTTGGTGGTTGCCAGGGGAACGGTACTTGTCTGACTGCATTGTGCTGAGTGTAAAATTTGGTGGAGGGGGGATTATGGTGTGGGGTTGTTTTTCAGGAGGTGGGCTCGGACCCTTAGTTCCAGTAAAAGGAAATCTTAATGCTTCAGCAGACCAAGAGATTCTGGAGTTTGGGGACGGCCCCTTCCTGTTCCAACAGGACTGCCCACCAGTGCACAAAGCAGCTCCATAAAGACATGGAGGAGCGCGTTTGGTGTGGACTGTGTTGACTGGCCTCAACCTGATAGAACACCTTTGGGATGAATTAGAGTGGAGACTGTGAGCCAGACCTTCTCGTCCAACATCAGTGTCTGACCTCACTAAAGTTCTTCTGGAAGAACGATCAAACATTCCCATAAACACTCTCCTAAACCGTGTGGAGGGCCTTCCCAGTAGAGCTGAAGCTGTTATAGCTGCAAAGGTTGGGCCGACATCACATTAAACCCTATGGATTTAGAATGGGATGTCAGTCAAGTTCATATGCATGTGAAGACAGGCAGACGAGCGAATACTTTCGGTAATATAGTGTATGTAAAAACATGTTCTGCCGTTGGTCGAGGGAGTTGGGGAGGATTCGCCAGTGAAAAGCTTTTGTTGTGGATAACGAGAAACTGACTTTCTAATATTTCTGAAATCTAAAATAATAAAAATATTTGTGTAGTATATTACGGTTCTGCTTCGTTATCTCCAATCTTGAGGTGGAGGAGCCTCACCTTAACACAAGAACAGATCCTAGAAGTCGTTCTTACCTGCATGTTTTCTCGGACCAGCCCTTCTCCCCGGCTTTGACCGAAACCTCGTAGTGTAGCTGCCTGGCAAGCTCTGCTATCTCCTTTTGCAAGGCTTCAACCTGTCTGAGAGCAAGAAGATCCTACAGTTACTCGTCCACACAAACTCAGAATCAAAGTCCAGCTTCTTACTAGAGACTGTCCAGCTCCTCTCTCATATTTAAAAATAAATAATAATAATAAAAAAAAAGAACACACACACACACTAATATATATATATATATATCTCCACTCACTGTCCACTGTATCAGCTCCACTGACCATATAGGAGCTACACTTACAGACTGTAGTTCATCTGATTCTCTGTATACTTTATTTCTCTGTTCTTTAATGATCAGGACCCCCACAGGACCACCACAGAGCAGATACTATTAGGGGGATGGATCATTCTCAGCTCTGCAGTGACACTGACGTGGTGGTGTGTTAGTGTGTGTTGTGCTGGTGTGAGTGGATCAGACACAGCAGTGCTGCTGCTGGAGTGTTTAAACACCTCAGAATGATCCACCAACCAAAACTATCCAGACAGCAGTGTCCTGTGGGCGGCGTCCTGTGTCCACTGATGAAGAACTAGAGGAACACAAACTGTGCAGCAGCAGATGAGCTACTGTCTCTGACTTTACATCTACAAGGTGGAACAGCAGGTAGTAGGAGTGTCTAATAGAG
This sequence comes from Megaleporinus macrocephalus, assembly GCA_021613375.1. Lineage (NCBI taxonomy): Eukaryota > Metazoa > Chordata > Actinopteri > Characiformes > Anostomidae > Megaleporinus > Megaleporinus macrocephalus. The sequence goes on along the minus strand of CM038719.1, from coordinate 40,012,067 downwards.
TGGACAGTGAGTGGACACAGTGTTTAAACACTCCAGCAAAACAAATCCAGCTAATATGCCTGAAAGTAGCCGCTGATGAGTAGCCAGATGATGGCCAACAACCTGAGCTAACTGAAACAGTGGATAGACCCTTCAATGAAAGGGTTAACGATAAATAACAGTGAGGATGATGATGAAGTGGTCAGTGAGTTTAAATATACAACCCAAAAAAAGAAAAAAACTGGTCCCAGATTGCGGTAATTTCATGACCCCTGACCTCTATCTGAAGACTGGCCAACAGGCTGACTAACACAGCAGTGCTGATGTGGAGCGGGGGGTCTGGGGACCGCGGGGGCGGCTGATTCATGGGAACAAAAACAAAAGCACTGACTGCTCATACTGAGAAACGTCTAACTGGGGCAAAGGATGAGCCGGACTCGGGGGCTAGTAGGGGATTTTAGTTTTCTAAGGAGTTCAGATCCGATTTAAACAACGAAACCCAGCGTCCCGAACCCGCCCATCCGCCTTTCACCACCAGGTTTGAGAGCTGAAGGAGTCAGCACTCAATAAGCCCTGCAATGGCTGATCTAGGATCAGTTTTCAAGCAGGTAATATTTGGGAGGTGGGTTATTCTCAGAATACAGTGACACTGACGCAGTCTCATCCACTCACACCAGCACAGCTGCTGGAGTGTTTAAACACTGTGTCCACTCACTGTCCACTCTATTAGACACTCCTACTACTTGCTGGTCCACCTTGTAGATGTAAAGTCAGAGACAGTAGCTCATCTGCTGCTGCACAGTTTGTGTTCTCTAGTTCTTCATCATCAGTGGACACAGGACGCCGCCCACAGGACACTGCTGTCTGGATAGTTTTGGTTGGTGGACGATTCTCAGTCCAGCAGTGACACTGAGGTGTTGAAACACTCCAGCAGCAGCAGCACTGCTGTGTCTGATCCACTCACACCAGCACAACACACACTAACACACCCTCAGTTCAATAGTGCCTGATCTGCGGTGGTCCTGACCTACAGTCTTACAGAACTACAGTCTGTAAGTGTAGCTCCTATATGGTCAGTGGAGCTGATATAATGGACAGTGTGTGTAGATACAAGCTAGATGTACCTAGTAAAGTGGCCAGTGCTAATATATATATGTATGTATGTATGAAAATATCGAATATCGGGATATGTTTGGTGATACTGTATTGATTCACAGATTCCTGACAGACAGTGAATCATTGTGTGCTGTGTTTAAACTAGAGATGTGGACCGATCAGCATTTTTGAGGCCGATTCCGATCGCCGATCACCTTTAACGCGATCTGCCGATATCGATTGAGGGCGGGGCTATACGCCACAGCAGGGCTACATATTATTAGCGCATGCAAGTCATGAAACATGGTCTAAACTGGTTTATTACCATTTATAACGAGCTCATATGAAACAGTATAATATTTTTAACAAAATGAACAGTAAATAAACAAAGTACATCAAACAAATATCACCAATACTGTAATCATTACATTAAGACCCTTAATTTAAAACTAAAAAAGTTAATTAAATAAAATGCAGAAAAAGCTGCACTCATTAAACTCGGACTCTTATTTTAAACTAAATCTGTAATCATTAAATGTAGAATATTGAATTGCTGCTGCTGTTCTGTTCGTACCGGTCAGATCTGGTCAGTGTTCTGGGTTATTTGTTTTATGCTAGGAAAAACAGAAATTAAGCTCATTTGTTTAACGTCATCGATCGGCTGTCAGGATCGGCTACGTTGAAGAAATATCGGCCGATCATCGATCACATATTTTGATTAAAAACTGCACGATACCGATACATAGATGATGGATCCTTCCATCTCTAGTGTTGTAATCCATTTTCAGCTCCACTCCAACATTAACAAGCAGCACAAGGATGCAGTGCTATTGTAAACATTGATAAACCTGTTCATACAGTGGTGTGTTTTAATAGTAGGATTAGAAAAATCACGATTTATCACTTTGGGTGCAGTATCGTGATATATCACAATACGTATTGTATCACCAGGTTCTTGCCAATACACATGTACACACACACACACACACACACACACACGTGTGTTTCTGCAACCGGGCTCTGGAAGCCACACAAGTCGGCAGCTCCCAAGCATTAAATCGCAGAAATCAATATCTGCCTGTAAAACACAACCTCGATGATCAGCACGAGTGAGCTGCCTCAAGGAACCACCAGGCATATAGCACGCCCACCCACACACAGACACACACACACACACACACACACACACCAGTGACCGCAGGAGCTATTAACACTGTACTGATGGACCAGAACACCTGTGAACTTTCTGTACAGAGCATTAATACACTGGGAAGCAATGCTAGACAGGTCTGTGTGTTTATTCCTCCCTTCTGGGCAGCAGACATATCCCACCCCCCTAGCCCCCGCTTGGGAGAGTGAAAAACCAACGAGGCAGATCTGCAGTGTTTGCTTAGAACGATCTACTGACCTTCACATGCCTCTCATATCTCTGCTGGTTTTAATAAACAGCTCAGGCAGACGCTTGTCCACCAGCGGTCACTTACTGTTAAACTCCAGCTCGCAGTAAACAGAGTCTGGACTATACTAGATACTAAACATCTGTAATAAACAACAATAGCACTGAAACTGGACCTGAAACTATTAACTGACTGTCTGTAAACACACACAGGGAGAGGTCTAAGTGATAATTATGCTACACTACTAGTTTGAGGGGCATAAAGACCCCCAGCATTGGGCAGTGAAGCAGCAAAGCTGTGTCCTCTGGAGTGAAGGAGCTTCATCTAATAGCTCTGGGAGGAGCTGGAGTGATCCAAAACTTATCATCCAATATCATGACATGATCTTACTAACTCTTGTGGCTGCCATCAAATCCTCACATCTAGTGTAAAGCCTTCCCAGAGGCTGTTACTGTGAAATATAAGGAAAATGCCTGTTAAATGACACTCTGGCGCCCCCTCTGGTGAAAAAGGAAAATGTTTTAGACTGAACTGCAAAGCATCAAAGGTTTTAAATACTAATAAATATTTCTCAATTAATTTAGAACTAAATCCAACGTCAGTACCTGACCTCACTAGTGCTTTTGCAGCTGCCATCAAATCCTCACAGCAACGGTCCAACATCTAGTGCAAATCCTTCTCCAAGCAATATAAGCTGTTCCCACAACATGAGAGAAAATACCGGATATAGAAAAGCATATGTTCCTTTGTTCAGTTTATAAGCCCTGGCTAACTCTCTGGCGACCCCCTCTGGTTAAAATGGGACATCTTTTAAACATACTGAACTCTCAACAGTGAAACATCATAAGCTTTAAAACCTAAAATGATCTATATTTCTCAATCATTTTAGAACTAAATCATCCAACTTCAGAACCTGACCTTACATGTGGTCTTGCAGCTGCCATCAAATTTTCACAGCAATGTATCAACAATGTTTC
>CM038719.1:39958619-40006119 GCA_021613375.1 Megaleporinus macrocephalus | reverse complement strand
TCACGAACGAACATCGCGTTAATGTCCTTTTATACGATTTATCTTTAAATAAACATTACATAGTTAATTAAATATTTTTTGTATTTCATTTTTACTATTTAATAATTACTACAATAGTTTAAATACATTTACTGAAACATTTGGTTTCTCATACTTGTAATAATTTTGACCTCTAAATAAATAAATAAACACATTTTATATGAAGTATTATTGATGTTATTATTTGTTATTATTTATATTATTTTATTATTTATGTTTTTGTTTTATTCTCTTTACAAAAATTGTAGACACTTCCGGTACAGGCTTTTATCATTTATTATTAGAGGGCTGATCATATAAAAATCATATAAGACTTTAAGTTATGATTAATCGTTTAAGTTAAACATTCAGGCTGATCTAGGATCTTATGATTCCTCAGTTATTTACTCCGACTTTACCGACAAGATCAGATCCTAGATCAGCGTTTCTGCTCCGAGGAGCTTCATGAAGTTCCATTATAGCCAAGCGCCCCCTACTGGATGCAAACCAGAGTTGAACACTGTTTAGCACAAAACGGTAGAAACAGGCCACAAAACATGATATTTTTTTAGGTTCTATTGTTTTTATCTCATTAAAACATCTAAACTACTGAAGAGAGTTGAAGTGCCTCCCAACAGTCATGTTCCAGCATAAAGAATGCTATTAGATTATTATTATTATTATAATAAGAGCTGCAATGCTAACTGAGGGCAAGACATAAATAGATTTATAACAAGTAAACAGAAGAGCCTGTACTGCTGTGATGTGATGTGATGTAGCTTTTTACACTTTTTAAGTATATGCTAATATTATATTGGCTACGTTTTAAATAAAATTGGATGCAAATTACATGTAAATTATTTGCGCTAATCTCAAAATTGTATGTACACCAATCAGCCATAACATAAAACCACCTCCTTATATCTAAACACTTTGTCCAGTGCTGAAAATGACCCACCACCCAATTAATATCTGCTCTGTGGTGGTCCTGTGGGGGTCCTGATCATTAAAGAACAGAGTAATAAAGTATACAGAGAATCAGATGAACTACAGTCTGTAAGTGGAGCTCTTGTATGGTCAGTGGAGCTGATACAGTGGACAGTGAGTGTGTAGATATAAGGAGGTGTGTTTTAATGTTAGGGCTGATTTGCGTATGATAGCAGTTTTGATCCAGTGTGTCAAAGTGACAAACACAGTTGTGTCATTAATATCTGTAACTCTTGGTTTTCTTTTATTTAAGGCACAGAGTAAAACAGGACAAGTGTGTGGCTTTAAGTGATCAAACTTTAATGTAGCCATTTTACAGAACATCAGTTCCAGACTGAACAGCGTCTGAGCTCACGTGGGGAACCCTGGTCTCCTCAGACGTAGAGTCCCAAATAAAAAGATTTATTTTTAAAACAGTCATTCAAAAAGAGTTATTATCTTCACATATACATTCTATAGGCCACCAACGGCCACCTGTGTACCTACGTACTGGGCATTACCTGTGGGCAAAGATGAGTTTCCTTAAATGATCAGAGCCGTTATGATGGTATTATAGGTTATATGATGGTATTATATATATATACACTACTGCTCAAAGGTTTGGGATCACAGTGAAATGTTCTTGTTTTAATGGAGTATCTTCTTCCTTAACACAACAATGGACTGACGGGTCTCTAAAGAAAGTTGTTTCTTTCTGGTCATTGTGAGTCGGTCCTAACAACCAATTAGTCCAATAACATCCTTAACTTGGATTGGTGGTCGTACCAGGAGATTTAGACAGAGGACTGAGAATTACTGATAATAGGACTATATGTAAAATAAGCCTATATACAAAAATAGACTTTAATACAAACATTTATATTCTTTAAAAATCATCTGATACACTTACATTAATTGTGAAATGAACAATATTGTTTGTGAATTGCATGAAAAGAAATTCTAAAGTGATCCTAAACTTTTGAGCGGTAGTGTATATATATATATATATACTGGAGTCGCAGCACTGGCGCTGTAGCAAGTTAGTTTGGTCCATCATAGCCTACCAGCAGCCTACCAGTGCTGGATTAGCGAGCCAATGTGGGACTCCCTGAATATCAGGGTCTATCTGTGTCTCATTAACATATCATTTACATAGGGCACGCCCCAATTTATGCAGATGATTCAGTTGGGATTCAATATATAATAGCATTCAGTGACTTGTGAGCTAATAGCTGTGCGTGTAGGCAGAGTAGCTCAAGCTCAAGAGTTCACTGCTCCCCCTGCTGGTCGCACACTACAGTGTTAAAATCAGGAATAAGGGATAAACAAGACATTATTGTTATTTGTTGTTTCCTGGCATGTGTCAGTATGAATCTGTGAAATATGTCTTTAAAAGAAACATTAATTAGTTTGGAACAGGATTTACATTTACACCGTCGAGTCACATTATTATGACCACCAGCTAGACGGACTGGGAGACTCAGTAAGGTCCTGGTAGGTGGTCACAGGTATCTGGAGGATCCATTGAGCCAACACCACCATCCAGGTGGTGCCACAGATGCTCAATTGGGTTCAAGTCTGGGGAATTAGGGGTCCAGGGTAGTACTTGGAAGGCTTGGTCAGCTCTTCCAACCAGTGTGGGACATTTCTAGTCGTGAGACGTGACGCGTTGTCTTGCTGGAAGATCCCATCCACCCTAGAGAAGGCAATCATCAATCATGTATGGTGTACGTGATCTTCAAGGATGGATTCAGACCCAAATCAGTTGAGAAGGTCTTCACCAGACCATAACGCTGCCATCTACGTGCTGCCGCCATCCAACATAGGTTTATAATAATGTGACTCGACCGTGTACAAATGCATGTACGTCCACTACGGTACTGGACCCCCTGCAGTACTCACATATCTGGCGCTGACTGTGTGAGGAAACTCGGCCAACGTTACAGATTAAATCTAATCCTGGACTACAAAGCAAATTCATTTATTCTCTAAGTTGCTTCTCTAAAGCACCAGCCCTGTAGGTAGCACCATGTTGATGATGATGAGGTCCTGTAATTGGCCCGCAAAACAGGTCTAAGGTTTCAGAGTTTCGCCTCTAGCGGTGGGCTCTCCTGGCCCTTTGCTGTTGTGCTATTCGCCGCTGGTTGAGGGTCTTGGTGGTAGCCCGCAGTTTGCGCATGCGCAGTTGCCTCAGCCGCAGCTGCAGGTCTTTGGGGATTTTGCCGCCCTTCGCCAGGATGTCCCGCAGCCGCTGCTTGGGCGTCTTGGTAAGGCGGAAGTCGCAGATGGTGGGGTACTGCTCATATTCCACCCTGCAGGAGCGGGTGACCGGGAAGTAGCCTTCTGCCGTCACGGTTACCTCGTACTCTCCAGGATTTAGCAGGCGCCAGTAGTCCCCGTCGAACGCTGGCAGGAGAGAAGAGATTGAGATCCATTGAGACACCAACCGACAGCGCTAGGACACCAACCGACAGCGCTAGGACACCAACCAACAGCACTAGAACACCAACCGACAGCGCTAGGACACCAACCGACAGCGCTAGGACACCAACCGACAGCGCTAGGACACCAACCGACAGCGCTAGGACACCAACCGACAGCGCTAGGACACCAACCAGCAGCACGAGGACACCAACCAACAGCACTAGGACACCAACCAACAGCACTAAGACATTAACCAACAGCACTAGGACACCAACCAACAGCACTAGGACATTAACCAACAGCGCTAGGACACCAACCAACAGCACTAGGACATTAACCAACAGCACTAGGACACCAACCAACAGCACTAGGACATTAACCAACAGCACTAGGACACCAACCAACAGCACTAGGACACCAACCAGCAGCACTAGGACATCAATTAACAGCACTAGGACATCAACCAGCAGCACTAGGACATCAACCAGCAGCACTAGGACACCAACCAGCAGCACTAGGACATTAACCAACAGCACTAGGACACCAATCAATAGCACTAGGACACCAATCAACAGCACTAGGACACCAGTTGTTGGGATTTATGACATTCAGTTTTGGAAAGATTGTGTTTCCTTTAGGGATGCACAAAATTTCATATTGCTAACAGTGATAAATAAATAAATAAATAAATAAATAAATAAATAAATAAATAAATATGGCCTTTAGACAGATGTTTATGACCAATAATGCACTTATCAATATTGGACAATATTTATTACTGTCCAGAAGAGAACCAAACCAAAACTAAATACTAGTGCTGTGTCCAAAAACTTTTATATGTGGGTGTTTCACTGCCGCCTAGTGTGTGAGTTCACGAGTGTGTGTATATGTGGTTGTTTCACAGCCCCCTAGCCTGTGTGTTCACTAGTGTGTGTGTATATGTGGGTGTTTCATTGCCCCCTAGTGTGTGTGTTCACTAGTGTGTGTGTATATGTGGCTGTTTCACTGCTTCCTAGTGTGTGTGTTCACTAATGTATATATATATATGAGGGTGTTTCACTGCCCCCTAGTGTATGTGTTCACTAGTATGTGTATGTGGGTGTTTGACTGCCAGCTTGTGTGTCTGTTCACTAGTGTGTGTGTATATGTGGGTGTTTGACTGCCAGCTTGTGTGTCTGTTCACTAGTGTGTGTGTATATTTGGGTGTTTTACTGCCCCCTAGTGTGTGTGTTCATTAGTTTGTGTGTATATGTGGGTGTTTCACTGCCCCCTAGTGTGTGTGTTCATTAGTTTGTGTGTATATGTGGGTGTTTTACTGCATGGATGGGTTTTAAATTCAAATTCTGATTTTTTTTTTTACCGCTTCAGCAGTATGTACTGACCCTAATCTAGTACCTACTGACTTAGTAGCTGATTTTGGACGCAGCTTTAACTTGTGTATTGGCGAGAAACTGGCGACACAGTATGTACCATATTCAGGGCTATGATTAGATATACTGAGAGACGTAGTGTTGTAAGGAAGTCGACACTGGAAACAAACCACCATATACCTAGCTTTACTAATGCCAGTGTTAGCAATGGGCCCTTATCTTAGTGTGTGCTTATTTTCATTGGGGTCATTTAAGTTATTCCCAAATGCAGCCTTTTGTAGAAACTGTCCCAAGCCTGGACGGGCTGTATGGAATGTTGGAGAAGGTTATGTTCAACCATCTGGGTCATATACTCAGTATTTCTCACAATGCACACATGTATGGATGTGGGTTTTGATTATGTTGAGTAGTGAAGTCAACTTTAGCACTTATAGCATCCCAGACAAGCTGTCAGGTCAGCTGGAGGAAGGTCAAGTTAGCTTTCCAGGTATCCCAGCAAAGCTCTGCAGCGAAGCTTGCTGGGATTTTTGCCAATACTCTGTAAAGCTTGTCCAACCTCACAACAGCAGTTCGGTCGTTCACTCTGACAGTGCACTGACGCTGTTCTCCTCACCGGATCTGATGTGGTGGTCGATATCTTCCACTTGGATGATGGCATCTGCGATTCCAGCGTTGCTGTCTTTGTCTCTGACGACCCCTTTAATTCCTCTGTGCACCTGGAACACATGGAGAGGAGCACCAGTGGCCGTTTTGCATGATGTTTCTTCAGTGGAGGATTATCATGTTGTAGATCAACCGATTATACAGAACTGAAAGGTTTTGATTGGAGCAGGTTTTTGTGTTATGAAAGCATTTGGGAGATTTTATAGTAGCTTATAAAGTTTAAAGGGAATCTTATTTAAATGTTCTGTAGATGTTTCAAGCATACAGGGAGGATCCAAGAACGTTTACCTGCTCCATGTAAACCAGAAGAGATTCTTTGTTGCTCTCCCACTCGATGGGCAGTTCACTGGCGTGAGGGAATTTGTCACAGGACAGCTCTACGGTCACCTCGAAGCAGTTGGTGTGCAGATAGCTGAAGTCATTCATACCTGTGAATCAGCAGGTGGTTTTTATTCAACAGGGTTCAATAGGATCATACTTGTATTAAACTAAACCAACACACTCTCACACCTACGTTCAGTTCAGAGTGAGGATCCTAACATGCATGTGTTTGGACTGTGGGAGGAAACCGGAGTACCCGGAGGAACCAACTCAAACACAGAGAGAACATACACACTCCACACAGAACCACCCAGACCGGGAATCCAACCCAGATCATCTTACTGTGAGGAGACAGTGCTGACCACTACATCACCATACTGACCACTACACCACCATACTAACCACTACACCACTATACTAACCACTACACCACTGTACTAACCACTACACCACCATACTAACCACTACACCACCATACTAACCACTACACCACCATACTAACCACTACACCACCATACTGACCACTACACCACCGTACTAACCACTACACCACCATACTAACCACTACACCACCATACTGACCACTACACCACCATACTGACCACTACACCACCATACTAACCACTACACCACCATACTGACCACTACACCACCATACTGACCACTACACCACCATACTAACCACTACACCACCGTACTAACCACTACACCACCATACTAACCACTACACCACCGTACTAACCACTAAACCACCATACTAACCACTACACCACAATACTAACCACTACACCACAATACTAACCACTACACCACCATACTGACCACTACACCACCGTACTAACCACTACACCACCATACCGACCACTACACCACCGTACTAACCACTACACCACCATACTAACCACTACACCACCGTACTAACCACTACACCACCATACTAACCACTACACCACCATACTAACCACTACACCACCGTACTAACCACTACACCACCATACTAACCACTACACCACCATACTAACCACTACACCACCATACTGACCACTACACCACCATACTAACCACTACACCACCATACTAACCACTACACCACCATACTGACCACTACACCACCGTACTAACCACTACACCACCATACTAACCACTACACCACCATACTGACCACTACACCACCATACTGACCACTACACCACCATACTAACCACTACACCACCATACTGACCACTACACCACCATACTGACCACTACACCACCATACTGACCACTACACCACCATACTAACCACTACACCACCATACTAACCACTACACCACCGTACTAACCACTACACCACCGTACTAACCACTACACCACCATACTAACCACTACACCACCGTACTAACCACTAAACCACCATACTAACCACTACACCACAATACTAACCACTACACCACAATACTAACCACTACACCACCATACTGACCACTACACCACCGTACTAACCACTACACCACCATACTGACCACTACACCACCGTACTAACCACTACACCACCATACTAACCACTACACCACCATACTAACCACTACACCACCGTACTAACCACTACACCACCATACTAACCACTACACCACCATACTAACCACTACACCACCGTACTAACCACTACACCAATATACTAACCACTACACCACCATACTAACCACTACACCACCGTACTAACCACTACACCACCGTACTGACCACTACACCACCATACTAACCACTACACCACCATACTAACCACTATACCACCATACTAACCACTACACCACCATACTAACCACTACACCACCGTACTGACCACTACACCACCATACTAACCACTACACCATCGTACTAACCACTACACCACCGTACTAACCACTACACCACCGTACTGACCACTACATCACCGTACTAACCACTACACCACTGTACTGACCACTACACCACCGTACTGACCACTACATCACCGTACTAACCACTACACCACCATACTAACCACTACACCATCGTACTAACCACTACACCACCGTACTGACCACTACACCACCATACTAACCACTACACCACCATACTAACCACTACACCACCAGACTAACCACTACACCACCGTACTAACCACTACACCACGGTACTAACCTGGGACTCCTGGTTGTATTACGTGAGTAAGAATGTTTATAACAGAGGGAATGGGGGATGGTTATATGTTTGTTATGGCTAGACTGTTGTTTATAATACATTCAGTACTGATTCAGTACGTTGTCAGTGTAAAGCTGTAGAGGGAAATAAGTGACTCAGTTTAAGGCGCTGATACTCACTGCCGGGCACTGTGTGCCAGTCGGCCCCGTTGATGATGTTGTTGTGCCTCACAAAGTCCTTGTTGTGGCACGGCCGGCGGTCTGGGTTGGACATGACGTGGTTGGTGCTGGCGTACACCGTGGCCAGCCAGCGGAAGAAGCTGTCGTCGGCAGTGGGGGTGTACTCGTGGGGGGCCCAGTCCCGGGTCATGTCGAACGGGTACGTCACCACCAGCTCCCCGCCGTGGAAGTTAGCGCTAAGCACGAAGGGGATGGTCTGCATCCAGCTGATCACTGCCCGGGTCTCAGGGGCCACCTTCGGTCCAGCCGATCAATCAGGAGTCGATCAATTAAAAACATAAAACAAAAAAGTAAAGATTGTTTAGGTTAGTAACAGGTCGTCACAAGTGTATATGGCTGACCCCAGGACAGGTCAGGTCCTACAGAAATTATCTTAAAAGTCCACTGTGTGCACAAAAGGGACAAAAGTATGTGGACACCTGACTATCGTACTGATTTGTTCGCTTCTTTGTGGCTATAAGTACATCCACTCTTCTGAGAAAGCTTTTGTGCCCATTTGTGAGGTCAGGCACTGATACTTGCCTTCAAGTACCTTGATTTACTTACTTTCTGAAAATGTTATCTTAGTATCTCAAACTAATGACTTATTATCTCAAACTAATGACTTATTATCTCAAACTAATGACTTATTATCTCAAACTAACGACTTATTATCTCAAACTAATGATGTATTATCTCAAACTAATGACTTATTAACTCAAACTAATGACTTATTATCTCAAACTAATGACGTATTATCTCAAACTAATGACTTATTATCTCATAATATCACAATAGTGTTTCACAATATTGGCTTAGAATCTTAAAGTACTGACATTTCATCTAAACTAACGACTTAATTTCTCAAAAAATTGATTTAGTTCCTTAAAATATATACTTAGTGTTTTTAAATAATTACCTATTTTCTCCTAAATGTACTTATTTTATCTCACAACATTTATATTCGTTAAAATATTGATGTCATGTCTTTAATGCCTCTTAATGTTAGACATAGTATATCAAAATGATGACTTAATATTTCAAAATATAGATTTACAATTCTGTAAAAAAACTGTGCTTAAAATATTAACTTTTAAAAATCTCAAAAATTGTGCATTTTTTCATAATATTGACTTAATATCCCATTTAATCCCAGCTTATTTACTCACATTATTGACTTAATTTTTTATTTAAAAATTGTGCTTATTTTCTCAATATTTAATATCTCAAAGAATGTGCTTATTGTCTCAAAATATTTAATATATCAAAGAATGTGCTTATTTTCTCAAAATATTAACTTAATATCTCAAAGAATGTGCTTATTTTCTCAAAATATTAACTTAATATCTCAAAGAATGTGCTTATTTTCTCAAAATATTGGTTTAATGTCTCAAAACATGTAATTATTTTCTCAAAATATTGACTTAATATCTTAAAAAATGTGCTTATTTTCTCAAAAATTTTCTCAAAATATTTACTTAATATCTCAAAGAATGTGCTTATATTGTCATAATATTTACTTAATATCTCAAGAAGTGCATATTTTCTCAAAATGTTGACTTAATATCTCAGAATCTGCTTATTTCTGAAAGTATAAACTTATTTTCTCATTGTCCTAGCATATTAAAATAGTGACACAACAATAAAATTAAACTCATTACCATTTACCATATCAAAGGTATATCAAAGTATGTCAACTTTATGTATCTACTTATTTGAAATATTTTGCACACATTTCTAATGATTTAAATAATAATAATAATCTTAATATGTATTTATTTTCAAAAAACATAGCTCTCTTCGAAATATTTTAAAATACTGAAATAATTCTTCACATTATTTTTCTGCTAGCTTCCCTCGATCAGAATTTCAGTGACCAAAAGCAAAGTGGCCATCAGAACGAGAGTCGGGCGGTAAATAACAAATATTATGGGCTGCAATTTCATGTAACGTTCAGTAGTAACTCAATACACCTGAATACTGAGGTTCCTGTTCTGTTACGTTAGTATTACAAGTTCAGTTCAGTCGATATGCCGGATTTCTTGGCGCACACACTGTAATAACTCTACATAAACTTTATTTTCAGTGTATTTTATTTTATTTATTGTCAACACTTTCAGTTTTTCTGCCCCGTGTGTCCTGAATGTTCAGGTCGCTGCATCACTGATCAGAACACTAAGCCTGCCAGAGAGAGAGAGAGGCGCTTGATTGGCACTGTTTGGTGCCATGGTGAACTTCTCCTCCGGGTCCCTGAGCACCAGCAACATCTTAAATAAAGAGGGCTTCAGGATGAACACATCAACGAGCCTCAGCCGCACCAGTGAGAGTGTTTGGCAACCCAGCAGCTCGGGATCTCCGTCTCCCACAAAGAGCTGTCAGTCATACTTCCAACCTCGTCTGCACTGATCTCCCTCAACTTCGGGACGTCTGTCCATCGCCGTCCCAGACACGGGCCCAGTCCATCACCAGTGAAGCCTCTCAGTCATGCCCTCTTCTCCTCTTTCCCTTCCGGCAAAAGCATCCAAGACTTCACAGCGTATACCGCACGCCTCGGAAACAGGGCCTTCCCAAAGGCCTCCAGGACCCAGAACAACAAACACTGACTGACTGCTGTCTGTCTTCGCCTCACTCACTGGACACACGGCGTACTTCACTGTGCATCTCCTCTGTCCAAACATATATCTCCAAAACAGTAACTTTACAGGAGAGGACTAAAACTGTCTCCACTTCCAACGCAAGTGAATGTAAAGAACAAGGGCGTAGAATTAGCATGGACTGAAGTGACGTGTCCCCACCAATATCCAACGATTATTGAATAATAATTTGATCCCATCTCATTAACCTAGAGGTGCAGAAAGCGTTAAATCAGGTTCTCTAACACAGGGGTTCCCAACCTTTTGCAACCCAAGGCCCACTTAACCCACCCCAAAACTTTCCATGGCCCCCCAGAATATGTTTTATAGCCATTTAAAACCAAATACAGGGAACCATCCATACGACCTGAAACTGACTGCATAATCACACAACAACCACCTGCAGCTCAACACCTCAAAGACCAAGGAACTAGTCATTGACTTTGGGAGGTCCAGACCAAGGTCACAACCAGTTCTGAAAGAGGGAGCTGAGGTGGAGACTGTGGAGTCCTACAAGTACCTTGGGCTGTGGCTGGACAGCAAGCTAGACTGGACTGCTAACACTGAGCACCTGTACAGGAAAGGACAGAGTAGGCTGTGCTTTCGGAGGAGGTTGCGGTCCTTCGGCATCTGCAGGAAACTCCTGTGGATGTTCTATCAGTCTGTGGTGGCCAGTGTCCTGTTTTACACCGTGGTGTGCTGGGGAGGCAGCACATCCAAGAAGGACACATCCAGGCTGGACAAACTTATCTGGCGGGCTGGCTCAGTGATCGGCCTGCAACTGGACTCTCTGGTGACGGTGGCAGAGAAGAAGACAATGGACAAACTTCTGGACATTATGGACGATGCCAGTCATCCTCTGCACACTGTCATCAGCAACCAGAGGAGTCTGTTCAGTGACCGACTGCTCCTACCCAAGTGCAGAACCAACAGACTCAAAAACTCCTTTGTCCTTCATGCCATCAGACTGTACAACTCCTCTCTGCAGGGGAGATCTATCTATCTATCTATCTATCTATCTATCTATCTATCTATCTATCTATCTATCTATCTATCTATCTATCTATCTATCTATCTATCTATCTATCTATCTATCTATCTATCTATCAAAGGAAACGAACCATCTACAGCACTTTCTGTCACTCACCTAATCAGTTGGCTAATGTTGTTCACCAGCTACCAAAAGATGCAAGAAACCTTGGGGTGACTCTGGATGACCAGTTATCATTCTCAGCCCATATTACAAACCTGACTCGGTCATGCAGATACATTCAGATGCATCCGACCCTTCCTCTCTCAGGAGGCCTCCCAGGTGCTCGTCCAGTCTCTTGTCGTTTTAAGGCTTGACTACTGCAACTCGCTCCTGGCTGGTCTTCCTCTGCAGACCATCAGAACCTTCAACTGATCCAGAATGCAGCAGCACAGCTCGTCTTCAATCTTCCCAAGTTCACTCATGTCTCTCCACTGCTGCGCTCCCTTCACTGGCTTGCTCACATTCAGTTTAAAGTTCTGATGCCTACAAAGCCAAGAATGGAGCAGCTCCTCCTGACCTTATGGCAATGGTCAAAAGTCAAACTGCACCTCAAGCCCTTCGCGCTTCAAGTACGGCTTGGCTTGACCCACCATCACTCAAGATTCATGGAAGACACGCAACAAAACGCTTCTCTGTCCTGGAGCCCAGATGGTGGAACGAACTTCCACTGGCTGTCCGAACAGCGAACTCTCTCGTGGTCTTCAAACGCAGACTGAAGACCACCGCCTCTTTGTGAAGCACTTATAAGCACTGATCTACTGAAGCATTGGTATAAACTGTAGTTGCACTTTATCTTCTAGGAACTCTGGATAAGTACTGCTCTTATACTGTATGTAGTCTTGTATTTGCACAGTTGTTGGGGGTCTCATCTGAATCACTAAGAATGTAATTTATTTTATGTTTTATAAATGAATAGTGGTTTCAGTGGGTTCTCATTTTGCAGTGTTTTAAACTAATAATCTTACATATTGCACCTTTAGGTACTGTTTATCAGACAGGTACATGTTTTGGTGGTCTACCAGCTCCTGCACAGTTGTTACGGGTCTCGTTTTCTTTGCATCTTTGTATCATTTGAATCCCCTAATATTGTAGTATCTTGTTCTTTAAACAAATGATTGGTGGTCTCTGAGTTTTGCACACCTGGATTAAGACTGACATGTGCACTGAACTGTTATTCCTCTAATAAGACCGCTTGATATTCAGTAGCTGCTACTCACGAAGGCCTCCTCAGACGTGTACTGCTCAGGGATGGGAAAGTAATGGTTGATGAGTTTGGACTTGTCCGTCTCCAGCTCGATAGCTTTCCACATCACTGAGTTCAGATCGGCGAAGTTGTGGTTCATGTCGATGCCTTCGTAGCTGAAGCGGCCCAGAGCCCACCCGACCATCTCCGAGCCCTGCGCGGGAGAGAACAACAGTCAGCGTGAGGCCACACCAGCTAATGCCAAAGTTTGTTATTGTGGTTCTACAGCCAAGTGACCAATGTATTGTCCACGTCAGTGTTATGGAACTGGTGCACAATTCAATCATTAATATCATCTAAAGTGGTCTGACGTTCAGTTATAAGGACCCTTAGATGTTCACCGTGGTGGTGAATGGAACCAAGTGTTGGAAATGTTGGTGCCCATATACAAAAATATGAAGCCGTGTACACTATCAGTCAAAAGTTTGGACACATCTATCCAGGTTCTTCTTATCTGTACTACATTAATATTAATAATATTAGTTAATGAGTGTGAAGAGATCAGAACTATAGAATAGTCGGTATGGAATTATTCCTGGAGCAGAATTAAACATCTGGTTGTGTTTAAAGAATGTTTAGAGGGTCTTTTAGAAATGAGCTCATTTGCTCTGATGCAGGTTTACATACTTTGAACATTCTGACCAGCAGCTTCATGAGGAGCCACATGAGCTGCTTCTCTAACAGGACTGAAGAAGATAGTGTAGATGCTGAGATCTTGTTCTGATAAACAGGTTTGGGGTTTTATAGCTCTTAGAAAAATATACATTCTCATTTTTACATTTAAATACAGTCAAATGTTTATTTTAGTATTATTTGTGTACATGGGCTCCAACTTCACTGTTTACACTCGTCTCTCAACACATTCAGATCTAAACACCTATAGTTATACACATATATACTCAGTTAGGTGGGTTCCCAAACTTTAGACTGGTAGTGTATGTGCAGTGAGGATGTTGCTATGCTCTTTTAGCCGTTTTCAAGGCAACAGCACCTTCTTGTAAGCGATCTCGTAGCCGTCTGGGTTCATGGAGGGCAGCAGGTGGATGCGGGTCTCCTTGACCAGGTGGATGATGCGAGGGTTGCCGCGTTTGTACTCCTGGCAAATGTACTGCATCAGGTTCAGCAGCAGCTCACGACCCAGCACCTCGTTCCCATGAATGCCAGCCACGTAGCGGAACTCTGGCTCACCTGCAGGGGGAGCCAACGCACTGTTAATACACACAGACTCTGTGGTTTGGAGAGAAGCATGCAGCACATTTATGGTGAGTGGGTTAGGATTCCATTGACTGTATACAGACAGGTGGACCCTGGCCTGATATACACCATATGGACAAAAGTATTGGGACACTTAGAAGCACTTTTATGACATCCTATTCTAAATCCATAGGCATTAATATGGAGTTGGTGGTCCCTATGCAGATATAACAGCTTCCACTCTTCTGGGAAGCCTTTCTAGAAGGTGTTTGTGGGTGAACTCTTGCCCAGATTCATCCAGAAGAGCATTTGTGAGGGTCAGGCGGTGATGTTGGATGAGAGGGTCTGACACACATTCTCTGTCCTAGTTCAAAGGTGTTGAATGGGGTCAGGATTCTATGTGGGTCAGACACACCAAAATTCATCCAACTAGTCTTTGTGGACTACTGGGACACAGGCAGTCATGCTGGAACAGAGAAGGTTCCTCCCTAAACTGTTCCCGCAAAGTTGGAGGCACACAACAGTCCAAAATGTCTTGGTCTGCTGAAGCATTAAGATTTCCCCTAACTGAAACTGAGGGTCCTTGTCCCATCTCTGAAAAACACCCCCATGATCCCTCCTCCGCCAAACTTTACAGTCACAGTGCAGTCAGGCAGGTAACGTTCTCCTGGTGTTCTCCAAACCCAGACGGCCAGATAGAGAAGCGTGATTGGTCACTCCACAGAACACGCATCCAGTGGTGGGGCTTTACATCATCTGATGCTTAGCATTGTGTGATGTCAAACTTGTTTGCAGCTGCTCAGACATGAAGCTCCATAGTTTGGAGGTTTGGAGGTTCTCTACAGTCATACGCCCGAGCCAAACTAACTTTTCTCTTCACTCTTCCTGAGGTAATGACTGTCCTCCTGTTTGTTGAACGCTGTTGGAGGACTGACCATCAGGGCCTCCTCCTCACCATCACCAGCCAGCTCTCCTGTCCATCTGTGTCAACTGCTACACCCTCAGTTACATCACTGTACCATCCAGATGTACCAGCATTGAGATAGGATGGGACTGTTTCAGCTCACGCCCACTTTATATAAAGACTCAGTCAGAGACTGCCTCAGTCAGAGACTGCCTCAGTCAGAGACTGCCTCTACCTGTGCAGCTTCTAAAGCTTTGCTATCCAGATTTCAAACAGAGACTCTTTTCTTTGGTGTTTAGTTTATTAAACTGTAAATACTGTTTGATCAGAGGAGGACGGGTCTCAGCTTGTGAGTCTGGTTCCTCCCAAGGTTTCTTCCTCTAGTTGAGGGAGTTTTTCCTCGCCACTGTTGCCTCTGGCTTGCTCTGGGACTAGCCGTGTGATGTGTCGTGAGCCCATCCGCCCCATAGAAGAGAATCCGCATGTGTAGTGTACGTGATCTACAAGGATGGATTCCGACCCAAGTGGGTTGAGAGTCTTTCACATGGGGTCATATACAAACTAGTTGGTCTAAATCCTTTGTACAGTCATTCAGTGCTGTAGAAATACCAACAGTACTCATGAAGATCATACTGTGATGTCATCTACACACAATGACAGTAAAGCTTCCTCACATGTACCAGCCGATCCCCACTCAGCTGGTCCACTTAGCTGAGATTTCCCAGGTGCATCTATCAGTGGTATTACGGTAAGGCTGCAGATGTGAAGCCCTCATGAAACACGACCTGTCTGCCTGCCTCCCAGGCTCTTAGCCTCTCTCTGTCCGGGTCCCGCGCTAGCAGAGGGGTCTGAAATCTGGCACCTTCCCTAAAACGGCCTGGCTCCAGCGCAAGAAAACAACATTCCTCACAAAATCAGGGAAAAAAAAGAAAAAAATCACTCTTACTCTAAAAAAGCAAGTGAAAAGAGGATGTTAAAGTGAACTTCTGATATCAGTAAAAAGGTGATATATATGGAGAATCTAGTGATACTGAGTTGCTACTGTATAAGAAAGTAAAGGCAGCTTTAACCCTTTGATGCACAAGCTAAGCTAACCGCTTCTAATGCACAACATGGGACCCGTATTCATTTACTATGTTATTGTATGTACTGTTGAGTATCTCTTCAGTAAGTTTATAAAGATCAGTTTATTTGATTATTTATTGTTCCAAGTGTTCATTAAAAATCTTGTATTTGATCTTAAATCATTATTTTAATTCTTATTTATTTACTTCATCAACGAAAAAAGTTTTTGTAAATATGTTCCCGACTTCAAATGTTTACAAATGTCCATAGTGAACACATAAGGGTTAATTCTGAGCCATGTTGTGTGTTAGAAGGTAGTTGTACAAATTTTTTAATTAATAAAGTAAATAATAAAACTGAAATCCGGATTTCAAAAACGAGCAAATTGAGGAATCGATGGAAGCTTGAATGACGAAATTAATTTATTGGAAAGATACATAGAAAAAATCTCAGTCACTTTTAATCCAGGTTGTGCATCAAATGTTAATTCAGAATTACTAGCAGCAGAAATTACAGAACTTTCTGTACATCAAGTGTTCAAACAGACCTTTCCAAGCTTCTCCTTCTATAAACAACCCAGTATTATTATCAGTTCTCATCTAATACCTGCTTTGACTGCTCAGTACTTCATTAAGCTAAATCAAGATTACTGCTGAAGGAACTGAACACATTCATACAATGTCTGGGGCGTCCAGGAGAAATCTGGAACCTAACTTTGTTCTTCAAACTGGATCAAGATCTGATCTACTTCTCTCACAATAACATATTCATGTTACTTTGTATTGTATGAATGATTATTTAAATCTGTTCTAATCAGATCTGCTGTTCTTACTGGTGAACACACACTTACTGATCAAATGAAGACTATTAAACTATCAACTTAGGTGTCTAAGACTTTTGAACAGTAGTGTATGGTGCTCTAGTGGTTCCCATAGTGCTCAACAAAGCATTTACTTGCTTTT
Source organism: Megaleporinus macrocephalus (assembly GCA_021613375.1). Classification (NCBI taxonomy): domain Eukaryota; kingdom Metazoa; phylum Chordata; class Actinopteri; order Characiformes; family Anostomidae; genus Megaleporinus; species Megaleporinus macrocephalus. The sequence goes on along the minus strand of CM038719.1, from coordinate 39,988,963 downwards.
ATGTGTATGAGGAGCCAGGATTTGGTATGAGATGTTTAAAAAGACCTACTTTTTCTTGATTATCTTGGGATGAATGTGCGACTGCTATTTAATGAAAGGAGCAATGCAACGTGTGTCAACAGAGCACCGTTTCCAACTGGATGCACTGCATTGCTTAGCAAGCCAAAAAGAAGATATGTGGAATTTTTGGAGCACTGTTTGCATCTGTGCTTGTCTGGGCATGCCTGACGGATATACACAGCTATCGATTGGTTGTCCCTGCTTTGGCCGGTTTGGCTAAAACCAATGGTGATTTTAAGCAACACCTTCAGATCTGACTCTCTCTTCAGGCCAAGGCGCAGGACCTCCAGTCCCCACTCTGCTCCCAAGTTTTGGAGCACAGTTGACCCATTGAGCACCCTTTGGGTCTTTGGACACCCCCCCCCCCCCAGAATGAGCAACCTGGTGCTCCATTGTGGGGGGTTGGGGGTGGAATGAGGGAAACAGTCTCAGCCCAGTGATCTCTGACCTCTGCCCCAACCGCAGGACCGCTGTGATGTTGATGGATGCTGATATGAAGCATGTGTCCTGCAAGCTCAGACAATGCAGCTCTGATTCATACACGGTCAGAAAACCACACGCCGATGACGCGTCACACAAGACGGTGTCATAAACCCCAACAGATGTCGCTGGTCTTTTATCCTGCGTTTCCTGTTTTCAGCAAAGCATCACGTCCAATATGGTCCATCAATCTGAGGCAGCCTGACAGTGTAATTGTGCGGATTAGGCCAAAGACGGATTTCAAGAGTTCAGCATGATGGAACCCGAGACTGGCCTGGGCGCATGGCAAGCACCCAGCCACGCTTGTAGTTTGTAAAGGACATGAACTGACAAAGGCGAAAACAACATGTTGTCATGGTCTTCACATCAATCACGTTAACCTTTTCACAGCAGCTGTAGAATGCACTGTTCACCTGTTACTGGAGGCTCTGCTGTTTATGTTTTCATGTTTCATGTTTTGTTGAAAGTGTATGGTTCACAAAACCTCTAGCTAGAACATTCATAGGTGAGCCAGCAGATCAGCATTAATAAACGTGTATTTATGACTAAATTATATTAAATAATTTTAATAAAATACAATAATATATATGGTTTAATAAGAGTGGCTTAATAATGTAAATAGCCACGCTAAACAATCCTATAATAACAATAATTATTATTTTATTAAATAACATTTAATAATGTGCAAACTATTATTTTAATAATAGAAAAAATAGGTGCAATATGTTTTTTTTGTTAAAATCGACTAATACTGATTATAATCAACAGAATGTGAAGAAACAACAATTTTCATAAAAGATGTTTATGTATCATGTTGCAGAGATATCTACTTAGGTTTGCATGCCAACCAGATAGTGTTGGCCCATTCTGTCTTGTAATGCCATTTTGTGCCTAAAGAGGCGATAATGAGTCACTGTAGTACCACTTTATACCTGAAGAGGTGATAGTGAGTCACTGTAGTACCACTTCATACTTGAATAAGTGATAGTGAGTCACTGTAATACCACTTCATACCCGAAGAGGTGATAGTGAGTCACTGTAATACCACTTTGTACCTGAATAGGTAATGGTGAGTCAATGTAGTACCACTTTGTACCTAAATAGGTGATAGTGAGTCACTGTAGTACCACTTTATACTTGAATAGGTGATAGTGAGTCAGTGTAGTACCACTTTGTTTCTGAATAGGTGATAGTGAGTCAGTGTAGTACCACTTCATACCTGAAGAGGTGTTAGTGAGTCACTGTAGTGTGGATTGGAGCGAGTCCAACATATGAGAATGAGGAAGCAGTGCCGCTGCCCGACGCTGTATTCTAAGAACAGGTGGCGCTGTTGCCACCAGCCTTCGGCAAGAAAACAAAAGAAGTGATATGAATATTAGCAGAACAAGACTGTGCATTTCCTTGTTTCTTATGATGGGAGTGCACACCACAACGTTCTGGTGATGTTCTGTTTGTTTGGACCTTGAATTTGACAGGTTGTATCATCTTTCAGATCACTCCTCATTTACTTGTTGCCACATGTAGTGATTCTTTAGGCTGTACCAGTGAAGCAGTGCAAACCTAAACACAGACTCTAGTTATTGAACATGTTCAATCAGTTTTTGGTTCCTATGCCTGGATTCAGTTATGAGAATATTTATATTCTCTCCTCGGAGCATCTCCACTGCCTCAGTGCTGGACTCTACTCTGGCCTCGCTGGCCCCAGGCCTCATTACGCGAGCTGGCATGGACAGTGCCAATCCAGACTGAGGCTCTGACCTCCACTTCACAGGCCAAAACCAACCCAGCGCTGTTCCAGAGTAAACGCATAGCCGATGAAAGAGAGAGGGAGGGAGAGAAGGAGAGTAGAGAGAGTGAGTAAGTGAAGAGATAAAGGAGAAAAGAAAAGAACTGTTCTGCTTTTCTATGTTGCAGCCTCACTTGTTTCTTTATCTATAGCTTATGTGCTGGTCAGAATTCCTAAGCGAAGCCTAGGACCCTTTGAGAGACCCTTAAGTCTGCACCTCTTGGTGAGAGACCTGCTGGACATGCTGCCTCTACAACTCACTTGAAGACAGTTTGTCCAGTTGACAGACTTTGAGAGGAGCATCGTCGGACTGAGAGAAACAGGAGGTCATTTCCACCAATCACCCACCATCTAGGCTGCTCTGACCAAGCTGTTAGAAGGTGTTGGGAGATGGTGAACAGACTCTGGGCCGCCCAGACAGGACACCAGTAAAGAAGATTGTTTGATCCGATGAGCAGTTTCCTGGACTTGACTGGAACTGTATTGTCTTCAGTGACAAATCCAGGTTCCATCTGGGCTCCAACGACCAGCCTGGAGGCCTCGTGGTAATGCTTCAATCCTGCCTTTTCTGTAGAGTTTCACACAGACTGTCCCACCTGCTGGTGTGATGATCTGGGAAGCATTGCATAAGTTTGTCGTTCCCCCTAGTAGTAATACGAGGGTCACTAACAGCTCAGAAATATGTGCAGGACATCCTGTGGGCAGAGCTTCTAGCTGGCATTGTTCAGCAGGATAATGTTCCACACCAATGTCTCCACCAGTTCCCAACACCTCCTTGTCATGCCTGCTCACCAGATTTATCACCAATCCAGCATCTATGGGACCAACTGGGATGCCAACCTATGAGTGTGCAGGATCTACAGGTAAATGTGCTGCAGGATGCTGTATGGGACCTGTATGTTTCCAACCGGTTCTCCTCTTGTATCCAGGCTAAAGGGCCAACAGGGAACCTTTCAATTGTATGGTTTTCCTCTATAAACCAAGCTTTAACTCTAATATTGTAACCACTTCATTTGATTGCAGTGACTCCCTCTTGGTGCTGTTGTGTCTTCGTTTTTGCCCTCAGATTGAAGAGGGAGACCAGGTCTACCCTGGTCTCAATGATGTCTAAGACTGCATTGTCTTTTATAGGCCCACCTTCCTCCTCCTTCGGGCCCTATTGGCTACACCTGGCCAAGTCGTTATCTCTGGGTGGACAGTGGTTCTCGAATAGAAGTTCTAAAGATAACGCTATAGGGTCTTGTTCTCGAGCCTAGAGTTGCCTGCCATAAATGCCCCAAATACTGGGGGTCACAAAGCCCTGACCTTCCCGCGAGCCCTGCAGCTTTCAGCAGGCCCATATGTAAGCATACGCTTTTACCCGATTCTATGGAATATAAATTCACAACAGTGCATATGTTTTTTGGTTAATACATGTATGAGTGGTTAATAAGTGTAGTCTTAAAAGTTGCTTATATTCTTTGATCCCAAACACATTGACCTGTCTGACCTACCCAAGGTCCTATAGATGTCATTGACTATTCCTAATCAGCAGCTTAGTCCTGAAATGCAGGCTTAGATTTAGGCAGGCAGATCTGAGAACATTGGCTCCAGACGGAAGTCGATTCCTATAAAGTCTCAACTCACATGCTCTTAGTTCTGATCAAACTTCTATTCCTCTACAAGCACAAATCTGATTAAGCTTACCCAGCTCGTGTTTGCCCGGGTTGTCCGAGATCTCCATCACATACAGTTTGAGGCCGGTGTAGCTCTTTCCGATGCTGTAGATGCGTGTAATGTCTGGACAGGCCTCTTGCACGGACTTCATCAGCTGACAAAGAGAGATAAAGAAGATCTTTAGGTCTTTATTGCAAAGATGGCCATTCCTATTCTTGGATCTACAAGTTTAGTTCCATCCTACTGTACTTTACGTTCATGGGCATAGACCTCATATGCTCCTGAAGACCTTGACGTCTCCGGACTTTGAGGTTGGACAGTCGGGGAGAACAGATTATGAAGTTTGATGGTTGATTCCAGCTTTTTATGACTTCACAGCAACAGGCAACAAAGACCACAACATTTTCCTTTTGAACTGGTCACACTGTGACAGAGCTGGACTTAACAGGGAGTCTATAAGCTTTTTTTCAAGTTGGCTTGTGAAGGCTGAGGTTTGCCACACTTGCCAGAAAACAAATATTAATCTGGGCTCCTTTGTAAACAACCGCTAGCCAGCGGGTCACATGGGACCGGCCCTACCGCAGGTATTACACAACAGTGACCACATTAACACTCGCTCATAGAACAGAGTGTGTATATATATATATTCAAGTTCTTTCCATGTGTAGCTTACAGAAATTGGTGTTATGGAAGAACGTACAGATCACCTCTTTTTCTGTTTAACCCAAATTTGGCTGGAAATCTCTGGGTTGGTAGAGGCCTCCCTAATCCCTCCAACGGTCAGTGCGATGCTAGCCAACATGGTTTTCTATAAGCTCTATAAACGTAACAGGATCAGTAGTTAGTGTTCTCCTGTAAGATGTTTATAGTCAAGTCAAGTTTATTTATGTAGCGCTTTTTACAACCATGTTGTCTCAAAGCAGCTTTACAGAAGTTTTGAAAACAGACAGTTACAACATATACCCCCCAGTGAGCAAACCAGAGGCAACAGTGGCAAGAACACCTCCCTCAGACTGGAGGAAGAAACCTTGGGAGGAACCAAGACTCTCAAGGGGAGACCCGTCCTCCTCTGTTCAAACAGTATTTACAGTTTAATAAACTAAACACCAAAGAAAAGAGTCTCTGTTTGAAATCTATAATATTTATAGTGTACCTCGGAGGAAGCTTGCATTAGTTTTCATTCTCTCATGTGTACTACCTTCATTCAATCGGACAAGAGTTAACTACAGAGTCAGCCATGATTTTGAACGATAAATTCAAGCCAGGATTAAACTATAGACATTCTAATAGCTAGAGTCTGGTGATGCACTTAAAGGTGTCATTGGTTTAGAGCATTTATTTAGTAAATTGTTCTACATAGAAGGTACGATGAGGTTAAACATGCCCATTTACAGCCTATGACTTGATCCTAGAATGAAACCAGATCACATTTTTTCTGAGCTCATGAATATTTTGATGAGCTCTGCTCTGATTGGCTGGTTTACAGCGGCAATGATTAAACAGAAGTGAACTATTCTAATCACTTAGAGCTTGCTACTATCTAACGTTACCTATACTGGTCTTGTAACTATTTCTTGAGGCTGTAGATGACCGTCATAAAGTTTATCCTGGCAGGAACCTCCCAATGCAATCTGCCCCAAGCCCAGTTGATAATGACCTGGCCATACAGGCTGGGGCCAGTTGGACCTGTAGTTGGCTGGACTTAAATGGGGTGTGTTTGCTGGTTGAGTTGAGAACTTTCTCAGACCTTCTCAGATCATGTCTGTGCCATGGTATCCTCAAGAATAAACTCTGAACTGGTCTTCCTCTTCATTTTGATGGTAAGAAAGAAGTTACAACACTAACCACTCGCTTTCTTCTGGACACCAAACACAAAGTGAATCTAATAAGTGAGTCTAATAAACACTCAATTTTCAAAGAATGGTTCAGGCTTTGCAGGAGAGTGACAGAAACAAACAGCATGTAAATCATTCTTTCTCATTTTCATGAGGTCATGTTCAAGTTAAATGTTAGATTTTGATACAAGCGGTTGCAATTTAATCCATTAGAAATATGATTGAATGGAGACGACCTACCTTCCTCATTTCCTTATAGTTGTGATGTCTGAAGTCCAGTTTGTCCTGAGTGCCTTGCTGCTGTGCCTGCCACTGGTAGATGTTGTTTGGGTCTGAAGAGAGAGTTACAGTGGTCAGCTATGGAGGTCATTTGTACTTTATGGATGAAGCAAAGTGCTCTGTGTGTCACCTCCATGTACAAGGTTTTCCTTATTTACTTAATTACCATATTTTAGAATAATAGACATAAAACAATAATAATACAAGTAGCACATTTACAGTTAAATATAGTTAAATATTTAATTTACAATTAAAGTAGTACTTAATTAAAGTAGAATTTTTAGTTCTAATACTAAAATAAAATATAGATATTTTTTAGTTTTAGAACAAAAATCTGAGGTTCTACTCTAACAATGTACATATAATTTATTTAAAAAAGTAATACATTTACAGTTAATCCCAAAATATTCAACTATAATAATGTATATAGTTTTTTTTAATTCTATACACCTCTACCATTCTCCATTGAAAGTGAAATTCTGGGCACACTCAGCAAAAAAAAAACCAAAACAAAAAAACTGACAGCAAGATGGGTTTTACGTACAAATTGCAGTTTGGTGATGATCCAAAAATAAGTTTTGTTTTTGTCAAAAATAATGCAAACAAAATATAACAATGTACATTCAATCTTTTTATTCTATACACCTATAAAATTCTATACTGAAACTAAAATCCAGGGCGTTATTTTAGATATAAAACGAAATTGGAATTAGTTTTAGTACAAAAAAAAGTGTCTGAGTTTGACGATACTATACACTGAACTTTCCTTATTCAAATATATCCATGTGCATTCAAATTTCTATTTATACACCTTTACAATTTTTGATTAAAAACTAAAATTCAGGGCACACTCAGTTTGGTGATGATCCAAAAATAAGTTTTGTTTTTGTCAAAAATAATGCAAACAAAATATAACAATGTACATTCATTCTTTTCATTTTATACACCTATAAAATTCTATACTGAAACTAGAATTCAGGGCAATATTTTAGATTTAATATGATATTGGAATTAGTTTTAGGATAAAAAATAGGTGTCTGAGTTTCATGATACTATACACTGAACTGAATTCAAATATAACAATGTGCATTCATAGTTTTTATCTATACACCTTTACAATTTTTGATTAAAAACTAAAATTCCAGGCACACTCAGCTAAAAATCTAACAGTAAAATGGACTTTACATACAAATTATAGTTTTGTGCACAGTTTTTGTTTAAAAATAATGATAAAAAAATGTATTAATTTACAGTTAAATGCAAAAACTGTTAGAGGAATCCAAAAATGTTGCATTTTAGTTACTGAATTAGAATTAATTTAAGGCATTTATTTCTAAGAAAACCATTAATATTAAAGTAGGGACAGAATAATAATTAATTATTATTAATAAAGTGGTGATTTTTTGTATATAATGTTTTCACTGAACCATTTCTAAAGCAACAAACACCTGTATTTATGTTTGTATGTGCGAATAGTACTAATATACTTATTTTTACTGGATTTAAAAGCTTGCTTTGGTGCAAAACACCAATTTACTCTCTATGATTTGGTCCTTGAATAAAACAAGCTGCCTTTTTTGCTGAGCTCATGAATATTTTGATGAGGTCTACTCTGATTGGTTGCTTTACAGTGGTGATGATCATACAGAAGCAACAAAGACCCAATAAAACGAGCCTCTGTTTAAATAAACTCTGCCCACCTACTGTTTTCTTAGCTATGCTAGTTACCTGGAGCTTGCTAGTAACTAACGTTACCTATACTAGTGTTGTAAATATTTCTTATATATTACGCCCGCCCACTAAATTGAGTCTGGTGATGACCGCCATTCAGTTTGTGGCTCAGAAGAACCTGTGTTTTATAGCAGGAACCTCCCAAGGACATCTACCCCAAGCCCAGGAGGTAATGACCTGGCCCTACGAAAACCTGTATTTAGGTTTGTTTGTATTTATTGTACTGATATACTTATATTTACTGGATTTAATTGTTTGCTTAGCTGCAAAACCCACGAAGCAGTGACTGAACATGCCTTGGCTGATCTACTAAATGGGAGAAAACAATATAAATTGGATTTCTTTGCCTAAATATCAAATAAAACCATATTTCCTAAGACAGTTTTATTTATCCTGGAGATATGAATGCAGTAGAACTTGGTAGGTGTCATACAGTACCTGGGAGTGCACAGCCCAGCACCTCTGCACGGAGGCAGATGGTTCCGTTCTTGAACCAGGTCTGCGGGTTGATCCGAATGTAGCGCGCCACTGTGGGCTTAGGGAAGAGCGCCAGCACCGGGGTCTCAGTGTCCTGGTTCCCCTCAAACACCTGTTAGCACCAAAGATCACGTTCAGTGGACCCCTCCGGCTCAACTAGCCCAAATGGCTTCTGGCCGAAGGGCAGTTGGCAGGGTCTGCGCGCGTGCTAGCGTATGCCGGGCAGGCTTGCTGAAAGCTGGCATTGAGCGCGCAGCAGCGGGCAGGCTATTCTTTCCAAAAGAGGCACTTAACCCTGCCAACTGCTGCCAACAGCTGCCTCCAGCCTCTAATAGAGCAGCGAGTGTTCTGCCAGGGGGTCCCCGGCCTGCCAAATGATGAGGATGATACAGTGCCATGGGGATGCCAGAGCTGATGTCCAACATCAGCAGTGTCCAGTCAAACCCGCCGTGCCGGCCAGGGTCCTGACTTTCAGGGTTGGGGAAACTAGTCTAGCTGCTCTGAATAGAATACTGTGATATACTTTCTGGGATTAATTAATATATATTTTAGGGTTTTAACACAATCTTCATGGCTCAAGTGTACATTGGATTACAACAGATGATTTCAACATGCTTCCTTGTTCTTAGAAAATTGATCAAAAGCCATAGAAGCTGATGGACAACTGCTGAATTCTACCAATAAATGGTTCCAGAACACTTTTAGTACAGAAGATATGTAGTTTACTGTATGTAAGAGCTCAGAAAGGTGCAGCCTCTGACATTTCTGGCATATTTTCCTTGCACATAAGTCATATGACTCTACAGGTTTGCTTCTAGATCAATGATGTGTGTTTCACAACAAGCAAGTGTTGCACCTCCATTTAAATAACATCATCCACTCATCCAGGCTTTCACACTTCCGTTGATGTTAGAAGGCTTTCATGAAACACCCTGGCCTATATTCTGTCCTCGCTGAACTAAGCTTGGTCTATATATTGCATGGCCAAATGTATGTGGACACATGCCCATTGCACATATATATAGGCTTGTTGGGCATCCCATTCTAAAACCATGTACATCAATATGCTATTACAGCTTCACAGCTATTACAGCCTCCACTCATCTCAGAAGGCTTTCCACAAGGTTGCTGAGTGTTTAAATAGGAATTTGTGCCCATTCGGTCCAAAAACACTGAGTGAGGTTGGACGAGAAGGCCAGGAGAAGTTCCAATTCATCCCAAAGGTATGCTCTGAGTTGGCCACTGGAGTTCCCTTCACTTCAAACTCTTAATGGAGCTGGCTTTTTGTACACGCTGGAGGGTTCCTCTCCAAAAAGTTGGAAAGCTTAGAATTTTTCACAGTGTCTTTGTAAGCTGTAGCAGTAACGCCATCAACGCCAGCACGCCAAATCATGACAAACCCGCCCAAGATGATTATCCCCACTCAGCCAAACTTTATTGTATTCAACTAGGCAGAGTTCTTACAATTGCACTGTTCCGGTGTCCAGTGGTGGAGCTTTACACCACTTCAGCCAACGCTTCGCTTTGGACCTTAACTATCAGCAGATATTGATGTTTCTGAGGGACTTGTATTAAATTAATTGATGTTGGTCTCCAAGTCGGTGCTCAGTGGGAAGTAATTAGCCATTGCATTCATATCAATACCTAAATAAGTAGTATGTGTATCTTACCGCCTCCTGTGTTCCATTCATACAGGGCTTCCAGCTTATGGAGTCATTGCTGAACTGCACCTTGAAGGATTCCACCCAGTTCCAGCTGCAGTGGAGACATTAGATCAGTCATACATTTACCTGCAGACTTCTTATTTGTCTGTATTTGATTAACAAGATTTTATAATGATTATTCATTTTCTGTAAATGCTTTTAATAACAGCTTTAAATACCAGAACAAGTAAAGACAGGTATGTTTATTACTGAATCATGCGTTACCTCCAGATGGAAGTGCGGCCCTGTATAATGACCCCTGTAAAGCGAGTGGCCGTCAAGGCGTCCACCTGCAGCCACTGGTCTTTATCCTCATGCAGTGCGCACCAGCCTCCATCGTAGATATCCCCATCCTCAATACCAGACTATATATATATATAATATAGTAAATATATATTATACACACAACAGCAGCAATTATTCTTATAGATTCAAAAACAGTAAGTGGTACTAAAACCCTGTGTTAATAGATCTAATTATAATTATATATATATATATATATAAATAATTATTATGTGACATATTTTAATAAAATTAATATCTGCTTGTAAAAATGTAGGAGAAAAATAATCTTAAATCTGATTATTGAGTCATGTGGAGGGCATTAATATATATATAGCATTTCATTCCTGAAATATCAGGTCTTGTCATTTGAGAATGACAATGTAATGTTAATATTAATTCATAATAATTATATATATTAATTAATGTAATATTAAAATATTATTTTTAAGTTTAGCCAAGGATCTCATTCATTAGAATATGACTGACAACCAAGTCAGTCACTTAGAATATTTTAAATAATAAAAACATAATATATGGTGTTTATTAAGAATGTATAAGAAATATTATTAATAAACAACATGGACAAATAGCAATAACAATGTAAAACACTGGTATTAAAAACACTGTATGTTGCCTGAACAGGGCTGCGTTTCCTGATAACGATTGATCTTTGATTTACGAACAACTTTAAGAACAACGTAACTTTAAGAACCCCAATTTTGCGAGTGTTTCCCGAACGACTTCTTAGTCTCCAAACTTACCAACTAGTTTCAAGTAGCTCTTTGTTGACTCCGCCCCCCGCGTCAGCGCTGAATAGACACCACAAGTCGAGAAATGAACCACTGAGGTTTCCTCATTATTATGCCACAAATGTATCGTTATGTAAATAATTATAATAAAAAAACAAAGAATAAGGATTTACATTACTTTTATATCAAAAATAAATGAAAATATTTCACTTGCAATTGTTGTCTATAACACGCAGAGCCTATAAATAGACACACAATTAACCTTCCTAGCACGGCACACCGGCCACACAAACACAATTTTTCTTAGGATGAACTAAAAGCCAAATACTTGAAGAAATAGAGAAAAAAACAAAACAAAACTATTTTCCAAAGCTCGGGGAAGTTCTATAGATAAAGAGAGAGAGCAGAAATGGGCGGAGACTGCTAGAAACATAAGAGCCCATACTGTTTATCACATACCTTTATCAGCCTTCCTATTGGTAATTTATATGTGTATATAATTGATCAGTCAGTTTGATTGGTTAAGGGATAACAAGCTTAGTAAGCCAATGTATATATATTTTTTTGAAAATAATATATGTATTAATTTACTACTACGACTGTAACACTGGAAGAAAATTAAATAAAAGTATGTACATGTATATGAGTATATAATAAATAATGTATTGAACTTTAAGTAGTTTAAACTGTTTGTTTACGTGATTACGATGATTCCAACCTTAAAATAAAAAAAAAGTAAAATATATATTTATGTACAGTACTGAACTCAGGACCTTCAGAGTGGTGGGCAGTTTGATTCCCACTCAACCATGATACAATCAAACTCCTGTTTATTCTAGAAATGTATTGTTTATAAAGTTCAAGCTGTTGGATATGATATTTGTTGAGGTTGGATGTAATATATGTGATGCAGTTACGCTTTCAAAAGTGATTTTAAATCTTGATGAATTCATGTTTGTATAAATACGTGGTGTCCATGCTCAGAACAATGCGTTTTTGAAAGGATGATTAGCGCCCCCTTTTGATTTTGAGACGAAATTGCACCTGAACTTCGAGTTAAGAAGAACTTACAGAGTTACGAGTGGGTCGGATTACTCTTACATTTACGAACAACTTTACATACTACGTTAGTTACGAAGGCTTTCGGGAAACATTCGTAATTTTAAGAATGTTCTTAAGTATGAAGTTACGAAGTACTTAGCGTAACAAAGTTTTTGGGAAATGCACCCCAGAACAGTACATACGATTGCTGTCCAAAGAAAAACAAGCACCTCCAAAATAGTAACTTTACAATAGAGACCAACAACTATCTTCACTTTCAATGTACGTCTATGGAACCAGAATTTTCTCCAAGCCGTTTGGAGCATTTCTATTGGTTTGTTCATCATAAAGTTGTCACACTATGTAAACAGCAGCTGCTGCGTTCACTGATGTAGAAAATTTAAAATCCATAAATACTGAGATACATATTTTGCTTTGGTGATGTTACATAAGCCGTCTCTGTATGTTGCCTGAACAGAATGTTAGCAGTGTTAGTGTTTGTGTATATATGTGATGAGGTCGTGTGCAGTGAGAGCTTTGCCTGTATGTTGAGTCGTCCGCGGTGGGGTCCCAGCCCTCGGCGCTTGTAGGACGAAGCCTGCAGCTGGACGTCCTTCACCCGCAAAGACTCCAGACCCAGAGGTGGACACTCTGAAGCAGGGTTACACACAGGACATGATACACACCATCAGCTTTAATGTGAAACAGGAGAAAGAAAATATGGAGAGAGAGAGAGAGAGAGAGAGAGAGAGAGAGAGAGAGAGCATCATAAACACTGAAACATTGCAACACTGAGTGTGTTTATATGCATTAGTATCAGATCATAATCAGATTTCTGCAGTGGTCATGTACTGCATGGTTGAGGAGATGAGTGTTGGTCTCTCTGAGAGTGGAGATGCTGTAGAAGAGTCTGGCTGAGAGTGTTTACACATGTAATACACAGACTTGGTGAGGAATCTTTGGGGTTATGGAGGAGACCAAGCTGTCGAGGATTATAAACACGGCTGGGAAAATCAGACGTCAACCTTAAAAACAGTTATGTGGATATATTTCTTTAGTAGTGGGAAAAAAGCCCACCAAATGGTAGGGGGTCTGTCGAATCTGATCTGCTTCATTGCGGAAAGTGGTTTAGGGTCGTGCGGTTCATAAGGAATATTTTTAAGAATTCATTCATTATGGAATGTGTCTAATCAACTCTTAACGCGGCTAGTTTTAGTTTAGTACTATAATTATTCAGATATGTGGTATACGGGAAGCTGGTGTGTCGTTGTTTTGTTACTGTATGTAAACGTTTTCTGTTATTGATTTATTTATTACTATTACTTTGTGCAACTTATTTTTCCAGATATAGATAAAGTTTGCTATTCTATTCTATTCTATTCTATTCTATTCTATACCAAACCAATCCAAAACATTCTATTCTATTCTATTCTATTCTATTCTATTCTATACCAAACCAATCCAAACCATTCTATTCTATTCTATACCAAACCAATCCAATCCAACCCAAACTATTCTATTCTATTCTATTCTATTCTATTCTATTCTATTCTATTCTATTCTATTCCAGTCCAGTCCAGTCCAGTCCAGTCCAATCCATTCTATTCTATTCTATTCTATTCTATTCTAGTCCACTCTATTTATTCAGTTTTATTCTATTCTATTCTATTCTATTCTATTCTATTCTATTCTATTCTATTCCATTCTATTCTAGTACACTCTATTTATTCTATTCTATTCTATTTTATTCTATTCTATTTATTCTATTCTATTTCATTTCATTCCATTCTATTCTAGTACACTCTATTTATTCTATTCTATTCTATTCTATTCTATTCTATTCTATTCTATTCTATTCCAATCCAATCCAATCCAATCCATTCTATTCTATTGTATTCTATTCTATTCCATTTCATTCCATTCTATTCTAGTTCACTCTGTTTATTCTTTTTTATTCTGTTCCATTCTATTTCATTCCATTCTATTCTAGTCCACTATATTTATTCTGCTCTATTCTATTCCAATACAATCCAATCCATTCTATTCTATTCTATTCTATTCTATTCCGTTCTGTTCTATTCTATTCCGTTCTGTTCTATTCTATTCTATTCCGTTCTGTTCTATTCTATTCTATTCTATTCTATTCTATTCTATTCTATTCGATTCCATGAAGAGACACTTGTTTTTCTTTGGACAGTGATGATATTTACACCGTCTGGATGATATATTTTGAGGCGGAGCCGCATCATAACGTTTGGGTTTATGTTATGCTATGTGTTGCTGGAGTTTTACCTTCTTATCTTATTATCTCCAGTACCTGTACAGTCAGTTTAATTTTGAGAGTGTGTGAAGTAGAAGACCTGAAACATCTTAATCATCACACAGCAAGTCTGTAAGTAATCTCAGACTGTTAGCAGTTAGTACGTCTATTTATACCTGACAGAAGAAGCGAACTGCTCCGAGTGGCAAAACGTTTTACGGTTGCTGGCTGTGCAGTCGTCATTGCCTGGGCTGTATTTGGGTATAGAGGAAAATTGTATTAATTATATGTTTTTGATGAAACAATCCAGGACCAGCGACGAGCTTCACCGGGGTCTGAAGGAAAGTGCAGACTCTGCAGTCAGTGCAAGCCAGCGTTCGTGGAGCAGGAAGGCAGCAGACGGACCCAAATCCCTTCCAGACACATAACCACACATTTCCAGGCACAGTGCAGGGCATCGGCCGGGTGCATTAGGAAAGTTTCCACCATTTTTATTGTTCTACGTCATTTGAACACGTCAGCTATTGTTTACATTATATGCCAATTTCATGATGAATGGACCAATAGAAATGCTCCAACATGGCTTGGAAAAAAATCTGGTTCCACTGACTTACATTGAATGTAAAGACAGTTTTTGGCCTCTCCTGTAAAGGCACCAACAGAAGTGAAGGGCACTGGGTAGAAGACCAATGGACAGGGCTGTAGGATGGGGTTTGACATTGGGGGGGACACATTTGCTAATATGTGTCCTTTTATTTATTCATTAATTAATTAATTTTATTTATTATATTTTATTATTTGTGTCTGGTAGCAGTCTGCAGTTTGGGGCGTGGCCAGAGAGTAATGTAACTTTATGTTTCAGAGTGATTTCTGACTAAAGTTAATATAAACGTTAGGTAACTCAAACCCTCCTAGCACGTTACCATAACAACACATTATACTAAAGCTGTTGTATTGCTGTATATATGGTCATCGTTGCTGTTCATAAAAGTGTTTTTAAACAGTTTCCTCTTTTTCTGTGGTTTAAATTTTGGGTGGGACAAATCTACCTGTTTCTATTATTGGGTGGGACATGCCCCCCCCATCCCCCCTGGTTCCTACACCAATGCCAATGGAGACTATGGACACCCGCAAATGGAATACAGGGCAAAAGAAATGATGTCCACCCAAAATCTGAGAGGAAAATGTGTTGCAGGCTTGATTTCCTCCAACCCGGTGAAGCCAAAGATGATTTTCCAGAGATGGGCTATAAAGTTTTCTCTTCTCTTCTATTATATTCTAAATATCATCACCGTCCAAAGAGAAACATGTATCTTCATTTTATTTTATATTCAGTTTTCTACATCACTCTGAAACACGACAGCTGTTCTTTATATCCTGTGAAAGGTTCACGACAAACGGACGAATAGAAATGCTCCAAAATCACTTGGTATAAAACCTCTTTGCATTAACTTACATTGAAATTTAGAAAGATTTTTGTTTTGTTTTGTTACAACTAACTGTATATCCATTCATATAATTATAAAGACATTTTGATCTTAATGTGTTGAAAGACTAGTTTAAATACTGATCTGAGAAAAAAATCTGCTTATTAGTATTAATATACTTCATACTATAGCACATCAATAAAGAGATGAAAACCTGAGCTCTTCTTTTTGATAAATATGAATATGTATTGAATCCTAACTGATGGAAAAGATCACTAAACGTCACAATCTGAGCTTTAACAGGATAAAGCTACGTGGGGTCTCTGTTGCCCCTCATGTGTTGTAACTGCTTATTATTGTTGTGATCTAAAGATTAACTGTATGTGTTTTCAAACTTCTGCAAAGCTGCTTTGTGACAACACTCACAACTAAAGCGCTACACAATTAAACTTGAATTGAATTGAACTGAGTTAACTGTGTACAGTTACTAACCTGAGTTAATTGGGTTAAATAAGTCTCAGGATTGCTACAAAACTGGGTAATCAGTGTACCGCAGCCTGTGTTATCTGCTCTGAAGTATGTTCTTTGCTGTTTAGATATTATGCTAATTCTACAGTAGCAATATGAACTGCACAGAAACAGCTCAGAGGGGATCAGTCCTGGTCCTGGAATTCCACCATACTGGAGAATTCACACCTGGCTGTGATATCTAGATGCTCCTGAGGGCCTTAGGTGAGCTGGTTGAAGGCTTACAAACCTTGTTCATATATATATATATATATATATATATATATATATATATATATATATATATATATATATATATATATATATATATATATACTACCAAAAGTTTTAGAACAGTTTTAATAGTTTTGAGTCGTAATGTATTTCTTAATATTTCTTATATTATCTATTGATAAATTATATATTATTATCTTATATTATTATCGATAAATGAACTTTTCAATAAAATACATGAAATGTATATAACTTATATTATCGATAGATAATATAGGAAATATTAATGTACTTAATGTAATGTACTGCTAGTTGTCCCGTGTATGACTCTGTATAAGATAAATAAACTATTTCATGGTTTTCATGAAATGTGAACGTATGATTTTTAGAAAGAATTCAAACAGAACCAAAGCCGGTCTGCAGTTTTGTGCTGTCCCCGCATCTGCAGCACAGACAGGCAGCTATTGTTTGAGTTCAGCTCGGTCCATATCTCCTTATGCAAACACGCTGCGTCCCTCTCTGCATTCTGCAGGCTATAAAAGCGTAACACCCTCTCTCTTATAAAGCACGCTGGACCTGTAACCCAGTGTCCTCTGTCCTCAGTGAACTGCTCTTGCTATCTTAGTCATTTCCTTCCAATTAAACAAGCTGATTTAGAGCTCGCTCAGCCTGCCAAAGCTTTCGGCCTAATAAAAATACACAGCACTGAAAATTCTGTGAAAGTGTGTAGCCTGGCACTTTAAATATAAATATAAATGAAATATCTCATAGTTCTTATTTGTTTTAGACTATATGATTACTCAGCCTACTTTTAGTTACTTATATTTTATACTTTACTTATTTGCAGTATGTTTGATTCATTATATAACAATTCTACTGTAAATTTTACTGTAAAGTAACAGCTTTAAAATCATTTTGATCTACTGCTATTCCAACAATCCCAACAGCTAAACGTGGGCAACCAGTGTCCTGCTGCTAATGTATCATTTATGTTTATGTATTTAACCCTTTTTTGTTTGGGACTCTGCTGTTTGTCTGCTGTGGCAGTTGAGAAAGTATGTTGGTGGTAGGAGACAGATTGATCATGCTTTACTGTCATTATAGCGCCCCCTTATGCTGTAACACTCAGAATACTGCTTAGTTTGTAATACGAATTGCATTGAGACACATTTTTTAATGCAACAACACACCCCTGTATACAAAACCCTGTATGTGAAGTAGGTTTTGGGTCTCCACATCACATACCAACTAAGGGGTATTCAGCTAGCTATAGGAAGAAGCTAGCTTGGTATTCCTGGTATGGACAGAGAACTGGACAGGAGTAGGTCTTGGCCTTGCTTTAACTTGTTGGTGAGAGCTGAAAGAAATGAAAGCTTGGAAGATAATGCTTAGTTGGCTTTCATCCTGTTGGACTAGTAAGTAATAGCTTATTTGCTGGCTTACTTGTCTTGTTTTGTTGCGCTTGCTTGAGGTTCCGCTGTGTTAGCTGTGTAAGTTGTTGACCTGTTTGGTCAAAAGTTCTCAGCCTATTTTGGCGGAGGTTTAGCTGCTAGCTACGCATCTCAAGATGATGTTTACAAACTTGCTAGATAATGTATTCAGACATCGGTACCGTAGTGCTGTTCTGAAAAGCACTATTACCACTATTAGTGTTGAAAGGGAGGAAACCGGCACAAACCTACTTCTTCCAGATCTTTCTGTTTTCAGTCGAGTTCATTTTGGTAGTGAAGTATAAAACCTAAAACATGTCAATACACAAACCTCATAAAGAGAAAGATTAGATATACTGCATGTCCAAAAGTATCCAGACAGCCCTGATTATTAGTGAATTCAGCTGCCTTATGATGCAGCTTATTGCTGACCTAGGCTTTCTACTGTATACTCACAAGTTCACAAGGATGGTGTTTGGAAGTTCTGCAGTCCAAGACTGATCAGTACCTGATCTTACCGTTGTAGCCAAATGCAACCAATCAAACATAATCTATATCTAGTACCACTTTACTATAGGACTGCTTAAGCCGCTCAAACTTTAATAAAGGCTTATCCTCGCTGGTGTCGTCTGCTTATGTCTATGATTGTGTAGAGCAGGGACTGTTGTTGTGTATCCATTCTCTAATACATTAGCATTACAACCTTACAACCCCAAACCACGCCCCCCCCATCCCATGTTCTCCTGTTTATACACACATACGTCTTGTTCTTTCAGCTGGAAAACCACAACACCCCTCTTCCTTTCCAGACCCCTCACCCCGGGGCCCCATCAGAGGAAGTGTGCGGGACGGGGAGAGAGATGGGGGCAGTGAAAGGGAGGGAGCTGTTGTTACAACACAGAGGGAGCAGAGAGAAAGATGGAGAGAAAGAAAGTGTAAACCAGTGTAGGCCTGAAGCTCCTTCTGCATTGCATAGCTTCCTCGCTGCACTGCTACTGATGCAGCCGCAGAAACGACAGATGATCAGATAATTGGTGGTGCTATTGGGGGGGGGGGGGGGGGGGGGTCTAAGAGAAGTGGGAATGAGAAAAGCACGGTCAGTAGACAAACCGCACAGCAGTGGACAGGAAATACTGCAGATGGATGGCTAAACCATTCAGCATGTGTGTGTATGTCTATCCGAGGACATGTCTACACACTTTTGAGACTTTTGCTGTATATATATGTAAACATATATACATTCATATATGTAATTATGTAAACATATGTAAATTCATATATATATATATATGAAACATGCTTTCCAAAGAAAAACATGTATCTCCATTTTTGATTATTTAAACTTTTATGTATCATTCTGTATTATTTTCACTTCATGAGGAAATTACAGGATGAATCGACCAATGAAAATGCTCCAAATTGACATCTGGGTTAAAAAAAATGGTTCCATTGACTTACATTGCCTGACAATTTTGGAGAAACATGTTTTTACATGTCCAGACTAAACTAAGAGTATGTTAGTTAATAAGGAACATAAATGGCAAACACCATCCATGGACTAGTGTAATAGTGGACTAGTGTAATAGTGGACTACTGGACTAGTGTAATAATGGACTAGTGGACTAGTGTAATAGTGGACTAGTGGACTAGTGTAATAATGGACTAGTGGACTAGTGTAATAGTGGACTAGTGGACTAGTGTAATAATGGACTAGTGGACTAGTGTAATAGTGGACTAGTGTAATAGTTGACTAGTGGACTAGTGTAATAGTGGATTAGTGGATTAATGGACTAGTGTAATAGTGGATTAGTGGACTAGTGTAATAATGGACTAGTGGACTAGTGTAATAGTGGACTAGTGGACTAGTGTAATAGTGGACTACTGTAATAGTGGACTAGTGGACTAGTGTAATAGTGGACTAGTGTAATAGTGGACTAGTGTAATAATGGACTAGTGGACTAGTGTAATAGTGGACTAGTGTAATAGTGGACTAGTGGACTAGTGTAATAGTACATACTGAACTGGAAGACTAGTGGACTAGTGTAATAGTGGATTAATGGACTACTGTAATAGTGGACTAAATGACTAGAACACTAGTATAATAGTGTAATAGTGGACTACTGGACTAGTGGACTAGAAGACTAGTACCAGTGGTCTGTATACAGTATGGCTGCTGCTGGCAGTCCCATGCTGTATACATACCTTGTTCATACATACGTTCTACTGGAGCTGCGGCTTTCCCTGGCGCGGAGGCCGACCCGCTCTTTCTGGGTTTGGGTTTGTTTGGGCCGCTCTTGGGCTTTTCAGGTTGTGCGGTTTTCGGTTTGGCTGGGATTTTCTTCAGCACACTTTTAGGCTTCTTCCCTACCTTCCTGGAGGACCTTCTCGCTAGCTTAGCTAGAAAAAGCAAACCAGCTGATGAGTGAAGAGAAAGAACAAGAAGAAGATAGAAGAGTGACCTTTACATCTACGCTGGCCTTTAAGAGTAGAGTGAGAGTGAAATAAGAATTGGATTTCTTTGATATATTGATTCAACTGGTTCTTTGAAGCTGAACCACAGAACAAAATACCTTTGTTTTTAGTTTCAGCTCCTATTGTTTGCTAGCAGCTCAACACAGAGTCACAATATTGGTGACCCAACATGTTGATTTGTCTAGTTTGATTCAAACAGGTGTTCCATGGTATGGTTTTCCTATTCCAGTGTGGGAATGATCACTAGTGGGTCTACAGAAAGATAAAGGAGATATATGCCATTTGCAAGAAGCTTTTATCAAGAGTGAATTCCACTTAGCAAGGTTTGGGGGTCTTTCCAAAAGCATTTCCATTGATATATTATGGTCTTCCTAGGAAAACCTTCTGTAGATAAGAGAACATCTGGGGACGACAATGAGAACATTTGGGCTAAAAATGAAAGAGAACCTAGACCAGTTATTGTGGAGTATAGTTTTAAGACCAAGCCAACGCTTTGTGAAGGTGGGGCTCAAAGTTGGGGGGTGCACTCATCAGTATTGTCCAATGATGAGGGTTCTCAGTGATACAGTATGGCGTTCCTGCCTGAGCAGGAGTTGGGTTCAGGAAAAATTCCCCGCCATTGAAATGTTCTTTGAAAGGAAACCTTTGATCATGCTGATGTGATGTTATAATGAGAACATCAAATTAGGGTTCCCAGACTTTTGGAAGGTACTCCTTTTTCTCTCAAAGGCCATCATTTCATATTCAACTTTCTTAATTGTTCACAGTAACAGTAGTTTTGACCAAGGGTACCCAAACCTTTGAACTCCAACGTGGTACCGTGATAGGATGCCACTTGTGAAACAAGTTCAGTGGTGAAGTTTCCTCACTACTAATTATTCCACAGTGGACTGTCAGTGGTTTTCTAACAAGTGGAAGTGATTGGGAACGACAACAACTCAGATACCAAGTGGTAGAACACGTACAATGACAGAGCGGGTCAGCGGATGCTGAGGAGCATAGAGCACAGAGGTCACCAACTTTCTACAGAGTCAATCACTACAGACCTCCAAACTTCATGTGGCCTTCAGATCAGCTCAAGAACAGAGCATAGAGAGCTTCATGGAATGTGTCTTCAAGGCCGAGCAGCTGCATCCAAGCCTTACATCACTGAGCTCAATGCAGTGGCGAATGCAGTGGAGTAAAGCACGCCGCCACTGGACTCTAGAGCAGGAGAAAAGTGTTCTCTGGAGTGACCAATCACGCTTCTCCGTCTGGCAATCTGATAGATGAGAATGGTACTTGTCTGACTGCATTGTGCCGAGTGTAAAGTTTGGTGGAGGGGGAATAATGGTGCGGGGTTGTTTTTCAGGAGGTGTTCTCTGCCTCTTAGTTCTAGTGAAAGGAACTCTTAATGCTGCAGCAGACCAAGATATTCTGGACAACTTCATGCTCCCGACCTTGTGGGGACAGTTTGGGGACGGCCCCTTCCTGTTCCAACGTGACTGCCCACCAGTGCACAGAGCAGCTCCATAAAGACATGGAGGAGCGAGTTTGGTGTGGAAGAACTTGACTGGCCTGCACAGAGTCCTGACCTCAACCTGATAGAACACCTTTGGGATGAATTAGAGCGGAGACTGTGAGCCAGACCTTCTCGTCCAACATCAGTGTCTGACCTCACACATGGTCTTCTAGAAGGACAGTCAAACATTCCCATAAACACTCTCCTAAACTGTGTGGAGAGACTTCTCAGAGGAGTTGGAGCTGTTATAGCTGCAAAGGTTGGGCCGACATCATATTAAAGCCTATAGATTAAGAGTGGGACGTCACTTAAGTTCATATGCTTTCAGCAGTATAGTGTATATATAACACTGATGTCCAAATATTACATTTGCATGTTTTAACTCAACACCTTGTGATGGGATGCCACTGTACCCTCTAAAAAAATGTTAAATTTGCCCAAAAACCTTTTCTCTGTTTGCCTTTACTTATTCATCTTCTCTATCATAACAAAAGCTCTTACGCAGATATGATCTCACAACCTTGAGGGATGCAGAATGGACTGTTTTTCAGCTTTGTTTACAGATATGGACTGAATTCTTTGTGGATTGAGCTTCGAAACCTGCACAGTGTTTACAGAAATGTTGGGTTTTCCATCATGTGGGCCACAATAATATGAACCCATGGCCCCTGAGACATCTCCACCGTGATGGTCCTTCAACGCAGCCGTAGTTACGTCTGCTTTGTATCTGTATTTTGTGGTTTAGCCCTCAGGTCAGTTACGTAAGTGTACAGCATGGCAGGGAAACTCTACGTTAGGGAAAAATGTCTGTGGGCGAGTTAGCAGGAGTTGATGGATCACTGGCTGAGTCAGCACCAATCCACTTACATCTGGAGCTGATATTTGGATGACCCAGTTACTGTGACCTGGTACACAGTACACAGCTTTATACTGTTCACTAGAGGATCAATCTACTAGCTGTTCAACAGGCTTTAGGCTTTCTTATATTATCTATTTATCATCTATTTATATTTATATTGTATTAATATATCACCACTGATATATTAATATCAGTGGGCAGTGGTGGTGGTCGCTCAACAAGAGCTGTCCTTTCATTGGCTACCTGTTCTTAAACATGTTCTTCCTCACATGTTGGACTCATTCCACTCCACAATACAGTGACTCACTATCACCTCTTCAGGTGCAAAGTGGTACTACAGTAACTCACTATCACCTTTTCAGGTATAAAGTAGTATTACAGTGACTAACTATCACCTCTTCAGGTACAAAGTGGCACTACAGTGACTCACTATCACCTCTTCAGGTACAAAGTGGTACTACAGTGACTCACTATTACCTCTTCAGGTAAAAGTGGTACTACAGTGACTCACTACCACCTCTTCATGTACAAAGTGGTACTACAGTGACTCACTATGACCTCTTCAGGTACAAAGTGGTACAAATTTTGGTGGTCTAGCAGATCTTGCAGGTGGTTGTTAGGGGTTCTGTTTTCTTCTAATCATTCTACTCTAATTCCAATGTTGGCAACCTCATTGCACTTTAAGGTTCCCCTTCTTTATGAAGAACTCAGATCGCCTGAAATTGAATGACTTGTAGTTTGCTTGGAATCTAACTCCATAAATAAATAATGATAAATATTTTTAGAGTCTGTAGAGTCTTTTCACTTCGTACTAATGGGTTGGTTTATTTTTAGGGGACAGGTCTGGACAGACTCCCCTCCTCCATAATACCCTCAACATTAGTCAGCCAGAAGTGTCTGAGGTTTCATGATGCCTTTGGGTCCTTTGGAAGTAATTAGTGAGGGCTGGATACGATCTGGAGCTCTGTTTTCCCATAAGCGCTGTAGTGTTTGCCCCACCTTTAGTGCAAGAACAGAGTCTTTGGAATGATAACTAGACATCTCGGGGTGGTGTTGTTTTACTATGTTGCTTTTGGACAGTCAGGACGTGACCTGCTTCACTACAGGGTTATTAATACTGCTGACTATAATATCAGTATATACAGTGCATAAGTCTGGACTATTAGAATTAGTTATATGTTTATTTCATGGGCAACATTTAATATCTTGGGTTATTATGTTCATTCGTGAACAGCTAGGCCTTCGGATCAGATCATAAATATTAAAACTTTGAATTTGAATTTTCTGGTTCCACCTTAAACAGTGCAGCTGTTGCATTCCAGTCCCTCAGCTTTATGATTCAATTTTCCAGTTCCACCTTAAACAGTGCAGCAATTATATCCTACGTCCTTAGCGTCATGTTTAAGTTTTCCGGTTCCACCTTAAACAGTGCAGCAGTTTTATTCTGGTCCCTCAGCATTATGTTTTAAGTTTCTGGTTCCACCTTAACCATTGCAGCAATTACATTCTAGTTCCTTAGCGTCATGTTGGAATTTTCTGGTTCCACCTTAAACAGTGCAGCAGTTGCATTCCAGTCCCTTGGCTTTATGTTTTAAGCTTTCCGGTTCCACCTTAAACAGCGCAGCAGTTTTATTCTGGTCCCTCATCTTCATGTTTTAAGTTTTCTGGTTCCACCTTAAACATTGCAGCAATTACATTCTAGTTCCTTAGCGTCAAGTTGGAATTTTTTGGTTCCACCTTAAACAGTGCAGCAGTTTAATTCTGGTCTGTCAGCATCATGTTTTAAGATTTCTGGTTCACCTTAAACAGTGCAGCAGTTTTATTCCAGTCCCTCAGGGTCATGTTTGAATTTTCTGGTTCCACCTTAAACAGTGCAGCAGTTTTATTCCAGTCCCTCAGCTTTATGTTTGAATTTTCTGGTTCCACCTTAAACAGTGTGGTGGTTTTATTCTGGTCCCTCAGCTTCATGTTTTAAATTTTCTGGTTCCACCTTAAACATTGCAGTAGTTTTATTCCAGTGCCTCAGCTTAATGTTTGAATTTTCTTGTTCCACCTTAAACAGTGCAGCAGTTTAATTCTGGTCTGTCAGCGTCATGTTTTAAGATTTCTGGTTCCACCTTAAACAGTGCAGCAGTTTTATTCCAGTCACTCAGCTTTATGTTTGAATTTTCTGGTTCCACCTTAAACAGTGCAGCAATTACATTCCAGTGTCTCCAGAGCCAGAATTGAACTACTGCACCATTTAAGGTGGAGCAGGAAAACATCAATATAAAGTCAACTTCAGCCTCATCAGTTCTTGGAGGTCTCTTCATCGTTGAAATGCCAGCCTCACTGACAGCTCTGCTCTCTTGCCTGGACAAAGAACTTCTTGCCAGAACTTCTTCTATTGGGCCAGTCGTGGGCTGGAGGTTAGGGGACCAATATTGTGACCGGAAGGTCTCTGGTTCAATCCCATGAAGCGACAGGACATGACTGAAGTGCCCTTGAGCAAGGCACCTAACCCCTGACTGCTCCCCCCCCCGGGCGCTGTGGTAGGGCTGCCCACTGCTTCGTGCTAACTACTACCCCCTAGTGTGTGTGTATATGTGAGTGTTTCACTGCATGGATCCCTCTGGGATCAATAAAATATCTATCTATCTCTTTGGCCGTTTCTCAACCATCTCTCCTTCTTGACCAAACATGGAGTTCAGCACGTGGTCCCTACCCTTCCCCAAAAAATCTTTTATTTGGTGAACTTTCATTGGTAAACACATAAAGGGTCTGTCTCAAATCCTAGTGAGTGTCTAGGTAGGCTGTCTATGTAGGCAGCTGTGTAAGTAGCAGTGTTCTCTCCTCATCTCTCCTCATAAAACAGATTACTGAGACGCTCTAGTTAGAGAGTAGAAAGTACTGATAATGGAGTGTAAATGTAAGGAGTAGAAAGTGCTGATAATGGAGTGTAAATGTAAGGAGTAGAAAGTACTGATAATGGAGTGTAAATGTAAGGAGTAGAAAGTACTGATAATGGAGTGTAAATGTAAGGAGTAGAAAGTACAGATAATGGAGTGTAAATGTAAGGAGTAGAAAGTGCTGATAATGGAGTGTAAATGTAAGGAGTAGAAAGTACTGATAATGGAGTGTAAGTGTAAGGAGTAGAAAGTACAGACAATGGAGTGTAAATGTAAGAGGTAGAAAGTACAGATAATGGAGTGTAAATGTAAGGAGTAGAAAGTACAGATAATGGAGTGTAAATGTAAGGAGTTAAAAGTACAGATAATGGAGTGTAAATGTAAGGAGTAGAAAGTACTGATAATGGAGTGTAAATGTAAGGAGTAGAAAGTACTGATAATGGAGTGTAAGTGTAAGGAGTAGAAAGTACAGACAATGGATTGTAAATGTAAGAGGTAGAAAGTACAGATAATGGAGTGTAAATGTAAGGAGTTAAAAGTACAGATAATGGAGTGTAAATGTAAGGAGTAGAAAGTACAGATAATGGAGTGTAAATGTAAGGAGTTAAAAGTACAGATAATGGAGTGTAAATGTAAGGAGTAGAAAGTACAGATAATGGAGTGTAAATGTAAGGAGTTAAAAGTACAGATAATGGAGTGTAAATGTAAGGAGTAGAAAGTACTGATAATGGAGTGTAAATGTAAGGAGTAGAAAGTACAGATAATGGAGTGTAAATGTAAGGAGTAGAAAGTACAGATAATGGAGTGTAAATGTAAGGAGTAGAAAGTACTGATAATGGAGTGTAAATGTAAGAGGTAGAAAGTACTGATAATGGAGTGTAAATGTAAGGAGTAGAAAGTACAGATAATGGAGTGTACATTTAAGGAGTAGAAAGTACTGATAATGGAGTGTAAATGTAAGGAGTAGAAAGTACTGATAATGGAGTGTAAATGTAAGGAGTAGAAAGTACAGATAATGGAGTGTAAATGTAAGGAGTAGAAAGTACTGATAATGGAGTGTAAATGTAAGGAGTAGAAAGTACTGATAATGGAGTGTAAATGTAAGGAGTAGGAAGTACAGATAATGGAGTGTAAATGTAAGGAGTAGAAAGTACTGATAATGGAGTGTAAATGTAAGTAGTATAAAGTACAGATAATGGAGTGTAAATGTAAGGAGTATAAAGTACTGATAATAGAGTGTAAATGTAAGGAGTAGAAAGTACTGATAATGGAGTGTAAATGTAAGGAGTAGAAAGTACTGATAATGGAGTGTAAATGTAAGGAGTAGAAAGTACTAATAATGGAGTGTAAATGTAAGGAGTAGAAAGTACTGATAATGGAGTGTAAATGTAAGGAGTAGAAAGTACTGATAATGGAGTGTAAATGTAAGGAGTGGAAAGTACTGATAATGGAGTGTAAATGTAAGGAGTAGAAAGTACTGATAATGGAGTGTAAATGTAAGGAGTAGAAAGTACTGATAATGGAGTGTAAATGTAAGGAGTGGAAAGTACTGATAATGGAGTGTAAATGTAAGGAGTAGAAAGTACTGATAATGGAGTGTAAATGTAAGGAGTAGAAAGTACTGATAATGGAGTGTAAATGTAAGGAGTAGTAGTAAAAAGTCAGCTGAAAAATAATTACTCCATTAAAGTATAAATAACCAAAATCTCTACTTAAGTAGGGTAACAAAGTATTTGTACTTTATTACTTGGCACCTCTGGTTAGAACTCTGCTGGCTGGTTGTTGTGGACATCCCAAACCCCTGGTTCCCATCAGCACCACTGTAACGCACTCTGAGGTGGTACTTTGTTGGCCAAGTTTCCTCATAATGAAAGCTCTCACATCAAACCTCACAGCATCAGTTTGTTTGCATATCAGAGACTGAGTTTTAAGCCAATTTTAAAAGGTCAGTGGACTTCCACTTTAAATGCATGGCTCTGAGTTTACAGCTCTGTGGAAAGTCCTGTGCATTACAGTGATTATAGCCATCAGTCGGACCCCGTTTGAGGTATAACCCTCGTTCTGACCCAGCTGGCCGCGAACACAGGAAGAGGCCACCGTTACGATGTTTGAATAAGACCAGAATTATGTAAACAGCCTGAACAAAGAGAGCCCTCATATATACCAGAGACCTGCATAATCATAAGTATATATATATATATATATATATATATATATATATATATATATATATATATATATATATATATATATATATATATATACACTTATATAATTAAGTATTAGTTTCATATAGAAAATGAACAAAACATTAACAACTGTATTAATAACTTGTACTAATAAATACAATGATAACTTGTTTACCGAATTTGGGTGGCTCATCATCTTCTCTGATTGGCTTTTGCTCGCTCAGGTCTTCAGTGCCGTAGCTGACCGCGGTGGTCAGCCGTGCAGCCTTTGTAGTAGTTCTGACCGCTGGTCCTGCAGTCGTCTGGGAAACTGTCTCGGTTCCAAGAACGGCTTTCCTGTCAGTTGGAGTCGGGCTTGGATTGGACCTTGTAGTCGCTAAAGTCTGATTAGGCATGAAATCATACGACGCTGTCGTAGCTGACTTGTTAACTGCGGGGGACGCAGTCTTCACTCCGGTCAGGACAGTTAGGAGGAAGATAAGTGTCCCGTGCGATGCCATGACCAGCGTCTTCCACACTGCAGCAGAGCTCGGCTCCAAAACTGCCCTCGGACCCTGTGATGTTGCAGAGACAGGAAAGGCCACATTACATGGAGTAGAGGGACTGCAGAAAACTGAGAGAGACTGGAGAAAGTAGAGACTGGAGAAAGTAGAGAGACTGAGAAGGTAGAGAGACTAAAGACAGTAGAGAGACTGGAGAAAGTAGAGAGAGAGACTGGAAAGTAGAGACTGGAGAAATTAGAGAGTCTGCAGACGGAAGAGAGACTAAGAAAGTAGAGAGACTGGAGAAAATAGAGACTGGAGACAGCTGAGAGACTTAGAAGTTAGAGACTGGAGAAAGTAGAGACTGGAGATAGGTGAGAGACTGAAAAAACAAAGAGAAACTGATGACTTCAGAGTAGAAAAACGTCAGACAGTAGAAAGACTGAGAATATAGAGAGACTGGAAAAATAGAGAGAAGGAGAAAGTAGAGAGAGAGACTGGAGAAAGTAGAGACTGGAGAAATTAGAGAGACTGCAGACGGAAGAGAGACTAAGAAAGTAGAGAGACTGGAGAAAATAGAGACTGGAGACAGCTGAGAGACTTAGAAGGTAGAGACTGGAGAAAGTAGAGACTGGAGATAGGTGAGAGACTGAAAAAACAAAGAGAAACTGATGACTTCAGAGTAGAAAAACGTCAGACAGTAGAAAGACTGAGAATATAGAGAGACTGGAAAAATAGAGAGACGGAGAAAGTAGAGAGACTGGAGAAAATAGAGAGACTGAGAATGCAGAGAGACTGGAGAAAATAGAGAGACTGAGAAGGTAGAGAGACTAAAGAGAGTAGAGAGACTGAAAATGTAGAGAGACTGGAGACAGTAGAGAGATTGAGAAGGTTGAGAGACTGAGAAAGTAGAGAGACTGGAGACAGAAGAGAGACTGAGAAGGTAGAGAGTCTGGAGATAGTAGAGAGACTGAGAAGGTTGAGAGACTGAGAAGGTAGAGAGACTAAAGAGAGTAGAGAGACTGAGAATGTAGAAAGACTGGAGACAGTAGAGAGACTGAGAGACTAAGAAGGTTGAGGGACTGAGAAGGTCGAGAAACTGAGGAGGTAGATGAACTGGAGAAAGTAGAGAGACTGAGAAAGCAGAGAGACTAGAGGTTGTAGAGAAAGCAGAGAGACTGAGAATGTAGAGAGAATGGAGAAAGAAGTGAGATTGAGAAGGTAGAGAGACTGAGAGGGTAGAGAGACTGAGAATGTAGAGAGACTGGAGAAAGTAGAGAGACTGGAGAAAGTAGTGAGATTGAGAAGGTAGAGAGACTGAGAGGGTAGAGAGACTGAGAGGGTAGAGAGACTGAGAGGGTAGGGAGACTGGAGAAAGTAGTGAGATTGAGAAGGTAGAGAGACTGAGAGGGTAGAGAGTATGAGAAGGTAGAGAGACTGGAGACAGTAGAGAGACTGAGAGGGTAGAGAGACTGGAGAAAGTAGTGAGATTGAGAAGGTAGAGAGACTAAGAGGGTAGAGAGTATGAAAAGGTAGAGAGACTGGAGAAAGTAGAGAGACTGAGAAAGCAGAGAGACTGGAGAAAGTAGAGAGACTGAGAAGGCAGAGAGACTGGA
The DNA here is from genome assembly GCA_021613375.1 of Megaleporinus macrocephalus. Taxonomy (NCBI): domain Eukaryota; kingdom Metazoa; phylum Chordata; class Actinopteri; order Characiformes; family Anostomidae; genus Megaleporinus; species Megaleporinus macrocephalus. The sequence continues at coordinate 39,959,016 of CM038719.1, read as the reverse complement.
GACAGTAGAGAGACTTTTTATTATTATTATTATTATTATTATTATTATTATTATTATTATTATTATCAGTTGTAGTTGTAGTAGTAGTCACAGTAACAGTAATATTAATGTAATATAACTACTAAACTACTATTTTTAAATTATGGTAACTTTTATTATTATAAAAGATCACAGGGCTGACTCTGCTGAAGTCAAGCTCAGTTCCCTGATCAGTTTGAGTAGATCTCCATCTAGTGGTAATGATGGAGCACTGCATATGAAGATTTCAGCTTAAACTCCTTCAGTCTGACTCTGTTAGTGTACATGTTACTGTCCGGGACTAAACTTACCCTTTAGAACTGCATGCCATCTGACCTCCACATTTAATCCATCCTTTAATAAACCCACACACTAGTGA
>CM038719.1:39933619-39953619 GCA_021613375.1 Megaleporinus macrocephalus | reverse complement strand
CCAGCAGCTGAGGACCCTGTTCTCCAGGTGCTGTAAGTACGTGATGGCCGCGCGCGGTGGTGCAGCAGCTTCTCACGCTCCCAGCGAAAACCCAGCTTTCAGTTATTTTTACGTCGGTTCTGATAGCGATTTCACGCGCCTTAAGCCTGTGAGTTACAGCCGAACCGAACTTTTTAAGATTAAGGACAGCTCTGCCACAAAAGTAGCAACTATGGACAGTAGTCTCAGAGCCAAGCTGGGCAGACTACAACTTCTCCGGACACCGGCGTGGCGGGTCAGAGCGGTACGAACAAAGGGCAAAAGGAAGCGATGCAGGCGAAGACTGAAGAGAGGGAAGCGGGCCGGCGTGCTAGCCAGGCTCAAGGCTAACGCCGACAGACCCCCGATTCCATCTCTCTTCCTGTCCAATGTTCGCTCTTTGGACAACAAGCTGGACCTTCTGCGGCTGAGGATGAGTGTTTCTGATGAGATGAGGAACTGCGCTGTGATCTGTCTCACGGAAACATGGCTAAACGACAGCATGCCGGACTCAGCCTTCCAGCTCGCCGGCCGGCAGCTCTTCCGCGCGGACCGCAACCAGCTGTCCGGAAAAGCACGAGGGGGCGGCTTATGCGTCTACATAAACAAAGGTTGGTGCACAAACTGTGTGATGGTAAACGCCCTATGCTCCGAGGCAACAGAACAGCTGACCGTGAAGTGTCGGCCACACTATCTGCCTCGGGAGTTTACAGCTGTGTTCGTCATTGCCGTTTACATAGCACCGGATGCTAATGCTAACAACGCACTGAAAGAGCTACATGACAACATCAGCTCGCTTCAGAACAAGCATCCGGAGGCGTTCTACGTGGTGGCGGGGGATTTTAACCACGTGAACCTGACGAACATTTTGCCGAGGTTTTACCAACACATAGACATTCCAACACGGGGAGACAACACACTCGACCGTGTTTACACCAACATCAGAGACGCGTACAGAGCCGTCCCCCACCCCCACCTCGGGCTCTCCGACCACATCTCCATTATGCTGGTCCCTGCATACCACCCCCCGCTGCGACGCTCCAGACCCACACAGAAGACCATCACTGTGTGGCCTGGTGACGCAGACGCTGTGCTGCAGGACTGTTTCGGCTGCACAGACTGGCATGTCTTTAGGGAGGCTGCTGAGAGTGAGGGGGAGCTGGATCTGGAGGATTACACATCTGCTGTCCTCGGGTACATCAGCAAGTGTGTGGAGGATGTCACCACCACAAAGACAGTGACCTGCTACCCGAACCAGAAACCCTGGCTGAATGGAGAGGTGCGTTCTCTACTGAAAGCCAGGGATGCTGCCTTCAGGTCTGGCGACGCACAGGAACTCAGGAGGGCTAGAAGAGAGCTGACCGCAGGTGTTAAGAGGGCCAAAGCTGCATATGCTCTGAAAATCCAGGGACACTTCTCCTCCCAGGATCCTAGGAGCATGTGGAGGGGAATTAAGTGCATCACAGACTATAAAACCAGAGATGCACAATGTTCCAAAGACCCCTCCCTGCCCGAGGCTCTCAACAAATTCTATGCCCGCTTTGAGGACCCTGACACCCCGCCCAGCATAAGACTCACCCCTCCACCTGGAGAAGTACCCCTCTGTGTGACACCAGCAGAGGTAAGGAGGACCCTCAGGAGGATCAACCCCCGGAAAAGTGCTGGTCCGGATAATATACCCGGACGAGTACTACGGGAGTGCGCTGATCAGATCTCCGAGGTCCTGGCAGACATTTTCAATGTCTCCCTCACCCAGGCAGCTGTTCCCACCTGCCTGAAGACCGCCACCATCATCCCGGTCCCCAAGAGCTCCACAGTGACAGGTCTGAATGACTACCGGCCGATAGCTCTCACGCCGATAGTCACTAAATGCTTTGAAAGACTGGTTATGACCCACATCAAAGCCACCATCGACGTCACTGTGGACCCACACCAGTACGCCTACAGGAGGAACCGATCCACAGACGATGCCATTTCCTCTGTGGTCCACACTGCCCTCACCCACCTGGAGCAGAAGGACTCTTATGTCCGTATGCTCTTTGTGGACTTCACTTCCGCCTTTAACACCATGATACCCCAGACACTGACAGATAAGCTCTCCTCACTTGGTCTGCGCTCTTCTCTTTGCAACTGGGTCCTGGACTTCCTGACCAACAGGCCGCAGTCTGTGAGGATCCACAACCTCTCCTCCTCCACCACAATCCTCAGCACTGGCTCCCCTCAGGGCTGTGTGTTGAGCCCCCTTTTGTTCACGCTGCTCACATATGACTGCTCACCCATCCACCCAGGCTGTCATATTGTGAAGTTTGCGGACGACACGGCAGTGGTCGGATGCATCACAAACAATGATGAGTCTGGCTACAGACGGGAGGTAGAACACCTGGAGGGTTGGTGCAGAAAGAACAACCTCTGCATCAACATAAAGAAGACAAAGGAGATGATTGTGGACTTCAGAAGGGGCAGACATGCCCACCTCCCCCTGCATGTCGGAGGGTCTGCGGTGGAAGTGGTCTCCAGCTACAGGTACTTGGGTGTTCACCTGAGCAACAACCTCACCTGGAGCAACAACACTTCCAGCCTGGTCAGGAAGGCACATCAGCGGCTCTACTTCCTCAGGCGGTTGAGGCGAGCTGGGCTCGGGAGCTCGGTCCTCACCTCCTTCTACAGATGTGTGGTGGAGAGCGTTCTATGCTCCAGCATCAACGTGTGGCACGGAAGCTGCTCTGCTGCAGACAGGAAAGCTCTGCAGAGGGTGGTGAAGGCTGCACAGAGGTCTGTCGGAGTCAGCCTCCCCACCACCACGGACATATACACCTCCAGATGCAGGAAGAGGGCCACCTGCATCATGAAGGACCCCACTCATCCAGCACACTCACTGTTTGTCCCGCTCCCCTCAGGCAGGAGGCTGCGGAGCGTTAAGTGTAGAACGAACAGACTGAGGAACAGCTTCATTCCGGAAGCTGTAAGACTTTTAAACGCCACTTAGTGGAACCACTGCACTGACACTTTTACTGCACTGACACTTTTACGACACCAGTCACTTTAATACACTCTGCTGCTACCTTCTCCATTCCTGTTTATTTTATTTTCATATATTTTATATATTTATGTTTATTTTATTTATTTAAGTACTGCTGTCTGGGTAAAACTGGGTCCTTGGGTACCACAATTTCGTTCCACCCCATGTACCACATGTGATGCGAATGACAATAAAGTCTCCTTGAATCCTTGAATCCTTGAATCCTTGAACGACTTCATTATCTTCACTCTCTCATGTGTTCTTGTGTGAGGCTTTTTGTTAAATAGCTGGAATGCAACAGCGTGCCAAATCATTTTTTCCCCCTCGTAATAAATTAGCCGAGCGGCCGACGCTGGTGCTGAGATGAAATCTGCAGGTTCCGTTGGTCCACAGTGTAGCGGGGAGAAAAACGGCTGGCGTTATTGCTCCCTCTGGCCTGACAGGGGCTGCAGGTCCTCTTCGACACGGCTTCATAAATTCAAAAGCTAATTATAATCTGCTCTTATGGATAAATAAAGCTCAGCAATCTGCTGTTACTGTCACACTATACAAGAAAATAAACACGTTTTCATCTGATTAGTCTAATTATTACACTGCATGCTGGTAACCAAACTGTCACCACTAAGGAAGGTGCTCTATTATTATTAATATTATCTTTATTATTATTATTATTATTGCTATTGTTCTTGTTGTCGTCTTGCTGCATATGCATTCCAGTTTGCTTCAGAATGCTTTAGAACATTTCTAAAGTGTCAAATGACTTATATATATATATATATATATATATATATATATATATATATATATATATATATATATATATATATATATATATATAATGTCTGTCGTGAGCTTGCTTTAATGTTTTAATACTGACATGCCACACTTCATAATGTCAGGCTTCATTATGAATTATATCTGTTCATAAGAACACCATAAATGTTAATATGGTATTGAAAATTGCTGGAATATTTTAACAGCTGGGATTATCTGCCTTCACTTAATACTTGTAATGACCTGTTATGACACTCTATAAGGTTTCTGCATACAATGTTCTTATAAATAGATATTATAATGTATTATGAAAGCTGATCATATACTCTTGCATTATTAATTATACAAGCTTGTGCCTGGTTTAACAAAGACATATGACACTTTATTAATGCATTTATAATGCATCATGTATGCAGTACTAATAGGAAGTGTTACCATTATTATTATTATTATTATTATTATTATTATTATTAGTAGTAGTAGTAGTAGTAGTAGTAGTAGTAGTAATAGTAGTAATAGTAGTAGTAGTAGTATGATTGTTGCTGTTGTTGTCACACTTCATATTTATAACTTTATAATGTCAGATTTCATAACGAATTATAACACCTTTTCATAAGAACACCATAAACATTAATAATGTATTGCAAATTTCTGGAATATTCAGCTAATGCCTGTAATTACCTGTTATAACACTGTAACATCACAGTATACAATGTTCTTACAAACAGATATTATAATGTATTATGGAATCTAACTTTGTGTAGTTACTTTAAATACTCTTGCATTATAAGTAAAAAGTGTTATGCATGTAATTACAACTACATAAGAGCAATTATTCAAGCTCGTGCCTGCTTAAATGACACTTAAAAGGTCATATGACACCTTATTAAGGCATTTATAATGCATCATGAATGGACGACTGATAGGAAGTGTTATTATTATTATTATTATTATTATTATTATTATTAGTAGTAGTAGTAGTAGTAGTAGTAGTAGTAGTAGTAGTAGAAGTAGTATGATTGTTGCTGTTGTTGTAACACATAACTTTATAATGTCAGGTTTCATAATGAATTATAACATCTGTTCATAAGAACTCTAATATAAACATTAATATGGTATTGAATATTGCTGGTATAATTTTAATGTTCTTCAATATGTCATGTATTAACAGCTGTGATTATCTGTCTTCACTTAATACCTGTAATGATGTGTTATGACACTCTATAAGGTCACTGCATACAATGTTCTTATAAACAGATATTATAATGTATTATGTAATCTGATCTTGCATAGTCATAAACTCTTGCATTATAAACTATTATGTATGTAATTACAACTATATAGGAGCAATTTTTCAAGCTCATGCCTCGTTTTATAAGGACATATGACACTTATTAATGCATTTATATTGCATCATGAATGGACGACTGATAAGAAGTGTTACCATTATTATTATTATTATTATTATTATTATTATTATTATTATAAGTAGTAGTAGTAGTAGTAGTAGTAGTAGTAGTATGCTTGTTGCTGTTGTTGTAACACTTCATATTAATAACTTTATAATGTTAGGTTTCATAACGAATTATAACACCTGTTCATAAGAACTCTAATATAAACATTAATAATGTATTGTTGGTATAATTATGCAAGCTTATTAATGCATTTATAACACATCATGTGTACAGGAATCATAGCAATAGTTACTATTATTATTATTATTATTATTATTATTATATGAAATGTATATCGTCACTGTCTAATGAAAAACAAGTATCGCCATGTCTTCACGTTTAATGTAATATGGAACGTCTATGGAAGCAGATTTTTTTTCAAGCTATTTTGAAGCATTTCTATTGGTCCTTTCAATGTGAAACAAAAATGGAGATACACGTTTTTCATTGGACAGCGACCATATGGTTTCTATACAGGAATGTGTGTGTGTGTGTACCAGGTTAATGTCACATTGTGGGAACCAAATCTTGATCATATATACATGACCTTTTGTACTTGTGGGGAATGTAATCATTAAATGTTAAGTTCAGCATGGGGTTAAGGTTAGAGCAAGTCTGGGGCATCATGTTTCATTTTCTCTATTTCTGATATATTTTCTTATACTTTTGTTTTTTAAATGCCATTTCAACGTCACTGGAGCCACAAATGTATCACTACTTGCTATAAAAGGAGGATCAGCGTTATTATAAGATGAAATATAGTTACAGATAAACAAACTAGATCAGCACTATAAAACTTTGCTTACAATATAAATCCTTTTTAATTCCTTGACCCGCCCTCTCATCGGGATCTAACCAGCTATGAGTGCCCGTGTGTATGTACAGCCTTGTGCCAGAGTCAGAGACTAACTTTCATTTAGTTAACTTCCAGTTCAGTACAAGTTCTTCTCTTTTTACAGGTGATATTTCTGAAGATATGAAATATAAGGTGATGTACTTTGATAAGAAAAATAAATGAAACTCTAAATTTGAAATATGAATACACCTGTACGACCTGCTGGACCACCAAAAACTACCCCCCTCAGGAAAACAGCACTCAAAGCCTTCATCTTTGAGAAAGAAAGAGAGAGAGAGAGAGAGAGAGAGAGAGAGAAAGAGAGAGAGAGAGAGAGAGAGAGAGAGAGAAAGAGAGGAGAAAGTCAAGCTCCACTCTGTACCAGGTCCTGAAAGTCTTCTGGATTGATGCAAACACAGTTCCCCAGATCAGCTTTCCAGCCTAAATGCATATACAACAGAAATATATGCAAATAAACATGCATTAAAAATAATATAAATAAATGCAAATAAATAATATTAATATCAACACAATCCATCTGAAACTGATCTGATTTGCGTGTCCATTGTACCACTTTCTACAGAACTGTGATGAATTTATATGATTGGAAATTGGGCCGTTCACTGAGTTAGCAGTAACACTGCATTGTAACTGTGGAGGCAGCACTGCATCCTGGAACCGCTCTCACTGTGAAGTGCTTACATTCTTCAAAATGGTGCAATATTACAGCCACCGAGAGAGCCACTAAAATAATGTACGAGTGAATTCTGGGACTTATTCATAGAATTCCGTAATCAGGGAAACGAATGACCTGCGTTCTACAAAACCTCCAGAATCTTCCTGTTTGCTCTCAAACGTTGTGGATGAAGTTGTACTGGCAATAAAGGAGGATAACCAGTGGCATGTTCTATGAGTAGTACTGACTTCATGTGGTGTAAATAAGTAGATGAACTAGGTTGATTCACCCTGAACATGTAGCTTGAATGAATGATTCTTTCAATATACATAAAGTTTTGAGTTGAGTTAAACTAGTTCAGTTGCTTGAGGCCACATAATCATCACTGTTATTGTTTTCCTTAAAAAGCCTGATGTTCACCTGAACTTTGCTCAAACCCACACTGTGTTTTAAATGTTAGTGGAGAACCAAAGACTGTAGTAGAGACAGAATGTGTAAAACACTGTACCATAGAGAAACATGTTCATTAGAAATGACTAAACATTCCAAATCATCTCAGAGTATAAAGAGTTAAAACATTGTGTTCTGAATGTTTTCATTTGTTCCTGCAAACAATTCCAGATATATACCAAAATATTATAAAATATATAATTTTTATTTGTTATTATTCTGTATTTGTCAGCTCTTCCAACCAGTGTGGGACATTTCTAGCCGTGTCTCATTCCCATCCGCCCCAGAGAAGACAATCAGACTGGATGGATTCAGACCCAAATCAGTTGACAGTGTCTTCCACATGGATGGGAGGGTTCAGAGAATGTCACGAAAAACATGATAATATTCTATAATAATATGACTTGACTGTAAGCACTGGAATGATAAGAGTAATTTTTCAGTACACACTGAGTACTCACTCAGTACTCATTCAGTAGACACTTAGTACACACTCAGTTCTCACTCAGTACTCATTCAGTAGACACACAGCAGACAATCAGTACTCAGTAGAGATTCAGTACACACTCAGTAGACACTCACTACACACTCAGTAGAGATTCAGTACACACTCAGTAGACACTCACTACACACTCAGTAGACATTCAGTACACAGTCAGAAGACAGTAAACACTCAGTACATAATCAGTACTCACTCAGTACACACTCAGTAGACCCTCAGTACTCACTCAGTACACACTCAGTAGACCCTCAGCACTCACTTAGTAGACACTCAGTACATATTCAGTAGACATTCAGTACTCACTCAGACCCAGCTTGGAATTGAAAAAATAAACCCTTCCAATAAACAATGGTACCTGAATAAACAAGCAAATGACTGTAAACTGGTTTGCAGGTTCTGTGGTTGGTATTTAATTTGGGGGTCTGCTGCACGTTTGGGCCTGGACATGGGGTTCAGGGTAGTACTTGGAAGTCTCGGCCAGCTCTTCCAACCAATGTGGGACATTTCTAGCCATGTTTCATATGGCATTATCTTGAAGATCATGGGGTCCGGAAGATCCCATGCGCCCCAGAGAAGACAATCAGCATGTATGGTGTACGTGATCTGCAAGGATGGATTCAGACCCGAATCGGCTGGATGAGTGGGTCCTGAGAGTGCCAGAAAAACATTACCCGGACCAGAACGCTGACACCATCGAAAGTAGGAAGAGGTCATAATAATGTGAACCTCAGCGGCTCAGTAGACACTTAGACCTGGATGTGTTAACAAGCAGACTGGAGCTGAAAGATCTGAACCCTTGCAACAAACAATGGAACCTGAATAAACAAGGAAATGACTGTAAGCAGATCTGCAGGTTCTGTGGTCGGTATTTAATTTGGGGGTCTCTGGGCATGTTTGGACCTGGAAATGGCTCCGACATAGCGATCGGATTCTGGCTACAGTGCTGGTACGACGCGTGTGTGTGTGTGTGTGTGTTTAATGAGCTGGGAGGCTGTGGGCTCTGGCTGCCGGCTGACCTGCTGTGAGGCTTCTGTTCATCTAGGGCAGGTAAGGGGCCCAAACTCCGACCTGCTACAGAGTGTGTGTGTGTGTGTGGAGACTCAGAGATGGAGAGAGAGAGAGAGAGAGAGAGAGAGAGAGAGAGCTTGAAGAATGTGCTCAGAGCACACAAGCATATTTTGGGAAATACCCCACTGTATTAGCCTCTGGCCACAGCAGCATCAGCACAATACCTTTCACTGGGTTCTGTTGTTGTTCCATGAGAACTTTCTAACTTCCTGCTCTGTGAAACACTGATGGTACATCGTTACTAGACCTAAATATGAATTTCAGCAGATATAAACATTCACAGTGGTTTAACATGAAGCGTTTAATTCTGGAGAAACCTACTGACTCGGATTTCTTTACACTGGAGGAACCAGATCTCATCCATCTGCAATGCAAATACAGTCATTACTATCCTTACTATCCAAAACTGCCAGCGAACCTACACGTCTCCTGAGTTTTTATATGTTAATCAGGGCAAAATAGTAGTGGATTCCAAAAACAAGCCATCTTTTGGGACTATTTTGAAAAACAAATATACGTTTAGGGCCCAAGTTATATCTCTAAACAGTCATACAACAGAGTCTCAGGCATCAGGCAGTGTATTCATCACCAACTCGAGCGTTTCGAGGCGGACGTCTGGTTCCATTCACCACCAGTGTGAACAGTTCTGACTCTAGAATGAAGCATTTCAGATTAAAGCACTCATTTTATTAGGCAGAAAAAAAATTCCACCCATTGAAGCAACACTGTGTAAGATTTGGGGACGTGGAGACCCCTCTGGTGGAAGTGTGTTATTGCACCCAATTGCTGCTGGGTTCAACTCATCAGCAAAGTTTCCCACGTCTTGTCATTCTACACTGATGCTACATTGGTGTCAGAAGTGGGGTAGTGGCCCCCTCCCAGCTGTCTGGAGGAGTGTGTTATTGCACCCAACAGAAGAGCATTCATTAATGTAGATTGTTTTTCAGACCCCCATAAATTGGACTCCTGTGAGAGAACATATAGAGGGGGAGGATTTATAGAGCCAACACCACCATCCAGGCGGTTCCACAGAAGTACTCAGCTGAGTACAAGTCTGGGGAATTAGGGGTCTGGGGTAAGAATTGGAAGACTTTGTCAGCTCTTCCAATCAATGTGGGACATTTCTAGTCAGTTGACGTGTCGCATCGTCTTGCTGGAAGATCCCATCCGCCCCAGAGAAGACAATCAGCATGTATAGTGTGCGTAATCTTCAAGGATTCAGACCCAACTGGGCTGAGAGTGTCTTCCACGTGGATGACTGGTTTTAGAGAATGTCACCAAAACATTGAATTTAATTACTTGTGATCAGATATGTGCATATGACTGTATACTTACTTGAGCAGTGGTGGAGCAGGTAGTGTTGTTGCCTGACAAGAAGAATGGTCTGGGTTCAATTCCCTGGCTGTGTGAGTTCTTACTGTTTGGGGTGTGTTTGGTCTCCTAGTGTCTGCATGGGTTTTCTCCCACAGTGTAAAGACACACAGTCAGGTGAGTTGGGGATACTAAATTGCCCTGTGTTGTATGTCTGCCCTGTGTTGGACTGGCGGCCTGTCCAGGATCGCCTTCAGTGACCCAGAAGCGGCTTGGGACATGTGTCTCAACAGTGTCTCAGACATCAGGCAGTGTATTCATAACCAACTCAAGTAATGACTTTCTGTCGGGGAGCTTTTAGAGGTGGACGTCTGGTTCCATTCACCACCACTGTGAACAGTTCTGACTCTAGCGTGAAGCATCAATGCGCTCCAAATGACACTGTTTACATATAAATCTTTTTATTATTATCTTTTATTATGTAGAATTTGGCGACCTGTCCATGGTGTACCAAACCTTCGCTCCGTGATACAGGGATTGGATGGATGGACTAGTAAAAAGATGAGAAAAATCACCCTTTGAAGCAACACTATGTAGGATTTGGGGATTTGGAGACCCCTCTGGTGGAAGTGTGTAATTGCAATGCGCAGAAGAGCATTTATTAATGTAGGTAGTCTTTCAGAACAATGCTAAACTGCCTCTTGATGTGTGTTGTATGACTGCCCTGTGATGGACAGGTGGCCTGTCCAGGGTGTTTCCTGCCTTCTACCTAATGACAAGTGGGATTGGCTTTAAGAAGGATAAGTGGCCTGGAAAACTAACGTATACTTGAATATCTTATAATTCCATATTATTAAAACCCGACTGCTGCTCTTTATATCCACATATCCAAGTTTCAAGATGAATGGACCAATAGAAATGCTCCAAAGTCTTTATACTGAGGAGTTCCAGAGAAAACACTTCAGAGTTGCAGCTCCAGATTGAAGCCAGGCGTAGATCTTCGTCTTCTGTGCTCTCGTTTCACTCCGGGCGGTGAATCGTCTCCAGCAACAGCGGCAAGAGAGATTTAGAACCCTGACCGGGCAGGCCTGACCCCTGACCCTGCTATAGCCGAGCTTCGAAGCAGTCCACATCAATTCATATTAACCTGTAATGAAAGAACAAGGGGACTAGATCATTTCCCCCGAAGATGCAACCGCCGTGCCTTCGATATATTCAACTTTCACTTCCCCTTTTCTGGGTTGGAAGTTTGCTCTGCTCATTAGCGCAGTGTGCTGTTTCCACTCAATAGGACTCCAGTAGCATAAATATTAATCCCTCCCCCCACCCCCCCACCGAAACCCTAACAGCGTGTTACACTCCACTGATAAATTATTGACCTCTGACGGAGCAGCGCAACTGTCAATAATCCAATTGTTCAGATGAATTTGTAGCGCGCGTGTCGAGCCAATACGCCGCTGCCTAATTGAAGATGTTTGTTTACCCTCGCTACGCTACAAACGGCAACATTACACAAAAGCAAACAAGCCCTTAATTAGTCCTGTTTCTGTTTTACAAGATTCCTGCCGCCGTCACGGCTCTCATCTTAATATTCTTCTGATGTATTATACATGCCAGCGAATTGTTTGGGTGAAGTTCAGTGTTTGGGATTATAATTAACCGTCATTACAGATAAACTGATAGAAAAGAACATGTTTTTTTTGGCCTGCTTTCTTCATTATTGTTTCTTTCTTCAGCACCGCCTTAGCGTTCGCCGTTCTGTGTTGCTGATGGCAGCCAGTGGCGTACCGAGGGCCTTCAGAAAGAAGGTCCAGCAAGACCTGGCGTAATTGCAGCAATTCTTCATAAGGCCCAGGTCGTTATGATACTGTAGCGACCCGCTACTGGCAGGTTCGGCCGCGGAGGCGTGGCGAAGATGAGCGCGGGCTCTCGGGAGGTGCCGCTCCCGGCAAATGAGAGGCTTTAAATCATGTACATACCTGATTCTGGGTTAGTTGCCGATGTTGTTGTGCGGTGTGAGCAGCCTGCCTGCCGTCTCAGTGGTTCTCCTCTGCTGCTGGGTTCAACTCATCAGCAAACTTTCCCACGTCTTGTCATTCTACACTGATGCTGCATTGGTGTCAGAAGTGAGGTTGAGGCTTCCTCCCAGCAGTCTAGAGAGGTTCCACTGCTCCCCAGCCCTATAGTATATAGTATGAAATTAGGTATGGTCACTCATACTCACACTCAGAGTGCCCCAAATCGTTAGGAGTAATGAGTAATGAACAAACAAAGTTAGAAAAGTTCAGGAATGGTTGATTATTCCTAAATAGGAATAGAAACAATTTGGGAATTACTGGATCATTTTCTCCCAGCTTGGTCAGTTAAGGGCTGGAAGAACTGGTCTTGTGGGTGGAAGGTTGCCGGTTTAATTCCCTGGACCACCAGGACATGACTAAAGTGCCCTTGAGCAAGATACCTAACCCCCAGCTGCTCTCCGGCACTGTGAATGGGGCTGTCCACCACTCTGGGCAAGTGTGTTCACTGCTCCCTAGCCAGTGTGTGTTCACTCGTGTGTGCATGGATTTGTTAAAAGTGGGCGGGGGGGGGTCTTGAGCAAGACACCTAAACCCCAACCGTGCCCCCTAGGAGTCATGGATAGGGCTGCCCACATCTGGAAAGCTTGCAACCAGAAGGTTGTTGGTTCAGTTACCTGAACTGACAGGACATGACTGAAGTGCCCTTGAGCAGGACACTCCGGGCAAGTGCGCTCACTGCCCCCTAGTGTGTGTGTTTACTAGTTTGTGTGTATATGTGTGTGTTTTATTGTCCCCTAGTGTGTATGTATATGTGGGTGTTTTATTTCCCCCTAGTGTGTGTGCTTACTAGTGTGTGTGGGTGGTTTCCTGCCCCATAGTGTGTCTGTTTACTAGTGTGTGTGTGTGTGTGTATGTTGTCATTTCACTGCCCCTAGTGTGTGTGTGTTTACTAGTGTGTGTGTGTGTATTTGGGTGTTTTATTGCCCCCTAGTGTCTGTGTTCACTAGTGTGTGTATGTGGGTGTTTTACTGCCCCTGAATGTCTGTGTTCACTAGTGTGTGTGTATGTGGGTGTTTCACTGCCCCCTAGTGTGTGTGTATGTGGGTGGTTCACTGCACAGGTGGGTTAAATGCGGGGGTCTATATGCTCTGTGTACAAAAACAAATAGTCAGTGTTTGATATTGTATGTTAGAGGAATGCAGTTAGCAGCAGGGCTAATGGTTGGGCTTTGCATTTCCATTACTTGTTCTCTACATTAGCTTTGTAGCTCCAGAACAAAACTAAACAAGCTTGTCTTTAATGATCTAGTTCATTCGGGTTAAGGCTGAAAACTGCAGAGCTGAAACTGTTTCTTTGGACCTCCGGGCCGCGCCCGCTTTTATTTTTATGCCTCGTCCCATAAAAGTCACTTCGGCTAGCTGGATAAGGGAAGCTGGAAGCTCCAGAAAAGTTAAACCCCGTCTTAAAACTTTCCTGAACTTCCGCGGGCTTCCTCCAGCGCGACAGACGGCCCGAAGCCCGAGACGTTTGGCCCCTGTGTATGCGCTACATGTGGAGGAGTGCTGTAATATTGATGGGCTCAGATATCTCCTGGTGCCCTCCGTTTGGTCTCTCTCATGTTCTATAAACTATTCATGATCCTCGTCCCTTCCTGAGATCCCCCCCCCCACTCCGCTTCTTCCCTCGCATCCCATAATGCATATGTAATGTTCTGCAAGGCCTCCACACACACATACACGCTCACCTGGCTGTGGGAGCAGGATGTGGTGCAGGGCTGGTCTTGGCTATTGCACCACTGTGCAGGATTAAGGGCTCGAAGTTTGCACGAGGACAACTAAAATAAAACAATAAGCCATCAGAGGCCAAGCGTTTCAGTGATTTTAGTTCATACCCCACAGTAGAAACACTATTCAAACACTAAGGATTCATGTATTTATAATATTTACAAGGACTGTGTTATGATCTGTCTACACTGAAGGTATTAATTTAGAAAATAATAAGGTAAATATATAGAAAACCATCTTTTCTTACTGGGGGAGGGGTCTGTCCAAAACCATTACCCATACACTTGCTAAAACCCATTTACTATTGTGAAAAAATGAATAATAATAATGATGATTATTGTTATTATTATAAAAAATACATATTTTAAAATAATATTATAGATATTTCTTTGAAAGTAAAGTTGACAGATTTCATATCACAATCTGTGGGTGGAGCCTTATTGTAGCCACGCCCCTACCCTTTAGAGCATGAAGTGAGACTGCATCCCTGGCTCTCATGGCCACATGGTAACCATTGTTTAAAAGCAAGTTTGTTTCAATCGTTGAATAAAAGTGTGTGAGATTAAAAGAAATGTGAGTCCTAAAACACAAGCCTCCTGTAATTTAATAAACATTTTGTGTTTTAAAGAGAAAAGATTGTAAAACACAGGCCAGGCCATAATTCTGCAGCGAGTAGAGCTCTTTTATTCAATACCAGGGCAAAGGCCACCACTGCACTGTTAACCCGTAATTAGTTTGTGTGTAAAGAGTTTGTGTACTGATGCTTAAAAATAAAAGTTTTATTGTATTACTTAAAATGTTTTACTATGTTCTACTATTTTGAAAAAATAACTGAATACGCTAATATTTCTAAGTTGAACAAACTTAAAACATCAGGTTTTAGCTTGGACCACGCCCCTGTAGCACCTTGTAGCCAGATTCTCATTGGTCAGTTCAATCAAAACTAGTTTGAGTTGTTTAGTGGAGCTTGTAAAGGTTTTGAAGTCTTTTTCTATTTTTCACTGTGAGATTTGGAGTTTTCTGTGTTTAACTTCTTTTCCTCGGACAGAAACTCTGTAGTGCTGGGATTTCTCTACAGTGGACATTTTCTCCATTGTTTTCTTTTCTTGAAGAACTACAGAGAACTACAATTAACCAAGCCGCCATCTTCCCTCTCTTTTTCTCATTCTGGAACTTGGTAAGTTGTTTTCCATGTTCAAGTCGTGTAAAACTGTTGTTCTGCAGTTGATGCTTATCTAAAGTTAGAAAATGTAATTTACTGTGTTTTTATCATTCAATGTTTAAACTGTATTTAAGAATTATTGTAAGATAAACAGTTTTCTAACTAGACCAATCAAAACCAGTCATCATCACTACTGAACCCCTTCAAGAGTCAGTATCATCCTAGATGATCCCAGTGATGTAATTTGAAATAAAATCAAACTAAATTTAACTGCTGTTTGTGTTCTTTTGACGTAGGAGAACATCAGCTTTTTATGGAGACTATTTTTAAGTTTTTCACAAATTAATTTAATAATTTAATATTTGAAGTACAAACAATTTAGATTTCATTGTATTCAACTCAAATGATAACTTTCAGTCTATTTGACATTTAAGTTGATTTTATTCAAACTATTTGATTTTCTCTAGTTTGCATTACTTAAATATTTTAAGGCAATTGTTGCCTCATACTCTTTAATTACAATCAACTTATCCAGGTTTACAGTGTAGACACCGGCTTCCAACTCACTCTGACCAGCCTTCATAACAAAACACCCACCTCAACACACAATAACACAAGTAACACATACACATACAGTACTGTACAAAGGTTTGAGGCACTAGGGAACATTATTATATTTAAAAAGCTATTTTTCTAGACATTATGTTTTTATTTGCTCAGTAAAACTTTCTTTTTGAAATATTAAAAAGTATTAATAGAGTAAGTAGTACTTTTACATACGTCAGTGTGTATATTTAACCCTTTGCAAGCTTCTCCTAAGCAACCCAGTATTATTATCAGTTCTCATCTAATACCTGCTTTGACTGCTCAGTACTTCATTAAGATAAATCAAGATTGCTGCTGAAGGAACTGAACACATTCATACAATGTCTGGGGCGTCCAGGAGAAATCTGAAACTACACTTTGTTCTTCAAACTGGATCAAGATCTGATCTACTTCTCTCACAATAACATATTCATGTTACTTTATATTGTATGTATGATTATTTACACCTGTTCTAATCAGATCTGCTGTTCTTTTATAAACAAACAGCAGCACCTACAACAAAAACAGCAGATATAGTAAGGAGGCTGTGCACCTACCATGAGCCTCCCAGCCTGGCTGCTCAAATGGCCACGCCTCCTGAGCTTCTCAGCTGCTACACCAACAGTGGGTTGCTACATTATCCTGATTTATATGTACAGCTGTTAAATGCTGACATTGCTACTCAAAGTAGCCAAATTAGCCAAACACTTTTAAAACATTTGGTAAAGTTTTGGTGGCGGTATGACTCTTCTGGGACAAAAAGTAATATTCAGTCATTTATTTGAGTAAAATAAATATAATATAATAATTAAGGTTCAGGGTCACTCAAAGCATAATCATTGAGTCTGATGCCAAAGCCAGTTAAAAATTGGAAATGTGTTTTTAACTCTAAACCAATTCAGTACAATGATCTACTAATATTAGTTCTAATGGTTCTGGTCTGGTCTGGATTCCCTGGAATTGTTCTGTGTGCAGTGTGTATGTTCTCCTCGTGCTTGAGTGGGTTTCCTTCGGGTACTCCGGTTTCTTCCCACAGTCCAAACACATGCATGTTAGGTTGATGGGCCACTCTAAATTTCCCATAGGTGTAAGTGTGTGTGTGAGTGTGTGTGTTTTGGCCATGCAATGGACTGGCAAACTTTCCATGGTGTACCTCACGCCTGATGATGCTGGGATTGACTCCAGCCCCCCGTGACCCCGACTAGCTGGATAAAGTGGAAGATAATGGATGGACGGATGGATAGACGGATGGATAATAAATAGTTTTGGGTTTAAGATTCCAGTTCCTGTCATGCAGTCTCTCTCATTTCCCAAAACATGTCACCTCAAAAACTTCTGGATGCTTGGCCCCCCTGAGAACGTAAAAGTTCTCAAGTCTTCAACACCGACTTCCACTTCTTTCTTTTCTTTCTTTTTGTCTCCATTACTTTCCATCCTTTCCCAACTCTGTCAACACCTGTTCACTTGCATCCAACTCATTTGCTGTAGTTATTCTCTCTCTCTCTCTCTCTCCATCCCTCCCTTGCTTCCCCCTCTCAGTCTCTCTCATTAACACCCCGGCTCCAGAAGATGTTGGGGGTGGAGGCCTGCTGCTGCTCGGGATCTCCCCGACCTCCTGTGCGTGGCTCCTCAGACCCAGGCCATGCCATCTGGCTTTCGGTCCCCCTCAAACTCTGCTGACTTCCACAACAACATCAGATTTACCCACTCGAGTAGAAACCGACCTCAGTTTTGAAAGTTTGCTTCTTTAGTTTTGCACTGGAGCTATAAGGCTAACGTGGCTAACATGCTGTACTGTATAGCAGTTAGCACTGACCAGTTGCCTCAAACTGGGTTGAGATGTTAAGAAACCTCAAACCAACTTGTAAGATTTCCAGTAGATGTCTAGTAGTATCACTGTATTAACTATATTAGTAGTACAGTAATACACAGTGGAGTCACATTATTATGACCGCCATGTGCGGCACAGACAGCAACTAGACGGACTGGGAGACTCAGTAAGGTCCTGGTAGGTGGTCACAGGTATCTGGAGCTATGCTGACTGCAGTGCATCCCACAGCTGCTGGAGGGAGCATGGAGGAGGATCCATAGAGCCAACACCACCATCCAGGTGGACCCACAGATGCTGAGTTGGGTTCAAGTCTGGGGATTTACGGGTCTAGGGTAGTACTTGACAGTCTCGGTCAGCTCTTCCAACCAATGTGGGACACTTCTGGTCGTGTGATGTGTCTCATTGTTTTGCTGGAAGATCCCACCCACCCACCCACCCCAGAGAAGATAATCAGCATGTATGGTGTACATGATCTCCAAGGATGGGTTCAGACCCCAATCAGTTGAGAGTGTCTTCCACATGGATGAGACCATTATACGTGACTACCTTCATGACTACCTTCCGGTAGCTCTGTTGGTCCACACGCTGCTTCACTAACTATTCTCCTTGTTTATGTTTGTGAAGCTGTTTAGACTAATATCAGTCTTCACACTGCCTTTCACTGAAACAACATCAACAGCACAATGTACATGGTTTTCTTTAAGCTAGGTTAGTAACTAACACTCACTCCTTCACACCACAGTCCAGTTCAGACCTGAAACCATCTGACCTCATCTACCCAGCAGGCATTGCACGTCAGAAATTATGGCAGCATCCATATGTTAAATATTTAGAATAAAAGAGTTAATTTATAAATAAATCTGATACTTTCGTGATTTTTTACAACGTGCCTTAACTATTTAGAGTCATTACACCATATTAAGGCTTACAAGTGATTTGAGGCCAGTGTGCCATGACGCAAGCAAACAGTTGCTTCAAAAAACTTCACAACCTTCACGACTGCTGCTGTGATTGTTTTCAACAGTAAGCTATTGTCACCTCCAGCCTCCAAACATTTCTAATCAATCAATCAATCAATCAACCAACTTGTATTTAATCTCAGAAATACATTGAGGGGAGACCCTCATTTTCAATGCAGCCGAGAATTTACATTTTAAGGGATTGAAAGCAAAATGAGCAAAAATAATACATAATAAATAAAATAAACATTTTAAATAAACATTTAATATAAATGCATAAAATATAATATAAAATAATATAAAAGAATATAAAATAAACATAAAATACATACAACAAGATAATAAAAAGTTGAAATACTAATAAAAATATACTCATTACAACAATCACAACAATAAAAAAAAATAAATAAAAATAATAATAATAAAAAAATTATAATAATAAAATAAAATCCTAATAGAGAAATATATTTATTTAAAACAATCACAGGCTTTCTGGTGGTGACTAGAAAGTAAAAGTTTAAAATGGTTCAGTGATCCCAGCGAGCTGAGCTTCAGAGTTTCCTGTAGAGAATTCCAGTTCGCTGGTGCACTGTAGCTAAAAGCAGATTTTCCCAGTTCACTAAAAACTCTCGGTACCTGACAGGTGATCCAGCCACTAGAGCGGGTCTGATAATTATTGTTATTTATTGAAATCAAGGAAGAGATGTAAGCTGGCAAATGACCAGAGAGTGATTTATAGATAAAAATAAGCCAATGAGAATCTCTTCGTGCAGCTAGTGAGGACTAACCAGCTCTATCACAGAGTCTGCAGTGGTGAGTACTGTAAGGGTCACCAGTTATAAATCTCAGAGCAGAGTGATAAATTGAATCTAGTGGTTTGAGGGCATTGGTGGACGCTTCATTATAGATTACATCACCATAGTCCAGATGAACGAGATCTACGCCCATTTCATGGTTCACCAAGCTATACCTTTAATAGCCGTCATCTTTTTTGGCATGCATTTATTTTGGTAGGGGCCTGTGGGGCGGGGGGGCGGTACGACACCATTAGAGTCCATTACTTTGTTATCTGTCTACTCAGAGCGGGGACGCATTAATAGATTTTATGGACGTCGACGGTGCATTTGAAAAGTTTACAACGAGTAGAGTTTACATAGGAGCAATTACTAGCCGTGCCGTCGCCGCGGCCAACAGCGCATTAAACAGTATGGCGCGTCGTGGCTGTAGTGCGAGAGAACGCGCACTTTCATTGATGAATTGTCCAAAAAAGTACAGGAGTGAGCCGGAGTGAGCCGTGTTTGCTTGGCAGAGAAAATACAATTAACAAAATGTGTTTGTGCCAACCAGGAGCGGGCAATATGCTGTTTGCCTAAACCGCTATCTGAGTGCAGAAAACAAATATTTCAAGTAGAGAGATGGGGGGTGGTCCCTGGGGGGGCCGCTGTGTGTACGCATGTGTGTGTGCTATCGAACACAATTCAAATATGTTGGCAAGCAGAGCCACCCAGGAAGGTGCGGCAGTTTGTAGTGTGGACAAGAGCAGAGTGAGCGTAC
>CM038719.1:39856119-39931119 GCA_021613375.1 Megaleporinus macrocephalus | reverse complement strand
TAACCTTTATCTATGAGAACGTTATGAACATAAATAGTGTAATGCTCTGACAAGCACACTCTGACAAGGTTCTAGTGTATTGTCTGGATCACAACAGTGTAAGAGAACCTTTATTTATTTATTTATTTATTTATTTATTTATTATTCATTTCATCTAGCCTGTAATGACCTGGTATGAACTCTGTATGACAACAGTAATGTGTTACGGAACCTCATCATAAAAAAATAGTATGTATATATATATAAAAATATATTTCATTTTGGGTCTGTCTCAAACCCTAGTGAGTGTGTAAGTAGGCTGTCTAGGTAGTGAGTGTGTAAGTATCAGCGTTCTCTCCTCATCTCTCCTCATAAAACAGATTACTGAGACACTCTAGTTAGAGAGAGACTGCGTCACGGCTTGTTCCCGCCCACTACAGTACGCCACCGGTGGTTTAGCTGGTTGCTAAGCTACCGGCCAGCATCCAAAACAATAGCCCGAGGCTTCAAAACCCGCTAGCATAAATGCTAATGTCTGGAGTATAAAAGTGTAAATGGTGAAGGACTCGTTACAGAGTTGATAATAAAATACTGTTTTGTGTGATTATATGACCAGAAACACATTAAAACTCCAGAGAGAATCAAAATAACTCACATTTTAAAACCACTTCACTGCTCCTAGATTAGCCTGTGTTGCATCATGGGATTGTCTTAGCGGCTGAGGAAGCGTTCAGTGCGCTCCTCAGTAGACAGTATGTTTAAGGTATGTATTGGGACAGTCTACATGTCGGGAGCACCAGAGGTGGCATAAGTACACGAGTTCCTTACTTAAGTAATAGTACTAGTAATCTAGTAAAAAAATACTCAAGTAAAAGTGGAAGTACATGCTCCCAAATGTACTTAAAGTATTAAACGAAAAGTATTTCTTTAAAAATAATTCTCTTGAGAAACTCAAAACTTTGAGCTCTTGCTTCTTTGGGAGACACAATCATCTCATTCGCTGAGAGGTGTCTTGTTTGTTTGTTTTCTTTTCTTTTGTTTTCCGAGCGCTCACTGCTGAAGCCTGAAAGCTGTCAAAGTAGCCAATCACAGCCCCCCCACCTTCATTGGGACCCTATATAGAATTGCCTTATTAAAAAATACATAAATAAAGAGATAAAAGATCGTTAAAACTAAAGTAACAAGTCTGTTTTCAAAATATGATGAGTAAAAAGTACAGATTTTTCTTTTGAAATGTGAGTTAAAGTAAAAAGTATTAGGTGACAGAAATACTCAAGTAAAGTACAGATACCAAAAAGGTACTCAAGTACTGTAACAAAGTACTTGTACTTGTTACTTACCACCTTTGGGGAGTACGCATACTATAATGGTAAATGCTGTCTATGTAGGAGCTCACTAGGTTTTAGGACAGACCCATAGTAGTATTATAAATTCAATCTACTTGAGAGCAATTATAAAAGCTTACACGTGGCTTTATAAGATATTAAATACACCTTAATTATGCACTTTTAAGGCATTAATAATAAGATTTATGTGACGTGTTACCAACCAACATATATATAATAAAAATATATATATAACTATGGATCTAAGTATATATATATATATATATATATATATATATATATATATATATATATATATATATATATATATATATATATATATATATATATATAACCCATTTAATGGCCATTTTTTTTTTAAATTACATACGAAATCTTCTCCTAGTAGCTTTGCAGGCGAAGAAGAAGGTTATTGGTTCACTCTTCATTGAGTATAAAACTAAGCTGCTATTAACAAATGATGAAACAAGAATCAACAACAAAGACAGATGTATAACAGGAGAGATATACATTGTCTTATTTTGACATATACAGTGTAATCACATATAAGCATATGTGTGTGTGATCGGGCCAATAGGAATTGTGTATAACCAAAAAAAAAAAAAAAAAAAAAAATTATATATATATATATATATATATATATAGTAGTGTCAACATCGTGTACCGATAAAGAGACTCAAAATGATAAAGAGAGAACTCCTGCTCCCCAGTGTTGTGTCCTCTGCCCTGCTCTCAGTGTCCAGCTCTGGACCCTGGGGGTCCGCATCAGGCTGGTGTTGAGGCCCACTGTCTCCCTCTCTCTGTGTTATTTATTGGGTGGGCAGTGAAAGGCTGCCTGCTTATTTACGCCAGATTGCTTCTCCAGATGTTTTTTTGGGAAGAAACCCCCTGCTCCTCCCAGCCCCCCCTCATCCCCCCTCCCTGTGTAACCCCCCCTCGCCTCCTTTTGTCCAGATGGAGATCATTTTTTATAGGCCTGTGTGTAATCCTTCTTCTTCCCGGGCTCGTTTCCACGGCGCTCTGATAGGAAACTTATGATGAGTTTGAGTTGAAAAGTGTGGGTAAAGGCCAGAACCTCGTCACCGCACAGCAATCTCTTCCTCCGCTCCTCTCTCTCTCTCTCTCTTCCTCTCACGCTCTACCTCTCTCTCTCTCTCTTCCTCCGCTCCTCAAATACTCTCTCTCTCTCTATCTATCTATCTTTCTATCTGATAGATCCTCTCTCTCTTACTCTCAACCTCTCTCTCTATCACTCTCATACATCTTTCTCTCTCTATCACTCTTTCATACATCCTCTCTCTCTTTTGCCCATACATCTTCCGTCTCTCTCACTCATTCATCCTCTCTCTCTCCCTTTCTCCTTCATACATTCTCTCTCTCTCCCTTTCTCCTTCATACATTCTCTCTCTCCCTCTCTCTCCCAGACATTCCCCCCACCTCTATCTCTCTACCTGACATCCTCTCTCTCGATCTCTCCCTCACTCTCTCTCTCACTAACTTTCTCTTTCATAAATGCTCTCTCGCACTCGCTCATACATGCTCTCTATCTTTCTCTCAAACATCCTCTCTTGCTCATACATCCTCATTCTCTCTTTTACTCTCCCTCACTCTCTCTCTCTCTCTCTCACACACACACACACACACACACACACACACACACTCTGTGGTAAGTGGAGTGAGAACTTTAAGCAGATGGTTTAGATCTGAAGCCCACAGGACCACCGCCTGAGCTAAATTAGTGTACCTGAGCTCAAACTGCAGCCCTCCAGAATAAAACAGGAGTACTGCATCTAATCAGAGTGAACAGGACCAGCACAGGATCAGCACAGGACCAGTACAGGATCAGCACAGGACCAGCAAAGCACCAGCACAGGACCAGCACAGGACCAGTGCAGGACCAGCGCAGGACCATCACAGCACCAGCAGAAAGACCAGCACAGGACCAACAGAAAGACCAGCAGAAAGACTAGTGCAGGACCAGCACAGGACCAGCGCAGAGCCAGCACAGGACCAGCAGAAGTATCAGCACAGGACCAGCAGAAAGATCAGCACAGGACCAGCAAAAAAACAGCGCAGGGCCAGCACAGGACCAGCAGAAAGATCAGCACAGGACCAGCAGAAAGATCAGCACAGGACCAGCAGAAAGATCAGCACAGGACCAGCAAAAGACCAGCACAGGACCAGCAGAAAGATCAGCACAGGACCAGCAAAAAACCAGCGCAGGGCCAGCACAGGACCAGCAGAAAGATCAGCACAGGACCAGCAGAAAGATCAGCACAGGACCAGCAAAAGACCAGCACAGGACCAGCAGAAAGATCAGCACAGGACCATCAAAAAAACAGCGCAGGGCCAGCACAGGACCAGCAGAAAGATCAGCACAGGACCAGCAGAAAGATCAGCACAGGACCAGCAAAAGACCAGCACAGGACCAGCAGAAAGACCAGAGCAGGACCAGCAAAGGACCAGCATGTAAACAGAACATGATTAACACAGGACCAGCACACGATCAACACATGAACAGCACATGATCAGCAAAGGACCAGCGCAGGACCAGCATAGGACTAACACATGATCAGCACAGAACCAGCACGTGATCAGCACATGATCAGCAAAGGACCAGCATGTGAACAGAACATGATTAGCACAGGACCAACACAGCACCAGCACATGACCAGAACATGATCAGCAAAGGACTAACAGATGATCAACACGTGATCAGCACATGACAAGCACAGGACCAGCACGTGAGCAGCACGTGAGCAGCACGTGAGCAGCACATGACCAGCAAAGGACCAGAGCAGGACCAGCAGAAAGACCAACACAGGGCCAGCAGAAAGACCAGTGCAGGACCAGCACAGGGCCAGCAGAAAGACCAGCACAGGACCAGCACAGGACCAGCAGAAAGTCCAGAGCAGGACCAGCACGGGAACAGCACAGGACCAGCAAAGGACTAGCAAAGGATTAGCACATGACCAGCACATGACATACGCATGACCAGCACATGATCAGCACAGGAATAGCACATGACCAGCACATGATCAGCACAGGAATAGCACATGACCAGCACATTATCAGCACATGATCAGCACATGACCAGCACATGACAAGCACAGGGCCAGCACGTGACCAGAATGTGATCAGCACAGGAATAGCACATGACCAGCACATTATCAGCACGTGATCAACACATGACCAGCACATGATTAGCACCTGACGAGCACATGATCAGCACAGAGCCAGCACATGAGCAACACATGACCAGCAAAGGACCAGTGCAGGACCAGCAGAAAGACCAACACAGGACCAGCAGAAAGACCAGTGCAGGAACAGCACAGGACCAGCAGAAAGACCAGCACATGACCAGCACAGGACCAGCACAGGACCAGCAAAGGACTAACAAATAGTTAGAACATGATGAGCACAGGACCAACACATGACCAGAACATGATCAGCAAAGGACCAGCACGTGATCAGCACAGGACCAGCACATGATGAGCACATGATCAGCACAGAAATAGCACATGACCAGCACAGGACCAGCACATGACCTGCACATGACCAGCACACGACCAGCACACGATCAGCACATGACCAAAACAGGAAAAGCACGTCACCAACACAGGACTAGCACATGATCCGCACATGATTAGCACTGGACCAGCACAGGACAAGCACACGACCAGCATGTGATCAGCACAGGACTAACAGATGACCAGCACATGACCAGCACATCATCTGCACAGGAACAGCTCAGGACCAGCACATGATCAGCACAGGGCTAGCACATGATCAACACATGACCAGTACGTGATGAGCACATGACCAGCACATGACCAGCACATGACCAACACGTGATCAACACGTGATCAGCACGTGATCAGCACAGGACCAGCACAGGACCAGCACAGGACCAGCATGTGATCAGCACAGGACTAACAGATGACCAGCACATGATCTGCACAGGACTAACAGATGACCAGCACATGATCTGCACAGGACCAGCTCAGGACCAGCACAGGATCAGCACATGATCAGCAAAGGACCAGCACATGACCAGCACAGGGCTAGCACATGATCAGCACAGGGCTAGCACATGATCAGCACAGGGCTTGCACATGATCAACACATGACCAGCACATGACCAGCACGTGATGAGCACGTGACCAGCACATGACCAGCACATGATCCGCACATGATCAGCACGTGAACAGCACAGGACTAGCACATGACCAGCAAATAACCGACACATGACCAGCACATGACCAGCACGTGACCAGCATGTGATCAGCACAGGACTACCAGATGATGAACACATGACCAGCACATGACCAGCGCATGATCTGCGCAGAGTCATCACATGCTTGGCACATGATTATCATATGACCGGCACATGATCAGGACAGGACCAGCAGAAAGACCAGTGCAGGACCAGCACAGGACCAGCACATGACCTGCACATGATCAGCACATGACCAAAACAGGAAACGCACGTCACCAACACAGGACTAGCACATGATCCGCACATGATTAGCACTGGACCAGCACAGGACAAGCACAGGACCAGCACAGGACCAGCATGTGATCAGCACAGGACTAACAGATGACCAGCACATGACCAGCCCATGATCTGCACAGGACCAGCTCAGGACCAGCACATGACCAGCACGTGATCAGCACATGACAAGCAAAGGACCAGCACATGACCAACACATGATCAGCACAGGACCAACACATGACCAGCACATGACCAGCACAGGATTAGCACATGACCAGCACAGGACCAGCACATGACCAGCACGTGATCAGCACATGACAAGCAAAGGACCAGCACATGACCAACACATGATCAGCACAGGACCAACACATGACCAGCACATGACCAGCACATTATCAGCACAGGGCTAGCACATTATCAGCACAGGGCTAGCACATGATCAGCACAGGGCTAGCACATGACCAGCACGTGATGAGCACATGACCAGCACATGAC
This sequence comes from Megaleporinus macrocephalus, assembly GCA_021613375.1. Taxonomy (NCBI): domain Eukaryota; kingdom Metazoa; phylum Chordata; class Actinopteri; order Characiformes; family Anostomidae; genus Megaleporinus; species Megaleporinus macrocephalus. The sequence continues at coordinate 39,924,804 of CM038719.1, read as the reverse complement.
CAGCACTTGATCAGCACATGACCAGCACGTGATCAGCACGTGATCAGCACATGACCAGCACATGATCAGCACATGATCAGCACATGACCAGCACAGAACCAGCACATGACAAGCACAGGACCAGCACAGAACCAGCACATGACAAGCACAGGACCAGCACAGGACCAGCACATGACCAACACATGACCAACACATGACCAGCACGTGATGAGGACATGACCAGCACATGACCAGCACTTGATCAGCACATGAACCGCACATGACCAGCACGTGATCAGCACATGACCAGCACATGACCAGCACATGATCAGCACATGACCAGCACATGACCAGCACGTGACCAGCACGTGAGCCGCACAGGACTACCAGATGAAGAACACATGACCAGCGCATGATCTGACAGAGTCATCACATGATTGGCACATGACCTGCAATTAACCGGCACATGATTATCATATGACTGGCACATGATCAGGACAGGACCAGCACAGGACCAGCAGAAAGACCAGTGCAGGAGCACCACAGGACCAGCACATGATTAGCACATGACCTGCACATGATCAGCACATGACAAGCACAGGACCAGCACATGACCAGCATATGATTAGCACATGACCAAAACATGATTAGCACAGGACCAGCACATGACCAACACATGACCAGCACATGACAAGCAAAGGACCAGCACATGACAAGCACAGGACCAGCAGAGGACCAGCAGAGGACCAGCACATGACGCGCACATGATCAGCACATGATCAGCAAAGGACCAGCACATGACCAGCGCATGATTAGCACATGACCAGCACGTGACCAACACAGGACCAGCACATGATCCACACATGATTAGCACAGGATCAGCACATGACCAACACATGATCAGCAAAGGACCAATGCAGGACCAGCATAGGACTAACACATGATCAGCACATGATCAGCACGTGACCAACACAGGACCAGCACATGATCCACACATGATTAGCACAGGACCAGCACATGACCAACACATGACCAGCACATGATCAGCAAATGACAAGCACAGGACCAGCACAGGACCAGCACAGGACCAGCACATGATTAGCACATGATCAGCAAAGGACCAGCACGTGACCAGCACATGACCAGCGCATGATTAGCACATGAACAGCACAGGACTAACACGTGACCAACACAGGACCAGGACATGATCCACACATGATCAGCACAGGACCAGCACATGACCAACACATGATCAGCAAAGGACCAACGCAGGACTAGCATAGGACTAACACATGATCAGCACATGACCAGCACAGGACCAGCACATGATCAGCACAGGGCTAGCACATGATCAACACATGACCAGCACAGGACCAGCACAGGACCAGCACATGATCAGCACATGACCAAAATATGATTAGCATAGGACCAGCACATGACCAGCACATGATCAGCACATGACAAGCACAGGACCAGCACAGGTCTAGCACAGGACCAGCACATGACGCACACATGATTAGCACATGACCAGCACAGAACTAATACGTGATCAGCACATGACCAGCACAGGACCAGCACGTGACCAGCACATGACCAGCACAGGACTAACACGTGATCAGCACATGACCAGCACGTGACCAACACAGGACCAGCACATGATCCGCACATGATTTGCACAGGACCAGCACAGGACCAGCATAGGACTCACACATGATCAGCACATGACCAGCACAGGACCAGCACATGATCAGCACATGACAAGCACAGGACCAGCACATGACCAGCATATGATTAGCACATGACCAAAACATGATTAGCACAGGACCAGCACATGACCAACACATGACCAGCACATGACAAACACAGGACCAGCACATGACAAGCACAGGACCAGCACATGACAAGCACAGGACCAGCAGAGGACCAGCAGAGGACCAGCACATGACGCGCACATGATCAGTAAAGGACCAGCACATGACTAGCGCATGATTAGCACATGACCAGCATAGGACTAACACGTGATCAGCACATGACCAGCACGTGACCAACACAGGACCAGCACATGATCCACACATGATTAGCACAGGACCAGCACAGGATCAGCACATGATCAGCAAAGGACCAATGCAGGACCAGCATAGGACTAACACATGATCAGCACATGACCAGCACGTGACCAACACAGGACCAGCACATGATCCACACATGATTAGCACAGGACCAGCACAGGATCAGCACATGATCAGCAAAGAACCAGCACATGACCAGCACAGGGCTAGCACATGATCAGCACAGGGCTTGCACATGATCAACACATGACCAGCACATGACCAGCACGTGATGAGCACGTGACCAGCACATGACCAGCACATGATCCGCACATGATCAGCACGTGAACAGCACAGGACTAGCACATGACCAGCAAATAACCGACACATGACCAGCACATGACCAGCACGTGACCAGCATGTGATCCGCACAGGACTACCAGATGAAGAACACATGACCAGCGCATGATCTGACAGAGTCATCACATGATTGGCACATGACCTGCAATTAACCGGCACATGATTATCATATGACCAGCACATGACCAGCACGTGACCAGCATGTGATCAGCACAGGACTACCAGATGATGAACACATGACCAGCACATGACCAGCGCATGATCTGCGCAGAGTCATCACATGCTTGGCACATGATTATCATATGACCGGCACATGATCAGGACAGGACCAGCAGAAAGACCAGTGCAGGACCAGCACAGGACCAGCACATGACCTGCACATGATCAGCACATGACCAAACACAGGAAACAGCACGTCACCAACACAGGACTAGCACATGATCCGCACATGATTAGCACATGACCAGCACAGGACCAGCACAGGACCAGCACGTGATCAGCACAGGACTAACAGATGACCAGCACATGACCAGCCACATGATCTGCACAGGACCAGCTCAGGACCAGCACATGACCAGCACGTGATCAGCACATGACCAGCAAAGGACCAGCACATGACCAACACATGATCAGCACAGGACCAACACATGACCAGCACATGACCAGCACAGGATTAGCACATGACCAGCACAGGACCAGCACATGACCAGCACGTGATCAGCACATGACAAGCACAGGACTAGCACATGACCAACACATGATCAGCACAGGACCAACACATGACCAGCACATGACCAGCACATGATCAGCACAGGGCTAGCACATTATCAGCACAGGGCTAGCACATGATCAGCACAGGGCTAGCACATGACCAGCACGTGATGAGCACATGACCAGCACATGACCAGCACTTGATCAGCACATGAACCAGCACATGATCAGCACGTGATCAGCACATGACCAGCACATGATCAGCACATGATCAGCACATGACCAGCACATGAACCAGCACATGACAAGCACAGGACCAGCACAGAACCAGCACATGACAAGCACAGGACCAGCACAGGACCAGCACATGACCAACACATGACCAACACATGACCAGCACGTGATGAGGACATGACCAGCACATGACCAGCACTTGATCAGCACATGAACCGAACATGATCAGCACGTGATCAGCACGTGATCAGCACATGACCAGCACATGATCAGCACATGATCAGCACATGACCAGCACGTGACCAGCACGTGAGCCGCACAGGACTACCAGATGAAGAACACATGACCAGCGCATGATCTGACAGAGTCATCACATGATTGGCACATGACCTGCACATTAACCGGCACATGATTATCATATGACTGGCACATGATCAGGACAGGACCAGCACAGGACCAGCAGCAAAGACCAGTGCAGGAGCACCACAGGACCAGCACATGATTAGCACATGACCTGCACATGATCAGCACATGACAAGCACAGGACCAGCACATGACCAGCATATGATTAGCACATGACCAAAACATGATTAGCACATGACCAACACATGACCAGCACATGACAAGCAAAGGACCAGCACATGACAAGCACAGGACCAGCAGAGGACCAGCAGAGGACCAGCACATGACGCGCACATGATCAGCACATGATCAGCAAAGGACCAGCACATGACCAGCGCATGATTAGCACATGACCAGCACAGGACTAACACGTGATCAGCACATGACCAGCACGTGACCAACACAGGACCAGCACATGATCCACACATGATTAGCACAGGATCAGCACATGACCAACACATGATCAGCAAAGGACCAATGCAGGACCAGCATAGGACTAACACATGATCAGCACATGATCAGCACGTGACCAACACAGGGACCAGCACATGATCCACACATGATTAGCACAGGACCAGCACATGACCAACACATGATCAGCACATGATCAGCACATGACAAGCACAGGACCAGCACAGGACCAGCACAGGACCAGCACATGATTAGCACATGATCAGCAAAGGACCAGCACATGACCAGCACATGACCAGCGCATGATTAGCACATGACCAGCACAGGACTAACACGTGATCAGCACATGACCAGCATAGGACTAACACGTGACCAACACAGGACCAGGACATGATCCACACATGATTAGCACAGGACCAGCACATGACCAACACATGATCAGCAAAGGACCAACGCAGGACTAGCATAGGACTAACACATGATCAGCACATGACCAGCACAGGACCAGCACATGATCAGCACAGGGCTAGCACATGATCAACACATGACCAGCACAGGACCAGCACAGGACCAGCACATGATCAGCACATGACCAAAATATGATTAGCATAGGACCAGCACATGACCAACACATGACCAGCACATGATCAGCACATGACAAGCACAGGACCAGCACAGGTCTAGCACAGGACCAGCACATGACGCACACATGATTAGCACATGACCAGCACAGAACTAATACGTGATCAGCACATGACCAGCACAGGACCAGCACGTGACCAGCACATGACCAGCACAGGACTAACACGTGATCAGCACATGACCAGCACGTGACCAACACAGGACCAGCACATGATCCGCACATGATTTGCACAGGACCAGCACAGGCCCAGCATAGGACTCACACATGATCAGCACATGACCAGCACAGGACCAGCACATGATCAGCACATGATCAGCACAGGGCTAGCACATGACCAGCACATGACAAGCACAGGACCAGCACAGGACCAGCACATGACCAACACATGACCAGCACATGACGCGCACATGATCAGCACATGACAAGCACAGGACCAGCACATGACAAGCACAGGACCAGCACAGGACCAGCACATGACACGCACATGATTAGCACATGATCAGCAAAGGACCAGAACATGACCAGCACAGGACTAACATGTGACCAACACAGGACCAGCACATGATCCACACATGATTAGCACAGGACCAGCACATGACCAACACATGATCAGCAAAGGACCAACGCAGGACCAGCATAGGACTAACACATGATCAGCACATGACCAGCATAGGACCAGCACAGGACCATCACATGATCAGCACATGACCAGCACGTCATGAGCACATGACCAGCACATGACCAGCACATGACCAGCACATGACCCGCACATGACCAACACGTGATCAGCACGTGATCAGCACAGGACTAGCACATAACCAGCGCATGATCAGCACATGACCAAAATATGATTAGCATAGGACCAGCACAGGACCAACACATGACCAGCACATGATCAGCACATGACAAGCACAGGACCAGCACAGGACCAGCACATGACGCGCACAGGATTAGCACATGACCATCACATGAGTACCACATGACCAGCACAGAACTAATACGTGATCAGCACATGACCAGCACCGGACCAGCACGTGACCAACACAGGACCAGCACATGATCCGCACATGATTTGCACAGGACCAGCACATGACCAACACAAGATCAGAAAGGACCAGCGCAGGACCAGCATAGGACTAACACATGATCAGCACATGACCAGCACAGGACCAGCACAGGACCAGCACAGGACCAGCACATGATCAACACATGACCAGCACATGACCAGCACGTGATGAGCACATGACCAGCACATGACCAGCACTTGATCAGCAAATTAACCGCACATGACCAACACGTGATCAGCACATGATCAGCACAGGACTAGCACATGACCAGAACATGATCAGCACATGACCAAAATATGATTAGCACAGGACCAGCACATGACCAACACATGACCAGCACATGATCAGCACATGATCAGCACATGACAAGCACAGGACCAGCACATGACGCGCACATGATCAGGAAAGGACCAGCACATGACCAGCACATGAGTACCACATGACCAGCACATGACCAGCACAGGACTAATACGTGATCAGCACATGACCAGCACAGGACCAGCACGTGACCAACACAGGACCAGCACATGATCCGCACATGATTTGCACAGGAACAGAACATGACCAACACACGATTAGCAAAGGACCAGCGCAGGACCAGCATAGGACTAACACATGATCAGCACATTACCAGCACAGGACCAGCACAGGACCAGCACAGGACCAGCACAGGACCAGCATAGGACCAGCACATGACCAGCACATGACCAGCACATGATCAGCACAGGGCTAGCACATGATCAGCACACGGCTAGCACATGATTATCACATGACCAGCACAGGACCAGCACATGAGTACCACATGACCAGCACATGACAAGCACAGGACCAGCACATGACCAACACATTATCAGCACATGACCAGCAAGTGAAAAGCACATGATCAGCACATGACAAGCACATGACGCGCACATGATTAGCACACGACCAGAACAGAACTAATACGTGATCAGCACATGACCAGCACATGATCAGCACATGATTAGCACATGACCAGCACAGGACAAACACGTGATCAGCACATGACCAGCACAGGACCAGCACGTGACCAACACAGGACCAGCACATGATCCGCACATGATTTGCACAGGATCAGCACAGGACCAGCATAGGACTCACACATGATCAGCACATGACCAGCACAGGACCAGCACATGATCAGCACAGGGCTAGCACAGGACCAGCACATGACAAGCACAGGACCAGCACATGACCAACACATGACCAATACATGACCAACACATGACCAGCACATGATCAGCACATGACCAGCACATGATCAGCACATGACAAGCACAGGACCAGCACATGATCAGCAAAGGACCAGCACATGACCAGCGCATGATTAGCACATGACCAGCACAGGACCAACACGTGACCAACACAGGACCAGCACATGATCCACACATGATTAGCACAGGACCAGCACATGACCAACACATGATCAGCAAAGGACCAACGCAGAACCAGCATAGGACTAACACATGATCAGCACATGATCAGCACATGACCAGCACAGGACCAGCACATGATCAGCACATGATCAACACATGATCAGCACATGACCAGCACATGATCAACACGTGATCAGCACGTGATTAGCACGTGATCAGCACAGGACCAGCACATGATCAGCACATGATCAACACATGATCAGCTCATGACCAGCACATGATCAACATGTGATCAGCACGTGATTAGCACGTGATCAGCATAGGACCAGCACAGGACCAGCACATGACCAGCACTGGATCAGCACATGATCAGCACATGATCAGCACATGACAAGCACAGGACCAGCACAGGACCAGCACATGATGCGCACATGATTAGCACATGATCAGCACATAACCAGCACAGAACTAATACGTGATCAGCAAATGACCAGCACCGGACCAGCACCTGACCAACACAGGACCAGCACATGATCCGCACATGATTTGCACAGGACCAGCACATGACCAACACAAGATCAGAAAGGACCAGCGCAGGACCAGCATAGGACTAACACATGATCCGTACATGACCAGCACAGGACCAGCACAGGACCAGCACATGATCAGCACAGGGCTAGCACATGATCAACACATGACCAGCACATGACCAGCACGTGATGAGCACATGACCAGCACATGACCAGCACATGATCAGCACATGAACCAGCACATGACCAACACAGTGATCAGCACATGCTCAGCACATGATCAGCGCAGGAGTAGCACATGACCAGCACATGATCAGCACATGACCAACATATGACCAGCACATGATCAGCACATGACCAGCACTTGACCAGCACGTGACCAACACATGACCAGCACGTGACCAGCACAGGACCAGCACGTGACCAGCACAGGACCAGCACATGATCCGCACATGATTTGCACAGGGACCAGCACATGACCAACACAAGATTAGCAAAGGACCAGCAGCCCATGACCAGCATAGGACTAACACATGATCAGCACATTACCAGCACAGGACCAGCACTTGACGAGCACAGGACGAGCACAGGACCAGCGCATGACCAGCATAGGACTAACACATGATCAGCACAGGGCTAGCACATGATCAGCACACGGCTATCACATGATTATCACATGACCAGCACAGGACCAGCACATGAGTAACACATGACCAGCACATGACAAGCACAGGACCAGCACATGACTAACACATTGTCAGCACATGATCAGCACAGGGCTAGCACATGATCAGCACATGATCAGGACAGGTCCAGCACAGGATCAGCAGAAATACCAGTGCAGGACCACCACAGAACCAGCAGAAAGACCAGAGCAGGACAAGCACAGGACCAGCAGAAAGACCAGAGCAGGACAAGCACATGATCAGCACAGGACCAACACAGGACCAGCACAGGACCAACACAGGACAAACACATGATCAGCACAGGACCAACACAGGACCAACACAGGACCAACACAGGACCAACACAGGACCAGCACATGACCAGCACATGACCAGCACAGGACAAGCACAGGACCAGCACATGATCAAGCACATGACAAGCACAAGACCAGCACAAGACCAGCACGTGATCAGCACATGACCAGCACAGAACCAGCACATGACAAGCACAGGACCAGCACAGGACCAGCACAGGACCAGCACATGACGCGCACATGATTAGCACATGATCAGCAAAGGACCAGCACATGACCAGCACAGGACTAACACGTGACCAACACAGGACCAGCACATGATCCACACATGATTAGCACAGGACCAGCACATGACCAACACATGATCAGCAAAGGACCAACGCAGGGACCAGCATAGGACTAACACATGATCAGCACATGACCAGCATAGGACCAGCACAGGACCAGCACATGATCAGCACATGACCAGCACGTCATGAGCACATGACCAGCACATGACCAGCACATGACCAGCACATGACCCGCACATGACCAACACGTGATCAGCACGTGATCAGCACAGGACTAGCACATAACCAGCGCATGATCAGCACATGACCAAAATATGATTAGCATAGGACCAGCACAGGACCAGCACATGACCAGCACATGATCAGCACATGATCAGCACATGACAAGCACAGGACCAGCACAGGACCAGCACATGACGCGCACAGGATTAGCACATGACAATCACATGAGTACCACATGACCAGCACAGAACTAATACGTGATCAGCACATGACCAGCACCGGACCAGCACGTGACCAACACAGGACCAGCACATGATCCGCACATGATTTGCACAGGACCAGCACATGACCAACACAAGATCAGAAAGGACCAGCGCAGGACCAGCATAGGACTAACACATGATCAGCACATGACCAGCACAGGACCAGCACAGGACCAGCACATGATCAGAACATGATCAGCATAGGTTCAGCACAGGGCTAGCACATGATCAACACATGACCAGCACATGACCAGCACGTGATGAGCACATGACCAGCACATGACCAGCACTTGATCAGCAAATTAACCGCACATGACCAACACGTGATCAGCACATGATCAGCACAGGACTAGCACATGACCAGACACATGATCAGCACATGACCAAAATATGATTAGCACATGACCAACACATGATCAGCACATGACCAGCACATGACCAGCACATGACCAGCACATGACCAGCACATGATCAGCACATGACAAGAACAGGACCAGCACATGACCAGCACATGAGTACCACATGACCAGCACATGACCAGCACAGGACTAATACGTGATCAGCACATGACCAGCACAGGACCAGCACGTGACCAACACAGGACCAGCACATGATCCGCACATGATTTGCACAGGAACAGAACATGACCAACACACGATTAGCAAAGGACCAGCGCAGGACCAGCATAGGACTAACACATGATCAGCACAGGACCAGCACAGGACCAGCACAGGACCAGCACAGGACCAGCACAGGACCAGCATAGGACCAGCATAGGACCAGCACATGACCAGCACATGACCAGCACATGATCAGCACAGGGACTCAGCACATGATCAGCACACGGCTAGCACATGATTATCACATGACCAGCACAGGACCAGCACATGAGTACCACATGACCAGCACATGACAAGCACAGGACCAGCACATGACCAACACATTATCAGCACATGATCAGCACATGACCAGCAAGTGAAAAGCACATGACAAGCACATGACGCGCACATGATTAGCACACGACCAGCACAGAACTAATACGTGATCAGCACATGACCAGCACAGGACCAGCACATGAGTAACACATGACCAGCACATGACAAGCACAGGACCAGCACATGACTAACACATTGTCAGCACATGATCAGCACAGGACCAGCACATGATCAGCACATGATCAGCACAGGGACCAGCACAGGATCAGCAGAAAGACCAGTGCAGGACCAGCACAGAACCAGCAGAAAGACCAGAGCAGGACAAGCACAGGGACCAGCAGACAAGACCAGCACAGGACAAGCACATGATCAGCACAGGACCAGCACAGGACCAGCACAGGACCAGCACAGGACTAAACACATGATCAGCACATGGACCAGACACAGTGACCAACACAGGACCAGCACAGGACCAGCACAGGACCAGCACATGACCAGCACATGACCAGCACAGGACAAGCACAGGACCAGCACATGATCAGCACATGACCAAGCACATGACCAGCACATGACCAGCACGTGATCAGCACGTGATCAGCACATGACCAGCACATGAACCAGCACATGACAAGCACAGGACCAGCACAGGACCAGCACAGGACCAGCACATGACGCAGCACATGATTAGCACATGATCAGCAAAGGACCAGCACATGACCAGCACAGGACTAACACGTGACCAACACAGGACCAGCACATGATCCACACATGATTAGCACAGGACCAGCACATGACCAACACATGATCAGCAAAGGACCAACGCAGGACCAGCATAGGACTAACACATGATCAGCACATTACCAGCACAGGACAAGCACAGGACCAGCACAGGACCAGCACAGGACCAGCACAGGACCAGCACATGACCAGCACATGATCAGCACAGGGCTAGCACATGATCAGCACACGGCTAGCACATGATTATCACATGACCAGCACAGGACCAGCACATGAGTACCACATGACCAGCACATGACAAGCACAGGACCAGCACATGGACCAACACATGATCAGCACATGATCAGCACAGGACTAGCACATGACCAGCACAGTGACCAGCACATGATCAGCACATGACAAGCACATGACGCAGCACATGATTAGCACACGACCAGCACAGGACTAACACGTGATCAGCACATGACCAGCACAGGACCAGCACGTGACCAACACAGGACCAGCACATGATCCGCACATGATTTGCACAGGACCAGCACAGGACCAGCATAGGACTCAGCACATGATCAGCACATGACCAGCACAGGACCAGCACATGATCAGCACAGGGCTAGCACAGGACCAGCACATGACAAGCACAGGACCAGCACATGACCAACACATGACCAATACATGACCAACACATGACCAGCACATGATCAGCACATGACCAGCACATGATCAGCACATGACAAGCACAGGACCAGCACATGACCAGCACAGGACCAGCACAGGACCAGCACAGGACCAGCACAGGACCAGCACAGGACCAGCACATGATCAGCAAAGGACCAGCACATGACCAGCGCATGATTAGCACATGACCAGCACAGGACCAACACGTGACCAACACAGGACCAGCACATGATCCACACATGATTAGCACAGGACCAGCACATGACCAACACATGATCAGCAAAGGACCAACGCAGAACCAGCATAGGACTAACACACGATCAGCACATGATCAGCACAGGACCAGCACAGGACCAGCACATGATCAGCACATGATCAGCACATGATCAACACATGATCAGCACATGACCAGCACATGATCAACACGTGATCAGCACGTGATTAGCACATGATCAGCACAGGGCTAGCACAGGACCAGCACATGATCAGCACATGATCAGCACATGATCAACACATGATCAGCACATGACCAGCACATGATCAACACGTGATCAGCACGTGATTAGCACGTGATCAGCATAGGACCAGCACAGGATCAGCACATGACCAGCAAGTGAAAAGCACATGATCAGCACATGACAAGCACATGACGCGCACATGATTAGCACACGACCAGCACAGGACTAACACGTGATCAGCACATGACCAGCACAGGACCAGCACGTGACCAACACAGGACCAGCACATGATCCGCACATGATTTGCACAGGACCAGCACAGGACCAGCATAGGACTCACACATGATCAGCACATGACCAGCACAGGACCAGCACATGATCAGCACAGGGCTAGCACAGGACCAGCACATGACAAGCACAGGACCAGCACATGACCAACACATGACCAATACATGACCAACACATGACCAGCACATGATCAGCACATGACCAGCACATGATCAGCACATGACAAGCACAGGACCAGCACATGACAAGCACAGGACCAGCACAGGACCAGCACAGGACCAGCACAGGACCAGCACAGGACCAGCACATGATCAGCAAAGGACCAGCACATGACCAGCGCATGATTAGCACATGACCAGCACAGGACCAACACGTGACCAACACAGGACCAGCACATGATCCACACATGATTAGCACAGGACCAGCACATGACCAACACATGATCAGCAAAGGACCAACGCAGAACCAGCATAGGACTAACACATGATCAGCACATGATCAGCACAGGACCAGCACAGGACCAGCACATGATCAGCACATGATCAGCACATGATCAACACATGATCAGCACATGACCAGCACATGATCAACACGTGATCAGCACGTGATTAGCACGTGATCAGCACAGGACCAGCACAGGACCAGCACATGATCAGCACATGATCAGCACATGATCAACATATGATCAGCACATGACCAGCACATGACCAACACGTGATCAGCACGTGATTAGCACGTGATCAGCATAGGACCAGCACAGGACCAGCACATGACCAGCACTGGATCAGCACATGATCAGCACATGATCAGCACATGACAAGCACAGGACCAGCACAGGACCAGCACAGGACCAGCACATGACGCGCACATGATTAGCACATGATCAGCACATAACCAGCACAGAACTAATACGTGATCAGCAAATGACCAGCACCGGACCAGCACGTGACCAACACAGGACCAGCACATGATCCGCACATGATTTGCATAGGACCAGCACATGACCAACACAAGATCAGAAAGGACCAGCGCAGGAGCAGCATAGGACTAACACATGTTCCGTACATGACCAGCACAGGACCAGCACAGGACCAGCACATGATCAGCACAGGGCTAGCACATGATCAACACATGACCAGCACATGACCAGCACGTGATGAGCACATGACCAGCACATGACCAGCACATGATCAGCACATGAACCGCACATGACCAACACGTGATCAGCACATGCTCAGCACATGATCAGCGCAGGAGTAGCACATGACCAGCACATGATCAGCACATGACCAACATATGACCAGCACATGATCAGCACATGACCAGCACTTGACCAGCACGTGACCAACACAGGACCAGCACGTGACCAACACAGGACCAGCACGTGACCAACACAGGACCAGCACATGATCCGCACATGATTTGCACAGGACCAGCACATGACCAACACAAGATTAGCAAAGGACCAGCGCATGACCAGCATAGGACTAACACATGATCAGCACATTACCAGCACAGGACCAGCACTTGACGAGCACAGGACGAGCACAGGACCAGCGCATGACCAGCATAGGACTAACACATGATCAGCACAGGGCTAGCACATGATCAGCACATGATCAGGACAGGTCCAGCACAGGATCAGCAGAAAGACCAGTGCAGGACCACCACAGAACCAGCAGAAAGACCAGAGCAGGACAAGCACAGGACCAGCAGAAAGACCAGAGCAGGACAAGCACATGATCAGCACAGGACCAACACAGGACCAACACAGGACAAACACATGATCAGCACAGGACCAACACAGGACCAACACAGGACCAACACAGGACCAGCACATGACCAGCACATGACCAGCACAGGACAAGCACAGGACCAGCACATGATGAGCACATGTCAAGCACAAGACCAGCACAAGACCAGCACGTGATCAGCACGTGATCAGCACATGACCAGCACAGAACCAGCACATGACAAGCACAGGACCAGCACAGGACCAGCACAGGACCAGCACATGACGCGCACATGATTAGCACATGATCAGCAAAGGACCAGCACATGACCAGCACAGGACTAACACGTGACCAACACAGGACCAGCACATGATCCACACATGATTAGCACAGGACCAGCACATGACCAACACATGATCAGCAAAGGACCAACGCAGGACCAGCATAGGACTAACACATGATCAGCACATGACCAGCATAGGACCAGCACAGGACCAGCACATGATCAGCACATGACCAGCACGTCATGAGCACATGACCAGCACATGACCAGCACATGACCAGCACATGACACGCACATGACCCGCACATGACCAACACGTGATCAGCACGTGATCAGCACAGGACTAGAACATGACCAGCACATGATCAGCACATGACCAAAATATGATTAGCATAGGACCAGCACAGGACCAGCACATGATCAGCACATGATCAGCACATGACAAGCACATGATCAGCACATGACCAAAATATGATTAGCATAGGACCAGCACAGGACCAGCACATGATCAGCACATGATCAGCACATGACAAGCACAGGACCAGCACAGGACCAGCACATGATTAGCACATGACCATCACATGAGTACCACATGACCAGCACATGACCAGCACAGAACTAATACGTGATCAGCACATGACCAGCACCGGACCAGCACGTGACCAACACAGGACCAGCACATGATCCGCACATGATTATCACAGGACCAGCACATGACCAACACAAGATCAGAAAGGACCAGCGCAGGACCAGCATAGGACTAACACATGATCGGCACATGACCAGCACAGGACCAGCACATGATCAGCACAGGGCTAGCACATGATCAACACATGACCAGCACGTGATCAGAACATGATCAGCACAGGACTAGCACATGACCAGCACATGATCAGCACATGACCAGCACATGACCAGCACATGACCAGCACATGATCAGCACATGACAAGAACAGGACCAGCACATGACGCGCACATGATCAGGAAAGGACCAGCACATGACCAGCACATGAGTACCACATGACCAGCACATGACCAGCACAGGACTAATACGTGATCAGCACATGACCAGCACAGGACCAGCACGTGACCAACACAGGACCAGCACATGATCCACACATGATTAGCACAGGACCAACGCAGGACCAGCATAGGACTAACACATGATCAGCACATGACCAGCATAGGACCAGCACAGGATCAGCACAGGGCTAGCACATGATCAACACATGACCAGCACATGACCAGCACGTGATGAGCACATGATCAGCACATGACCAGCACGTCATGAGCACATGACCAGCACGTCATGAGCACATGACCAGCACGTCATGAGCACATGACCAGCACATGACCAGCACATGACCCGCACATGACCCGCACATGACCAACACGTGATCAGCACATGACGCGCACAGGATTAGCACATGACCATCACATGAGTACCACATGACCAGCACAGAACTAATACGTGACCAACACAGGACCAGCACATGATCCGCACATGATTTGCACAGGACCAGCACATGACCAACACAAGATCAGAAAGGACCAGCGCAGGACCAGCATAGGACTAACACATGATCAGCACATGACCAGCACAGGACCAGCACATGATCAGCACAGGGCTAGCACATGATCAACACATGACCAGCACATGACCAGCACGTGATGAGCACATGACCAGCACATGACCAGCACTTGATCAGCACATGAACCGCACATGACCAACACGTGATCAGCACGTGATCAGCACATGATCAGCACAGGACTAGCACATGACCAGAACATGATCAGCACATGACCAAAATATGATTAGCACAGGACCAGCACATGACCAACACATGACCAACACATGACCAGCACATGATCAGCACATGACAAGCACAGGACCAGCACATGACGCGTACATGATCAGGAAAGGACCAGCACATGACCAGCACATGAGTACCACATGACCAGCACATGACCAGCACAGGACTAATACGCGATCAGCACATGACCAGCACAGGACCAGCACGTGACCAACACAGGACCAGCACATGATCCGCACATGATTTGCGGATCAAAGGACCAGCGCAGGACCAGCATAGGACTAACACATGATCAGCACATTACCAGCACATGATCAGCACACGGCTAGCACATGATTATCACATGACCAGCACAGGACCAGCACATGAGTACCACATGACCAGCACATGACAAGCACAGGACCAGCACATGACCAACACATTATCAGCACATGATCAGCACAGGGCTAGCATATGATCAGCACAGGGCTAGCACATGATCAGCACATGACCAGCACGTGACCAGCACGTGACCAGCACATGATCAGCACATGACAAGCACATGACGCGCACATGATTAGCACACGACCAGCACAGAACTTATACGTGATCAGCACATGACCAGCACATGAACAGCACATGATTAGCACATGACCAGCACAGGACTAACACGTGATCAGCACATGACCAGCACAGGACCAGCACGTGACCAACACAGGACCAGCACATGATCCGCACATGATTTGCACAGGATCAGCACAGGACCAGCATAGGACTCACACATGATCAGCACATGACCAGCACAGGACTAGCACAGGACCAGCACATGATCAGCACAGGGCTAGCACAGGACCAGCACATGACAAGCACAGGACCAGCACATGACCAACACATGACCAATACATGACCAACACATGATCAGCACATGATCAGCACATGATCAGCACATGACCAGCACATGACAAGCACAGGACCAGCACATGATCAGCAAAGGACCAGCACATGACCAGCGCATGATTAGCACATGACCAGCACAGGACCAACACGTGACCAACACAGGACCAGCACATGATCCACACATGATTAGCACAGGACCAGCACATGACCAACACATGATCAGCAAAGGACCAACGCAGGACCAGCATAGGACTAACACATGATCAGCACATGATCAGCACAGGACCAGCACAGGACCAGCACATGATCAGCACATGATCAGCACATGATCAGCACATGATCAGCACGTGATCAGCACAGGACTAGCACATGACCAGCACATGGTCAGCACATGACCAAAATATGATTAGCATAGGACCAGCACAGGACCAGCACATGACCAGCACTGGATCAGCACATGATCAGCACATGGTCAGCACATGACCAAAATATGATTAGCATAGGACCAGCACAGGACCAGCACATGACCAGCACTGGATCAGCACATGATCAGCACATGACAAGCACAGGACCAGCACAGGACCAGCACAGGACCAGCACATGACGCGCACATGATTAGCACATGATCAGCACATGACCAGCACAGAACTAATACGTGATCAGCACATGACCAGCACCGGACCAGCACGTGACCAACACAGGACCAGCAAATGATCCGCACATGATTTGCACAGGACCAGCACAGGACAAGCACAGGACCAGCACATGACCAACACAAGATCAGAAAGGACCAGTGCAGGACCAGCATAGGACTGACCCATGATCCGTACATGACCAGCACAGGACCAGCACATGATCAGCACAGGGCTAGCACATGATCAACACATGACCAGCACATGACCAGCACATGAGTACCACATGACCAGCACATGACAAGCACAGGACCAGCACATGACCAACACATTATCAGCACATGATCAGCACAGGGCTAGCATATGATCAGCACAGGGCTAGCACATGATCAGCACATGACCAGCACGTGACCAGCACGTGACCAGCACATGACGCGCACATGATTAGCACACGACCAGCACAGAACTAATACGTGATCAGCACATGACCAGCACATGATCAGCACATGATTAGCACATGACCAGCACAGGACTAACACGTGATCAGCACATGACCAGCACAGGACCAGCACGTGACCAACACAGGACCAGCACATGATCCGCACATGATTTGCACAGGATCAGCACAGGACCAGCATAGGACTCACACATGATCAGCACATGACCAGCACAGGACCAGCACAGGACCAGCACAGGACCAGCACATGATCAGCACAGGGCTAGCACAGGACCAGCACATGACAAGCACAGGACCAGCACATGACCAACACATGACCAATACATGACCAACACATGATCAGCACATGATCAGCACATGACAAGCACAGGACCAGCACATGACAAGCACAGGACCAGCACAGGACCAGCACAGGACCAGCACATGATGAGCACATGTCAAGCACAAGACCAGCACGTGATCAGCACATGACCAGCACAGAACCAGCACATGACAAGCACAGGACCAGCACAGGACCAGCACAGGACCAGCACAGGACCAGCACAGGACCAGCACATGACGTGCACATGATTAGCACATGATCAGTAAAGGACCAGCACATGACCAGCAGAGGACTAACACGTGACCAACACAGGACCAGCACATGATCCACACATGATTAGCACAGGACCAGCACATGACCAACACATGATCAGCAAAGGACCAACGCAGGACCAGCATAGGACTAACACATGATCAGCACATGACCAGCATAGGACCAGCACAGGACCAGCACATGATCAGAACATGACCAGAACGTAATGAGCACATGACCAGCACATGACCAGCACATGACCCGCACATGACCAACACGTGATCAGCACGTGATCAGCACGTTATCAGCACAGGACTAGAACATGACCAGCACATGATCAGCACATGACCAAAATATGATTAGCATAGGACCAGCACAGGACCAGCACATGATCAGCACATGATCAGCACAAGACAAGCACAGGACCAGCACAGGACCAGCACATGATTAGCACATGACCAGCACATGAGTACCACATGACCAGCACATGACCAGCACAGAACTAATACGTGATCAGCACATGACCAGCACTGGACCAGCACGTGACCAACACAGGACCAGCACATGATCCGCACATGATTATCACAGGACCAGCACATGACCAACACAAGATCAGAAAGGACCAGCGCAGGACCAGCATAGGACTAACACATGATCAGCACATGACCAGCACAGGACCAGCACATGATCAGCACAGGGCTAGCACATGATCAACACATGACCAGCACGTGATGAGCACATGACCAGCACATGACCAGCACTTGATCAGCACATGAACCGCACATGACCAGCACATGATCAGCACATGACCAACACATGACCAGCACATGACCAGCACATGGTCAGCACATGACCAAAATATGATTAGCATAGGACCAGCACATGACCAGCACTGGATCAGCACATGATCAGCACATGATCAGCACATGACAAGCACAGGACCAGCACAGGACCAGCACATGACGCGCACATGATTAGCACATGATCAGCACATGACCAGCACAGAACTAATACGTGATCAGCACATGACCAGCACCGGACCAGCACGTGACCAACACAGGACCAGCACATGATCCGCACATGATTTGCACAGGACCAGCACAGGACAAGCACAGGACCAGCACATGACCAACACAAGATCAGAAAGGACCAGCGCAGGACCAGCATAGGACTGACACATGATCCGTACATGACCAGCACAGGACCAGCACAGGATCAGCACAGGGCTAGCACATGATCAACACATGACAAGCACAGGACCAGCACATGACTAACACATTATCAGCACATGATCAGCACAGGGCTAGCACATGATCAGCACAGGGCTAGCACATGATCAGCACAGGGCTAGCACATGATCAGCACATGATCAGCACGTGACCAGCACGTGATCAGCACAGGATCAGCACATGACCAGCACATGACCAGCACATGACCTGCAAATAACCGGCACATGATTATCATATGACCGGCACATGATCAGGACAGGTCCAGCACAGGATCAGCAGAAAGACCAGTGCAGGACCACCACAGAACCAGCAGAAAGACCAGAGCAGGACCAGCACAGGACCAGCAGAAAGACCAGAGCAGGACAAGCACATGATCAGCACAGGACCAACACAGGACCAACACATGATCAGCACAGGACCAACACAGGACCAACACAGGACCAGCACATGACCAGCACAGGACCAGCACATGATGAGCACGTGATCAGCACATGACCAGCACTTGACCAGCACTTGATCAGCACTTGATCAGCACGTGAACAGCACGTGAACAGCACGTGACCAGCACATGACCAGCATGTGATCAGCAAAGGACTACCAGATGATGAACACATGACCAACACATGACGAGCACATGATCAGCACATGACCAGCGCATGATCTGCGCAGAATCATCACATGATTGGCACATGACCTGCAAATAACCGGCACATGATTATCATATGACCAGCACATGATCAGGACAGGACCAGCACAGGACCAGCAGAAAGACCAGTGCAGGAGCACCACAGGACCAGCAGAAAGACCAGAGCAGGACCAGCACTGGACCAGCACATGACCAGCACATGATCTGCGCAGAGTCATCACATGATTGGCACATGACCTGCAAATAACCGGCACATGATTATCATATGACCGGCACATGATCAGGACAGGACCAGCACAGGACCAGCAGAAAGACCAGTGCAGGACTACCACAGGACCAGAGCAGGACCAGCACAGGCCCAGCACAGGCCCAGCACAGGACCAGCACAGGACCAGCACATGATTAGCACATGACCAGCACATGATCTGCGCATGACCAAAACAGGAAAACCACGTGACCAACACAGGACTAGCACATGATCCGCACATGATTAGCACCGGACCAGCACAGGACAAGCACAGGACCAGCACAGGACAAGCACAGGACAAGCACAGGATAAGCACAGGACCAGCACATGACCAGCATGTGATCAGCACAGGACTAACAAATGACCAGCACATGACCAGCACATGATGTGCACAGGACCAGCTCAGGACCAGCACAGGATCAGCACATGATCAGCAAAGGACCAGCACATTATCAGCACAGGGCTAGCACATGATCAGCACAGGGCTAGCACATGATCAGCAAAGGGCTTGCACATGATCAACACATGGCCAGCAAATGACCAGCACATGACCAGCACATGACCAGCACATGACCGGCACATGATCAGGACAGGTCCAGGACAGGATCAGCAGAAAGACCAGTGCAGGACCACCACAGAACCAGCAGAAAGACCAGAGCAGGACAAGCACAGGACCAGCAGAAAGACCAGAGCAGGACAAGCACATGATCAGCACAGGACCAACACAGGACCAACACATGATCAGCACAGGACCAACACAGGACCAACACAGGACCAGCACAGGACCAACACAGGACCAACACAGGACCAGCACATGACCAGCACATGATCAGCACAGGACCAGCACATGATGAGCACATGACAAGCACAAGACCAGCACGTGATCAGCATGTGATCAGCACATGACCAGCACTTGATCAGCACTTGATCAGCACTTGATCAGCACTTGATCAGCACGTGAACAGCACGTGAACAGCACATGACCAGCACATGACCAGCACATGACCAGCACATGACCAGCACATGACCAGCATGTGATCAGCACAGGACTACCAGATGATGAACACATGACGAGCACATGACCAGCGCATGATCTGCGCAGAATCATCACATGATTGGCACATGACCTGCAAATAACCGGCACATGATTATCATATGACCAGCACATGATCAGGACAGGACCAGCACAGGACCAGCAGAAAGACCAGTGAAGGAGCACCACAGGACCAGCAGAAAGACCAGAGCAGGACCAGCACTGGACCAGCACAGGACCAGCACATGATCTGCGCAGAATCATCACATGATTGGCACATGACCTGCAAATAACCGGCACATGATTATCATATGACCGGCACATGATCAGGACAGGACCAGCACAGGACCAGCAGAAAGACCAGTGCAGGACTACCACAGGACCAGCACAAAGACCAGAGCAGGACCAGCACAGGCCCAGCACAGGACCAGCACATGATTAGCACATGACCAGCACATGATCTGCGCATGACCAAAACAGGAAAACCACGTGACCAACACAGGACTAGCACATGATCCGCACATGAATAGCACCGGACCAGCACAGGACAAGCACAGGACCAGCACAGGACAAGCACAGGACAAGCACAGGACCAGCACATGACCAGCATGTGATCAGCACAGGACTAAGAAATGACCAGCACATGATCTGCACATGATCTGCACAGGACCAGCTCAGGACCAGCACAGGATCAGCACATGATCAGCACATGATCAGCACAGGGCTAGCACATGATCAGCACAGGGCTAGCACATGATCAGCAAAGGGCTTGCACATGATCAACACATGACCAGCACATGACCAGCACATGACCAGCACATGATCAGCACGTGAACAGCACGTGAACAGCACGTGAACAGCACAGGACTAGCACATGACCAGCACATGATCAGCACATGACCAGCACATGATCAGCACAGGGCTAGCACATGATCAGCACAGGGCTAGCACATGATCAGCACAGGGCTTGCACATGATCAACACATGACCAGCACATGATCAACACATGACCAGCACATGACCAGCACATGACCAGCACTTGATCAGCACATGATCAGCACATGATCAGCACAGGACTAGCACATGACCAGCACAGGACTAGCACATGACCAGCACAGGACTAGCACATGACCAGCACAGGACTAGCACATGACCAGCACAGGACTAGCACATGACAAGCACATTACCAGCACATGACCAGCACATGACCAGCACGTGACCAGCACGTGACCAGCATGTGATCAGCACAGGACTACCAGATGATGAACACATGACCAGAACATGACTAGCGCATGATCTGCGTAGAGTCATCACATGATTGGCACATGACCTGCAAATAACCGGCACATGATTATCATATGACTGGCACATGATCAGGACAGGACCAGCACAGGACCAGCAGAAAGACCAGTGCAGGACCACCACAGAACCAGCAGAAAGACCAGAGCAGGACCAGCACAGGACCAGCACATGATTAGCACATGACCTGCACGTGATCAGCACATGACAAGCACAGGACCAGCACATGACCAACACATGATCAGCACAGGACCAACATATGACCAGCACAGGACCAGCACATGATCTGCGCAGAGTCATCACATGATTGGCACATGACCTGCAAATAACCGGCACATGATTATCATATGACCAGCACATGATCAGGACAGGACCAGCACAGGACCAGCAGAAAGACCAGTGCAGGAGCACCACAGGACCAGCAGAAAGACCAGAGCAGGACCAGCACTGGACCAGCACAGGACCAGCACATGATCTGCGCAGAGTCATCACATGATTGGCACATGACCTGCAAATAACCGGCACATGATTATCATATGACCGGCACATGATCAGGACAGGACCAGCACAGGATCAGTAGAAAGACCAGTGCAGGAGCACCACAGAACCAGCAGAAAGACCAGAGCAGGACCAGCACAGGACCAGCACATGACCTGCACATGACCAGCACATGATCAGCACATGACCAAAACAGGAAAAGCACGTCACCAACACAGGACTAGCACATGATCCGCACATGATTAGCACCGGACCAGCACAGGACAAGCACAGGACCAGCATGTGATCAGCACATGACCAGCACATGACCAGCACGTGACCAGCGCAGAGTCATCACATGATTGGCACATAACCTGCACATAACCTGCACATGATTATCATATGACCGGCACATGATCAGGACAGGACCAGCAGAAAGACCAGTGCAGGACCACCACAGGACCAGCAGAAAGACCAGAGTAGGACCACCAAAGGACCAGCAGAAAGACCAGAGTAGGAAAAGCATAGGACCAGCACAGGACCAGCACATGACCAGCACATGACAATCACTGGACCAGCACAGGACAAGCACATTATCAGCATATGATCAGCACAGGACTAACACATGATCAGCACAGGGCTAGCACATGATCAGCACAGGGCTAGCACATGATCAGCACATGACCAGCACTTGATCAGCACATGATCCGCACATGTCCAGCACATGATCAGCACAGGACTAACAGATGATCAGCACATGACCAGCAGAGGACCAGCATGTGATCAGCACAGGGCTAGCACATGATCAGTACAGGGCTAGCACATGATCAACACGTGACCAGCACATGACCAGCACGTGATCAGCACATGACCAGCACGTGAACGGCACATATTCCACACGTGATCAGCACGTGACTAGCATGTGATCAGCACAGGACCAACACATGATCAGCACATGATCAGCATTTGATCTGCGCAGAGTCATCACATGATTGGCACAGGACCTGCAAATAACCAGCACATGATTATCATATGACCGGCCCATGATCAGCATAGGACCAACACAGGACCAGCAGAAAGACCAGAGCAGGACCAGCACAGGACCAGCACATGATTAGCACATGGCCAGCACATGACCAGCACATGACCAGCACAGGACCAGCATAGGACTAACACACGATCAGCACATGACCAGCACAGGACCAGCACGTGCCCAACACATGACCAACACAGGGCTAGCACATGATCAGCACAGGGTTAGCACATGATCAGCAGACGGCTAGCACATGATTAACACATGACCAGCACAGGACCAGCACAGGACCAGCACGTGATCAGCGCAGGACTAACAGATGATCAGCACATGATCTGCACAGAACCATCACATGATTGGCACATGACGCGCACATGATTAGCACAGGGCTAGCACAGGACTAGCACATGACTGGCAAATGATTATCATATGACCGGCACATGGTCATCAAATGACCCGTACATGATCAACACATGACCCGCACGTGATTAGCACATGACTAGCGCATGATCTGCACAGATTCATCACATGATTGGCACATGACCTGCACATAACCGGCACAAGATTATGATGTGACTGGCACATGATCAGCATAGGACCAGCACAGGACCAGCAGAAAGACCAGCACATTATCAGCACATGATCAGCACAGGGCTAGCACATGATCAACACATGACCAGCACATGACCAGCACATCACCAGCACCTGATCAGCACCTGATCAGCACCTGATCAGCACCTGCTCCGCACATGACCTTCACGAGAACAGCACATGATCCACATGTGATCAGCACCTGATCAGCACAGGACTAACGGATGATGAACACATGACCAGCACATGATCTGCACAGAATCATCACATGATTGGCACATGACCTGCACATAACCGGCACATGATTATCATATGACCGGCACATGATCAGTACAGGACCAGCAGAAAGACCAGTGCAGGACCAGCACAGCACCAACGCATGACCTGCACATGATCAGCACAGAACCAACACAGGACCAACACAGGACCAGAACACGATTAGCACAGGACCAGCACATGACCAACACATGATCAGCAAAGGACCAGCACATGACCAGCATGTGATCAGCACAGGACTAAGAAATGACCAGCACATGATCTGCACATGATCTGCACAGGACCAGCTCAGGACCAGCACAGGATCAGCACATGATCAGCACATGATCAGCACAGGGCTAGCACATGATCAGCACAGGGCTAGCACATGATCAGCAAAGGGCTTGCACATGATCAACACATGACCAGCACATGATCAGCACATGACCAGCACATGACCAGCACATGATCAGCACGTGAACAGCACGTGAACAGCACGTGAACAGCACAGGACTAGCACATGACCAGCACATGACCAGCACAATCAGCACATGACCAGCACATGATCAGCACAGGGCTAGCACATGATCAGCACAGGGCTTGCACATGATCAACACATGACCAGCACATGACCAGCACGTGATGAGCACATGACCAGCACATGACCAGCACATGACCAGCACTTGATCAGCACATGATCAGCACAGGACTAGCACATGACCAGCACAGGACTAGCACATGACCAGCACAGGACTAGCACATGACCAGCACATGACCAGCACATGACCAGCACATGACCAGCACGTGACCAGCATGTGATCAGCACAGGACTACCAGATGATGAACACATGACCAGCACATGACTAGCGCATGATCTGCGTAGAGTCATCACATGATTGGCACATGACCTGCAAATAACCGGCACATGATTATCATATGACTGGCACATGATCAGGACAGGACCAGCACAGGACCAGCAGAAAGACCAGTGCAGGACCAGCACAGGACCAGCATGTGATCAGCACAGGGCTAGCACATGATCAGTACAGGGCTAGCACATGATCAACACATGACCAGCACATGACCAGCACGTGATCAGCACATGACCAGCACGTGAACGGCACATATTCCACACGTGATCAGCACGTGACTAGCATGTGATCAGCACAGGACCATCACATGATCAGCACATGATCAGCATTTGATCTGCGCAGAGTCATCACATGATTGGCACAGGACCTGCAAATAACCAGCACATGATTATCATATGACCGGCCCATGATCAGCATAGGACCAACACAGGACCAGCAGAAAGACCAGAGCAGGACCAGCACAGGACCAGCACATGGCCAGCACATGGCCAGCACATGACCAGCACATGACCAGCACAGGACCAGCATAGGACTAACACACGATCAGCACATGACCAGCACAGGACCAGCACGTGCCCAACACATGACCAACACAGGGCTAGCACATGATCAGCACAGGGTTAGCACATGATCAGCAGACGGCTAGCACATGATTAACACATGACCAGCACAGGACCAGCACATGATTGGCACATGACGCGCACATGATTAGCACAGGGCTAGCACAGGACTAGCACATGACTGGCAAATGATTATCATATGACCGGCACATGGTCATCAAATGACCCGTACATGATCAACACATGACCCGCACGTGATTAGCACATGACTAGCGCATGATCTGCACAGATTCATCACATGATTGGCACATGACCTGCACATAACCGGCACAAGATTATGATGTGACTGGCACATGATCAGCATAGGACCAGCACAGGACCAGCAGAAAGACCAGCACCTGATCAGCACCTGATCAGCACCTGCTCCGCACATGACCTTCACGAGAACAGCACATGATCCACATGTGATCAGCACCTGATCAGCACAGGACTAACGGATGATGAACACATGACCAGCACATGATCTGCACAGAATCATCACATGATTGGCACATGACCTGCACATAACCGGCACATGATTATCATATGACCGGACCAGGACTAACACATGATCAGCACATGATCAGCACAGGACCACCACATGACCAGCACATGATCAGCACAGGGCTAGCACATGATCAGCACACGGCTAGCACATGACCAGCACAGGACCTGCACAGGACCTGCACAGGACCAGCACAGGACCAGCACGTGATCAGCATGTGATCAGCATAGGACTAACAGATGATTAACACATGACCAGCACATGACCAACACAGGACCATCACATGATTAGCACATGACCGGCACATGACCTGCACATGATTATCAAATGACCGGCACAGGACCAGCACAGGACCAGCACAGGACCAGCACAGGACCAGCACAGGACCAGCACATAATTAGCACAGGACCAGCAAGCTGAGCCAAGATGAACCAATGGCAGCACAGCAATAAAGCAGCCTCCATCGGGTCGAATCCCCCAAAAAGCTGGCCCAGGCACGCTCATGTCTATAATATATCGAATCTATAGGCAAAAAGTTTTAAAGTGTATATGTGGGGTTAAAGGCTCATTAGCAAGGCTTGGTATATAAAACTACCACCACCATGTTTCACTTGTGCTTTAAACTGGCTCTACATTACAGCCACCAAGACAAATGATGAATCATACAGGAGCTAATGGTGGAATATTAAGCCTGTTAGGATGATGTTGCACGATGAGCTCAACCTGCTTAGCTATGTGATGTATCCACACTACCCGACGCTCGGTTCCTGTAAGCCTGGGATGCGGGAAAATTCTTCTTTTTGACTTTTCTTGCTTGCCGTGTCGCACCTTCCTCTGTAATTGAATTTCGCAACCCAAACCGACTTCATCACCTGTAAAACGAGCTTAACGTGTAGACGCTCTGCCTGATGAAGGCATCAATCAGACGCATGAAAGCCTGCTTCCGTGTGCGCTCTCGTTCCCCGGGAAAGTGCTTAATTGTCGCTAAAATAAGACTTCTCAGGAAGATGAAAGATCGTTTTGCCTCCGCTGGAATAAAATAGGACATTTCTCTGGCGAGGTGAGAGGAGCATTGTTCACTTGATGCTGGGTTTCTTGTGTTCATCTCCGCCGCGGTCCACTGGGGGGCTGGGTTAGTGTGTGTGTGTGTGTGTGAGCGCGAGCGGCAGAAGCGGCAGATTGATGAGAAGCTGAAGTGGCTCCCTGGGTGCCACGCGCTCGCACTCGGCAGTATTAAAAACTCCCACACGTTTTTTTGGGGGAGGCGAAATTGCCCTTGCCGGAACGGCGGCTGTATTTTCCGCCAGTAATGAGCCGCATTTGTTTCATCGTGATAGATGGAGCGGCGGGCGGAATTCATATCGGCGAGGAGCGCGCGAGGACGCCGCGGCCGCCGGTTCCGCCTGGGACGCCTCGGAGAAACGAGTTGAAGGAGCTCTGGAAACAACAGTTTGCCAGTTCACCGCTTGGTTGGGGGTGGATTTCTTCAAAGGAGAGACAATTTGTAGAACAAGTTTTCCGTCTCGCAACCTGTTACTTTGGGCCACAGTGTGTGTGTGTGTGTGTGTGTGCCTTAGGAAAAGCTTTGAACACGTCATCCATTAACCTTACAGCCTTCCGGGTACTAAACCAATAAAAAAAAAAAATACAATTTCTATGTATATGTGGGGTTAAGCACTTATTAGCAATGCTTGGTGTGTAAAACTACCACCACCATGTTTCAGCTGTGTTTAAACTGGCTCTACATTACAGCCACCACGACAAATGACAAATAATAATAATAATAATAATAATACAAGAGCTAATGGTCGGATATTAAGCAATATTTGTTCAGTTTGGTCCAAATATATATATATATATATATATATATATATATATATATATATATATATATATATATATATATATATATATATATATATATATATTTTCTTCAATTTTTATTTTTCGGCATCATTTGAACACAACTACTGCTGCCTACATAATGTAATAATTTCATGATGCATGGACCAATAGAAATGCTCCAAACTAGTTCTGAAAATATTCTGGTTCCATTGACTTGCATTGAAACTAAAGACAGTTTTTGGCCTTTCCTGTGAAGTCACCATTTTCAAAATACATACATACATATTTCACTGCGCATTATATATACATATATATACACACACACTCACCAGCCACTTAATTACCACCACAGAGCAGCTACTATTAGGGAGGTGGATCATTCTCAGCACTGCAATAATACTGAAATAGTGGTGGTGTGTTAGTGTGTGTTGTGCTGGTGGGAGTGGATCAGTCCAGCAACCAAAACCACCAACCATAGATGCTCAAATCAGCCAGTTACTTACCGCGACAGGCAGATAATGTCCATCTCCATCCCTCTTCATAGGCTCATATCTACAACCCTAATAATAATGATAATAATAATAATAATAATAATAATAATAATAATAATAATAATAATAATAATAATAATAATGAATATTCTGAATGTTTATTCATAGAGCACTTTTAATACCAGTGGCAGCTCAAAGTGCTTTACAGTATTCATCAGTTTAAATAAGTACTAATAAGTACTAAGTACTAACAATTAGTATTACTATTAGATACTCAGTTAGAGAGCAGTGTATTAAAGTGACTCTGAGCTCGACTCTCTGATAAGAGCTGATCTGAGCTCCACAGTTTAGAAGCAGAAGAGCTGAAACACTGTATCGTGTTTTCGAGCCCAGAGGGTTAAAAGTGAGATTTCATCTTTCAGCTAACGTGACTTTCTAACACAAGAGCTTTGAATCAACAGATTTCAGTGATTTGACTGCTAGCAGAGCTCTTACTACAAATACTAAAACAGGAAACGCACAGCAAACAGCTGAGCTACATTAAAGGTTATTTATGGTTGCCGTGGCTTTGATGATTAAGCGTAGCTTTTGAAGTTTGCTGTGTTTCCTGTCTTCCCGTACAAAACAAGCTTTTTCAAGCATTTAAAAAATTAAGGAGTCTGCTTTCAGATACTTTCCGTTTACCTTTTACATGGTACTTTTCAGTAAAACACTAGACACAGATAATAATTAATTAATAATAATAATACTTAATAATACTTGCCTTATACTGACACGTATACTGAAAAGACTAAGTATATTTATATTTCAATCGAAATACTTAGAAGTATAATTAAATATACTCTTGCCTTGTACAAAAATGGGAGGCATGATGATGTAGTGGTTAGTACGGTGGTGTAGTGGTCAGTATGGTGGTGTAGTGGTCAGTATGGTGGTGTAGTGGTTAGTATGGTGGTGTAGTGGTTAGTATGGTGGTGTAGTGGTTAGTATGGTGGTGTAGTAGTTAGTATGGTGGTGTAGTGGTTAGTACGGTGGTGTAGTGGTTAGTACGGTGGTGTAGTGGTTAGTACGGTGGTGTAGTAGTTAGTATGGTGGTGTAGTGGTTAGTACGGTGGTGTAGTGGTTAGTACGGTGGTGTAGTGGTCAGTATGGTGGTGTAGTGGTTAGTACGGTGGTGTAGTGGTCAGTATGGTGGTGTAGTGGTTAGTATGGTGGTGTAGTGGTTAGTATGGTGGTGTAGTGGTCAGTATGGTGGTGTAGTGGTTAGTATGGTGGTGTAGTGGTCAGTATGGTGGTGTAGTGGTTAGTATGGTGGTGTAGGGGTTAGTATGGTGGTGTAGTGGTCAGTAAGGTGGTGTAGTGGTCAGCACTGTCTCCTCACAGTAAGATGATCTGGGTTGGATTCCCGGTCCGGGTGGTTCTGTGTGGAGTATGTATGTTCTCTCCGTGTTTGAGTGGGTTCCTCCAGGTACTCCGGTTTCCTCCCACAGTCCAAACACATGTATGTTAGGATCCTCACTCTAAACTGCCCGTAGGTGTGAGAGTGTGTTGGCCATGCGATGGACTAGTGACCTGTCCATGGTGTACCACGCCTTCGCCCGATGATGCTGAGATTGGCTCCAGCCCCCCCGTGACCCTGACTAGCGGGACCGTGACTAACATTTTGATTTATACAGACTTATAAATGTGCTGCTGGAGTGTTTAAACACATCAGTGTCACTGCTGGACTGAGAATCGTCCACCAACCAAAATTCTCCAGACAGCAGTGTCCTGTGGGCGGCGTCCTGTGTCCACTGATGAAGAACTAGAGGAACACAAACTGTGCAGCAGCAGATGAGCTACTGTCTCTGACTTTACATCTACAAGGTGGACCAGCAAGTAGTAGGAGTGTCTAATACAGTGGACAGTGAGTGGACACAGTGTTTAAAAACACTCACACCAGCACAAACACGTGTCTGAATGACCCACCTCCCTAATAATACCTGCTCTGTGGTGGTCCTGTGGGGGTCCTGATCATTAAAGAACAGAGTAATAAAGTATATAGAGAATCAGATGAACTACAGTCTGTAAGTGGAGCTCCTGTATGGTCAGTGGAGCTGAACTATTGCTTTAAATATTAACTGGGACTCGGAACAAGTTAAAGAGTCCACTTATGGACGTGTTAGCAGCAATAAGCCGCGTCCCCTAAGCTTAAACCGTGCAAGCATTCTGTAATTGAGCTCAATCAGGAGGATTTAATCAAGCAAACTAACTAACCGAGCGCAGCCCAGTGTGTCAGAGTGACCCTATTACACTGACGGGAGGCCGGACCGCCGCTGCGCTCCCTCTCCACAGGACGTAAATTGCTGTTTAAACGAATTAATGTAAGGTTTCTCTCATACATGCCCCGGTAATATTAAAGCCATTACCGTGCTCCCTGGAGCTGGCATGGTCAGCGCTGGTGCGTAATGCCCTTCGTGTCGGGTTTATTAATCTCCACGCTGCGGCCCAGCTGCTCTCGCGATCCGCCGCCGCGGAGGAAAAGTTGGCAGCGGGACTTTAGGCCATCGGAACGCTGGTGCGAGCACTAGTGTAACTTTGGTATCGGCGCCATATGCGAACCGGGTGTGTGGAACAGCTGACCTCATCATTTCCTACCCTTAATCCTGGTCTTAATCCCCACCCCACCATCACCGGAGTGTGCTAGTGTTTTCATAAGGCCTGCACAGAGGCCTTACTAAACCCTGAAGGTGTTACTATGCTTGTGTTATTAAAGTTCTAATACAGAGACTGCTTGAGATATTTATTAATGGATATAACTTTAAGCTCCACTGACCATACAGGAGCTACACCTACAGACTGTAGTTCATCTGATTCTCTGTATACTTTATTACTCTGTTCTTTAATGATCAGGACCCCCACAGGACCACCACAGAGCAGCTACTATTAGGGTGGTGGGTTATTGTCAGCACTGCAGTGACACTGACGTGCTGGTGTGAGTGGATTAGAATCGTCCACCAACCAAAAGTACCCAGACAGCAGTGTCCTGTGGGCGGCGTCCTGTGTCCACTGATGAAGAACTAGAGGAACACAAACTGTGCAGCAGCAGATGAGCTACTGTCTCTGACTTTACATCTACAAGGTGGACCAGCAAGTAGTAGGAGTGTCTCATAGAGTGGACAGTGAGTGGACACAGTGTTTAAACACTCCAGCAGCACTGCTGAGTCTGATCCACTCAGTGCTGAGAATGGTCTGCAACCCAAATAGTATCTGCTCTGTGGTGGTCCTGTGGGGGTCCTGATCATTAAAGAACAGAGTAATAAAGTATACAGAGAATCAGATTGTAAGGATTCCGACTCAAGAGGTGATATGGATCCATTTGCAAGGTTTATTTACTCAGAGCTAGCGCGAGGAGTCCGGGAGTTAGAGAGCAGTAGGCCTGCAGCAGGCTGAGTGGCGGTCCTTGGAGCAGGCTGGACCATAGATGTACTGCTTGACTGGGTCACCACTGAGTCTCCGCACTGTGTACGGGGGCAGCACCTTGTTGGTTATTTAGCTAGATACTGTTTACACTCAGGATGAGCTGAAGTTGTGGGTGTGGTTTGACTAAAAGTATCAGGACTAAGTGATATGGTGGTCTAAAAGTATTAGGACTAAGTGATATGGTGGTCTATTTCTACATTACAGCTCTTTCAGATTCAAATTCAGAAATATCATCAGAATCTGAAGAAGCAGCTCTGGAACATTCTCAGTCCCAGTCAGTCATAGTGCTGTTGTACCGCAGCTGTTCACTGTTGTCCACCAGAGACGTCACACGGAAATTAAGCAAATTAAGCAGCGAATTTAATTTTAAGCCATGTTTATATATTTTCAGTATCTAAAACAATGTGTAATCACCAGGGGGGTCCAAAAGCAGTGCTTAGTCTTTACTTAATCTTTCACTTAATGTATTATCTGGTTTTTAGAGGCATCTTACTCCCATCTCAACCACTGTAAACAATTCATACTTTGAAAGTTTCACTATATTGAGGATTTCACAAAAACCCACATATTTATTTCCATCTAAATAATAGAACTTACATTTGGGCCTTAATGTCAAATCTTGCTATAACATCAAGGGAAAGAAAAACAGAATAATACACAAAACAATACCACTATATTCTACTATTTCTGCTGGCACACCATATGGGACTCCAGTTCTATATATAAGTACTAAAAGACAGTCCATGGGTCTGTCTCAAACCCTAGTGAGTGTGTAAGTAGGCTGTCTAGGTAGCAGCTGTGTAAGTATCAGTGTTCTCTCCTCATCTCTCCTCATAAAACAGATTACTGAGACGCTCTAGTTAGAGAGAGACTGCGTCACGGCTTGTCCCCGCCCACTGCAGCACGCCACCGGTGGTTTAGCTGGTTGCTAAGCTACCGGCTGTCATTCAAAACAATAGCCCGAGGCTTAAAAACCCGCTAGCATGAATGCTAATGTCTGGAGTATAAAAGTGTAAAGGGTGAAGGACTCGTTACAGAGTTGATAATAAAATACTGTTTTGTGTGATTATATGACCAGAAACACATTAAAACTCCAGAGAGAATCAAAATAACTCACATTTTAAAACCACTTCACTGCTCGTAGATTAGCCTGTGTTGCATCATGGGATTGTCTTAGCGGCTGAGGAAGTGTTCGATGCTTCCTTAAAATCAGGTCTAAATAAGGTTCCTCAGTAGACAGCATGTTTAAGGTATGTAAGAATTGGGACAGTCTACATGTCGGGAGCGCATACTATGATGTAAAATGCTGCCTATGTAAGAGCTCACTAGGATTTGAGACACTCCCCAAGTGTTATTTGAAGCCTGTAACAGACATCAGGGTCCTGGCATAAAGCTCACCTATCTGTATCCACCCTATATATATATATATATATATACCTCCATTAAAAGAACCTGGAAGGCTCTGAGGGTCCCACCCCCCCATTGTAAACTCACACTTATTCACATTGTTCTGCCCCAAAGCCTACAAATACTGTAAGCCACACTCACAGTGACCCGCTACCCCTTTACACCGCCCTGCCTCGCCCCTCCTCTAAAAACCAGGCCACAACGAGGCACGGTTTACAGTCCCCCTATAAACGTGTCCCCGTCCCGGGACCTAGCAGCCTAATTAGAAGCGACTGTTTTATGGAGTGCATGACAACGCGTGGATTTCAGCACATCCATCCCGACATGTGGCAAACATCAGTGCAGAGCAGTCTCTGGGAACCGAGGCCGACTTTGTGCAGGCGTGTGCGGGTGTGTGTGTGTGTGCACCAGATGATGGTTGTTACATGGAGAAGTTGGAGTGCGGCCTGTTAGCGGAGTCGGAATCTTTACACTCTGCCTCTGACTCTTGAAGTTTCACTATAAGGAGGATTTCAGAATCACTTTATTTATATCTTAATCTACAGGGGTTGGACAATGAAACTGAAACACCTGTCATCTTAGTGTGGGAGGTTTCATGGCTAAACTGGACCAGTCTGGTGGCCAATCTTCATTAATGTCACATTGCACCAGTAAGAGCAGAGTGTGAAGTTCAGTTAGCAGGTAAGATCACAGTTTAACTCAAAATACTGCAATAACACAACATTATGGGACGTACCAGAGTTCAAAAGAGGACAAACTGTTGGTGCACGTCTCGCTGGCGCATCTTTGACCAAGACAGCAAGTCTTTGTGATGTATCAAGAGCCACGGTATCCAGGGTAACGTCAGCAAACCACCAAGAAGGACCAACCACATCCAACAGGATTAACTGTGGACGCGAGAGGAAGCTGTCTGAAAGGGATGTTGGCTTCTAACCCGGATTGTATCCAAAAAACATAAAACCAGGTCTGATCAAATCACGGCAGAATTAAATGTGCACCTCAGCTTCTCCTGTTTCCACCAGAACTGTCCGTCAGGAGCTCCACAGGGTCAATATACACGGCCGGGCTGCTATAGCCAAACCTTTGGTCACTCTTGACAATGCCAAACGTCGGTTTCAATGGTGCAAGGAGATCAAATCTTGGGCTGTGGACAGTGTGAAACATGTATTGTTCTCTGATGATCCACCTTTACTGTTTTCCCCACATCCGGGAGAGTTGCGGTGTGGAGAAGCCCCAAAGCAGCGTACCACCCAGAGTGAAGCATGGGGGTGGATCAATGATGGTTTGGGCTGCCATATCATGGTGTTCCCTTGTCCCAATACTTGTGCTAGATGGGCACATCACTGCCAACGATATTTCTAAACGCTAAATTCTAAACGCAGCTTATGCTAATGCTGCTATGTTCTATTATTTCTGCTAGCACACCATATAGGACTTCAGTACTATGTTAGTACTAAGCGAAAGCTAAATAATAATGAATATTTAAAAGCTCTTGAAAGACAGTCCATGTGTTATTTGAAGCCTGTAACAGACACCAGGGTCTTGGAATAAAGCTGCTGCTGTTATTTCCCAGGTTTAACTGAAATGAAAGGCCAGATCAGTCTCTGGGAACCAAGGCCGAGTTTGTGCAGGCGGTCCCTACACTCTGCTTCTGTGCCTGACCTGTTAAAAGGCTGTGTTTCTCATTATCTCACTAATTTAGAGTCACAGAATTGTGACTAGTGAGCTTAGTGGCTTTGTTTTTGCAGGGGAATTCCACCAAAATTTCCAACAAATGGTTAATCGCGACTCTGATTTATTGCACCTCTGATTTCTTTACAGAGTGAGTGGTGGGGATTGGAACCAGGGGTCAGTACGTACTCAGTTGGAGCTAGAGCTCCAGTGTGCGAGTGTGCAGTATACATGCAACCTCGGACGCAACCACCGCTTTCTCCTCCGCTTTGAATTCCTCCGCGGCTCCGATGGAAACCTGGGATAGGACAGTGTTCTGGAGCTGCATACTTAAAAATGTCTGCCGGTGCAGTATGTCATCCAGGGACTTTTCCGCGTACTGTTTGCCGAGCACTAAATATTCGGACACCCTAGTCACACTCGCGCACAGCTTTTGCGTACTGTTCAGTATGGAGGTACGCGATTTCGGACGCACCCCTTGTCTCTCCTATGCAGGTTTTATTTACTATCCAACATGACCACAGAACCAGTGTACTGAGTTTTTTTCTATTGGATCTCTATGAGTGATAAATAATCACTGTTAGCTTCAGTCATAACCACCAAATACATAGTTTGCTCTGTAATGGACTGCATTTATAAAACTTGGAGTCCAAGTTATATTTGATGAATGCAAGCCTACACTTCAAGATCTTTTACTAATAAATGAAAAGAAATGTCAAAAGATGACAAAAACATGGCCATAAGTAATAAAAATAAACTTCATAATAAAATATATTCTCTTCTGCTTAGAGCCAACATTGCAGTATGAATAGAAAGATTACAATCTGTATTAATGTACTGGTTCCCCTAAATAAGTATATACACATGAACAACACCGGCAACAACAATGTAACTACTAGTGATGCCGTCACTGTTACAGGTTTGCAGCAGTGCTGCTTATGTAATTACACTTTTTAATGAATGTAATTACATAATAGTGTACATATAAGAGTATCTTTATGGTTGTAGTAGTACTATTAGTATATTAATAGTGTAAATTATCACATTTGATAATATGAATCATAATAAGACCACCCTATCCCCTAAAATATTACCTCTACAATCTGATTCCACTGTAGGTAAGGTAATAAATCAGTGTATGTATAGTGATGTAGAACTACATTTGTGGAATTACAGTAAATTACTAATAAATAAAAAATCATTACATTATCTGTACGTCTGTTTATTATTAGATAAATCCAATTAAGGACCACTTTAAAAACTAAACAAGATACTCCACATTACATGGTACTGCTGTCAGAAAACTTTAAAATTATACATACAATGCCGGGATTATATACACATATAACTAAAATATATGTTATTATTTTCTTTGGAGTATATTGCTGAAATGAAATGATAAATAAATGTATTTTAATGTTTCCTGACTAGACTAGACAAACATTAAAGGCTGTGTCCCAAACAGCACCCTCTGGAACATTATATACTGAACTACTGACAGCACTTCTAACACAGGCGTCCTTTTATTTATTAATTAATTCATTAATTTAATTTATTATATTTTATTTAATGTATTTTGGGGCATTGCCAGAGAGTAATGTAACTTTACGTTTCAGAGTGCTTTCTGACTAAAGTTAATATAAACGTTAGCTAACCCAAACCCTCCTAGTCTGTTACCATAACAACACATTATACTAAAGCTGGTTTATTGTAGTATATATGGTCATCGTTGCTGTTCACTGCTCTCATCACTGACCTCACGTTTAAAGCTGGCGTGAGCTACCTGACGCTCCAGCGAGGCGAGAGCTCGGGTCATATCCTGACTGACTGCAGGATATTTCTGAACAGGCATCTCAACACAAGCCTTAACACAGTGAAACACAGTTAAAATAAAAGTTTTTAAACAGTTTCCGTTTTTCTGTGGTTACATTTTTGGGTGGGACAAATCTACCTGTTTCTGATACTGGGTGGGACAAATCTACCTGTTTCTGATACTGGGTGGGACAGACCTACCTGTTTCTGACACTGGGTGGGACAAATCTACCTGTTTCAGATAGTGGGTGGGACAAATCTACCTGTTTCTGATACTGAGTGGGACAAATCTACCTTTTTCTGATATTGGGTGGGGCAAATCTACCTGTTTCTGATACTGGGTGGGACAAATCTACCTGTTTCTGATACTGGGTGGGACAATTCTACCAGTTTCTGATACTGGGTGGGACAAATCTACCAGTTTCTGATACTGGGTGGGACAAATCTGCCTGTTTCTGATACTAGGTGGGACAAATCTGCCTGTTTCTGATACTGGGTGGGACAAATGTACCAGTTTCTGATATTGGGTGGGACAAATCTACCTGTTTCTGATACTGGGTGGGACAAATCTACCAGTTTCTGATACTGGGTGGGACAAATCTACCTGTTTCTGATACTGGGTGGGACAAATCTACCAGTTTCTGATACTGGGTGGGACAAATCTACCTGTTTCTGATACTGGGTGGGACACGTCCCCGCCGGTTCCTACTCCACTAGTAATTACTGTATAAGATCAATGGTAGTCTATGTGACTTGGTTTAATAAATATTTAGCCACAAAGTGACCGAAACAAGTTGTAGCCCAAATTTAAGAGTACATTGTCAACACCTGACAAGCTGATGAAGCGGCCCCCCTGGCCTTTGAGACCCCTGTGGTCTTAAAATCAACCATTCCTATAAAACCAGTGCTCAGAAGTTATGAGACTGAAGAAGGGGGGCATGGTTCCTTGGAGTGAAGGGGTTGAGCTACCTGTACTTTCATGCTTATTGTTTCCCACCTGACCTTGTTTGTGACACTCATGAAGTTGATGTTACGGGAGCGGGTGGTCTCCACAAACACGATACGTCTTTGTGACTGTTGAGTTCATCGCCAGAGACCCGAGATCAGACGCGGCCGAGTGCCACTCAAGCGCTCTCTCGTTCTCTGTCAGTGTAAGGTTACTAACAGGTCGATGGCGCTGGTGTGGAGGGCTAATGAAACGAGCTTCGCACCGGGTCTGTCTCCCGCCTGGGAGGGTCCTGCACGCCGCCTGTCTGCGCTGATGAGGACTTTAGGCTAAATCTCTGCTTCGGGGGTGACACCCTTCAGCTCTTTGCTGCCTTAATGGCGCAACTCGCGCCGGATAATGATGCTGACAGACTGACTGTCAGTCTACGCCCCCCCATGCGGAGGCCCCTTAAGAGAGCTCGGCAGAGGGCCCCGGCCACGAATCTGTGCCACTGCCGCGTTTTCAAAAGTCATTAATCTAAACGAAGACGCCCTGGAGCCTTCCCCAGCACTTCTTCTTCTCTCTGTCTCACTCCCTCTCTCTCTCTCTCTCACTCTCGCTACTCTGAATGGACAAAGGTGAATAAATAAGCAGTAGCTGCTACTCGCGCTGCAACAGTTAGCGTATAGCTGCGCTGGGTGGTTGCAGTTTGCGTCCCCTCATGAATAAAGGTTGGATTGAAGAACTTCTGGCAAGGTGGCACAGTGGTGTAGTGGTTAGTACGGTGGTGTAGTAGTTAGTATGGTGGTGTAGTGGTTAGTATGGTGGTGTAGTGGTTAGTACGGTGGTGTAGTAGTTAGTATGGTGGTGTAGTGGTTAGTATGGTGGTGTAGTGGTTAGTATGGTGGTGTAGTGGTTAGTATGGTGGTGTAGTGGTTAGTACGGTGGTGTAGTGGTTAGTACGGTGGTGTAGTAGTTAGTATGGTGGTGTAGTAGTTAGTATGGTGGTGTAGTGGTTAGTACGGTGGTGTAGTGGTTAGTACGGTGGTGTAGTGGTTAGTAAGGTGGTGTAGTGGTTAGTAAGGTGGTGTAGTGGTTAGTAAGGTGGTGTAGTGGTTAGTATGGTGGTGTAGTGGTCAGTACGGTGGTGTAGTGGTCAGTATGGTGGTGTAGTGGTTAGTATGGTGGTGTAGTGGTTAGTATGGTGGTGTAGTGGTTAGTATGGTGGTGTAGTGGTTAGTATGGTGGTGTAGTGGTTAGTATGGTGGTGTAGTGGTTAAGCTGATATAAGATTAGATTCCCCAAATCTATGAGCTACTCAACAAACACAAGGTAGACATTTGGAAAAGCAGTCTCAATCCCTAACAAGAACATCCCTGAAAATCTGAGAGTAGACCATGAAGGTCTAGTAGTTTCTAATCAGTTATATTTTTATTAAACCTCTTGAACTGAAGAATTCATGATATCCACATTTGCTGTTGAATTTAATTAATTGAAAGATTAATCAGTTAAAGAAGTAGCTGGTATCTATGGTAACCTGTTTCATCCAGACCTGGCTCTAGACTGCTGTGGGCTTTGGTGCAGCAGACCTTGCAGGTCAACTGTAATGTTTCAGCACCTCGGAGAGCTCTGGAGTTAGAAGCAGGGAGGGTCTACACTTTGACATCTGGACTGAGTGATGGGCTCGGTCTCTCAGTTAGACAGTGTGTGGTGGAAAGCGTGATATATCTGTAGTTTTGATGGGGGTGCTGTTTAGTGATTTGTCTGCTCAAACGTTTATTGAGCTCATGAAATGTTTATCTATGCAGTTAAATCACATGCATTACGGCAGGGCGGTACAGTATGGGACAGTGATGGATCTCTGAGTTTGTCTTTGTTTCTGCTGGTAAGTAGCCCATATTAGAGAAGCGTACCAAACCAGACCAATGATTGAGGTCCAATGCAGTCATCATCAACTGTTGATTGCATTTCAGATCAGAGTTGCAAGACAACCTGTGGCCAACACACAACATCCAAGAACTCAAGCCTACGTT
This sequence comes from Megaleporinus macrocephalus, assembly GCA_021613375.1. Taxonomy (NCBI): domain Eukaryota; kingdom Metazoa; phylum Chordata; class Actinopteri; order Characiformes; family Anostomidae; genus Megaleporinus; species Megaleporinus macrocephalus. The sequence goes on along the minus strand of CM038719.1, from coordinate 39,883,373 downwards.
ATAGTTTTGTTATGCAATAGGTAACCAACTAGGCTACGGGCAGTCCGGGGTTCTGATTACTGGTGACATATTGTAATACACTGCTCAGTGGACGAATGTCTAATGACTAATGACTAGTTCACACTACACGATTTTAGCCTGGTTTTTTTTTAGATCACTGTCAAAAATCTCTGCTTGGAGGCAAATCGGCGACCACTCGGCGCTTGCTCAGTCATGTAGTATAAACAGCTGAAAGACCCTCGCCGACATGCTGCCGAGTGCTCGCCGACTAATCGCAGACGCTCAGCAAATATCTAGCATATTTAATATCTGGGCCAGTCAGCGACTAAACCTTACTAAGTAACTAAAACTAAACTAATAATAAATAGTGGCACGGTGGTGTAGTGGTTAGTACGGTGGTGTAGTGGTCGGTATGGTGGTGTAGTGGTTAGTATGGTGGTGTAGTGGTTAGTACGGTGGTGTAGTGGTTAGTACGGTGGTGTAGTGGTTAGTACGGTGGTGTAGTGGTTAGTACGGTGGTGTAGTGGTTAGTATAGTGGTGTAGTGGTTAGTATGGTGGTGTAGTGGTTAGTACGGTAGTGTAGTGGTCGGTATGGTGGTGTAGTGGTTAGTACGGTGGTGTAGTGGTTAGTACGGTAGTGTAGTGGTCGGTATGGTGGTGTAGTGGTTAGTACGGTGGTGTAGTGGTTAGTACGGTGGTGTAGTGGTCGGTATGGTGGTGTAGTGGTTAGTACGGTGGTGTAGTGGTTAGTATGGTGGTGTAATGGTTAGTATAGTGGTGTAGTGGTTAGTATGGTGGTGTAGTGGTTAGTAAGGTGGTGTACTGGTTAGTATAGTGGTGTAGTGGTTAGTATGGTGGTGTAGTGGTTAGTATGGTGGTGTACTGGTTAGTATAGTGGAGTAGTGGTTAGTATGGTGGTGTAGTGGTTAGTATGGTGGTGTAGTGGTCAGTACGGTGGTGTAGTGGTCAGTACGGTGGTGTAGTGGTTAGTATGGTGGTGTAGTGGTTAGTATGGTGGTGTAGTGGTTAGTATGGTGGTGTAGTGGTCAGCACTGTCTCCTCACAGTAAGATGATCTGGGTTGGATTCCCGGTCTGGGTGGTTCTGTGTGGAGTGTGTATGTTCTCTCTGTGTTTGAGTAGGTTCCTCCGGGTACTCCGGTTTCCTCCGGGTACTCCGGTTTCCTCCCACAGTCCAAACACATGTATGTTAGGTTGACTGGTCACTCTAAACTGCCCGTAGGTGTGAGTATACTGGCCATGCAATGTACTGGCAACCTGTCCATGGTGTACCCCAGATTCGCCTCATGACCCTGACTAGCGGGATAAAGGAGAAGATAATGGATGGATGGATAAAATCATAGTAAACGTATGATGTTTGAAGTTGATTGTATCTGCTATATCAGTGAACAACATGGATGCCCCAGAGAAGGCAAGTAGCCTGGGGTACATATCTCTGGTTCCCTAAAGGCTAGCAATACAATCTTGACTTGTGTATCTTGGCTTTGTTCTAGCATTTATCTGTGTATATCACTGCATGATTAGAGACTTGTCTACTAATTGAAATCATTCAGGACTGTTGCTGCTCTTCCTAAGAGTGAGTGTCCTGTTAAGATCACTTCAAGTGCACTCAAGGAAATCCTAAAAGAGGTGAGTAGGAACCCAAAGTTAACAGTAAAGTGCCTACAGAGGATTCCACAACTGCAAAAACCTTTTTTTGCATACACTCTTAGGGAACAAGTAACTGAACATATGGAAGGACACCATGTAGGAAGCCACTGCTGTCCATTGTGGCCCATCTCAAGTTTGCCTAAGACCACCTGGATGTTCCACAGTAGAACATTTAGGCCCAATCCACACCAACACCAAAACCTCATCCCAACAGTGAAACATGGTGGAGGGAGCATCATGGTCTGGGACTCCTTTTCTTGCCTGAATGTCTTTGAGAGTTCTTTGGGAGAAAAATGCATTTAAGGATTCAAGAAGTATATAAGGGCTGAAACAGGAGAAGAGTTTTGGAATGGTAACCCTTACCCTAGCCAGATATTGTGGTATGACCTGAGGAGGTCTATGCAAGTGAGGTCTCCAAGAAATACTGAGTCGCTTACTTGTTCTAGTCCTGCACTGTAGATGTTACGCAATGTGTTCAATAAAAGACAAGGAAAGTACAACTGGATATAAGTTATTAATTATTAGTCTATAAAAAAACTTTTTTGGTAATCAATGCAGAAACCCTGGTCATTCCAATGGTTTTCCACCTACTTATTTCCCATGACTATAAATATTCTTTTGGTAAGGACTCTAATCTTAATGAGTTATATCTGAGGCAGTCCAGGGGCCAAGCTTCTGATGAGCATTGTGCTGGATAAATATTATTACTGGTCAAAGCTGCTGACATTGCATTGCTAGTATAGTCCATTGGTCCAAGCCGGCCAGGTAAGGCCTATTAATCAGCATCATTTGCTGTGAAGAGGAAAGAATGTGCCTCTGTGTTTCTGCCCAGCTCTCCTAAATGAGTTTACGACTCCTGGAGCGCGTCCTCCAAAAGCATCGTAGCATAAAGATCTGCAAGGCTTCTGGGAAACCGTGTCCGAGCAGCGAAACTCCCTGGGTCTGATCCACCGAGGCTTCTTTCTGTTCTCCCAGGTTTCTGTTATTTATGCCCGATTCCTCCGCTCGCCGTAACCCGAGCTGCTGTCCAGCTGCAGCTTCTTAGAATGAGGTCATATCTCCGTCTCTATCGTTCCCCTAATCAGCCCTGCAGTTTAACTCCCATCCCGTCCAAATGACGCCGGATTGTGTCCACGAGATGAGTTCAGCTGAGCCTGCTTTCTGGCCAAAGGCACCTGGGTTTGAATGCGAGCGCCATGGTTACAAAACAATGGCAGGTTTATTGAACGCTAATGCAGATGTCCGGGGTTGGTGGTGGGTCAGAGTGGAGCAATAGTATGTGAGTTTCCAGCACTGAATATATGTTCAGCGCTGGAGAAGGATCAGGGTGATTTAACCTCTGATCAGCGATTAATCACGGCAGGGTGTCCAACACTGCCTCAAGACTGAAAAAAAAATAAAATAAAAAAATCGAGACAGCGAGAATATCTATGAATGAAGGACTTAGTTAAGCAGCTACAGGTTCTGCTATGCTTAAAATCAGTAACGAACCATGACCCTTAGAGGGAACCCTGGCTGGTAACACTTGTAAGTCTTAATATGTTGTAATGACTCTAAATTATTAAGACACATTATTAAAAAAAAATCACAAAAGTCTCAGATTTATTTATAAATTAACACTTTTATTCTAAATATTTAACATATGGACACAGCCGTTATTACTGACCCGCAATGCCTGCTGGGTAGATGAGGTCAGATGGTGTCAGTGCTGAACTGGACTGTGGTTGGAAGGAGTGGATGTTAGTTACTAACCTAGCTTAAAGAAAACCATGTACATTGTGTTGTTGATGGTGTTTCAGTGAAAGGCAGTGTGAAGACTGATATTAGTCTAAACAGCTTCACAAACATAAACAAGGAGAATAGTTAGTGAAGCAGCGTGTGGACCAACACAGCTACCCAAAGACCCCCGCTCTGCTCTCCTCACTTCAGTCTGGATGAGTTGGAGTGGTTCAGTAGACCACCACTGGAGAGAGATCTGACGGAGGCTGTTGGTTTTAAGCGGAGACTAAAACACAATGCAGTGCCACAGTTTCTCCACACAGGAAGTCCAGAAGCTCCAGATTATGGAGAACCCGCGAGAAGAACCGTGAACGTAAACATGCGCTGGATTCTATCCTGAGAACGTTTAGCGTTAGCGTCAGCTGCTTCTCCTCGTTTGTGGATCCTGAAGGTGAAAGTCCAGTCTTAGTAGTGAACATACTAGTTCACTAATAAAGGAGTGTGAAGCTCAGAGACACTCCCGTTCAGTGTATCTTGCTGTTTACTGAGCGTGAATGTTTCCTGCTAGAAAGCGGAGCTCCTTTAACAGACACTCTCCTTCTCCGTCAACACCAACACACAGTCTCACAACAACTCCAGCACTGTGTCACTCTCTCCTCCACCCTCTCTGTTCACCATTTACACTAACGTGGTGTGTGATGTCGCTGCTGATGTCAGAAATGTTGAGTTCTAGCTCAAACTGTAAAGACTGAACAGTAGCATGTTTAGCTAGCTAGCTGTGCTGAAACGTGACGGCCGGTTACTACAACCATTTGATGTCACTACCCGCCGATCACGTCAGTAGATACAACAATGGTGAGCTACGTGCAGCGGATTTTACAGAAAACCTAATAAATCTGATATACATCAGTGGTATACATCAGGCAGACCAACATTCCTAGCATCATTGTTCAGATGAGCACTGGAATGGGTGATCCCAGTGTTGTTGAATGCAGCATGATAGTTGAAGTGTACCTGTTCTAGCATCTCCTGAATGGATATAAACACAGTGGTTCCAAGAATAATGTAAAACTCCCAGGGGTCTGGGAAGCTGTGGAAGCGAATAGCTTCTCAATCAGAGGTTTCCAAGAAGAATGGTAAGAATCGTGGCAACAGATGAGCCCCAAGCAGGCCAATCACACCCGAATCCAACATGTAGAATGTCATCTTAGAGCCTAACACAGCTTTTTGTCTCAAGTGGCCTACAGGAGACGAAGACCTTGCCATTGTTGACTATGCTGGGCAACAAGGATCAAATGTTGAACATTGAGTGGTTGCCTGGTTGGACTATTCCAAGTACCTTTTGGGTTACATTGATAAATAATTAACAATTATATTATATACAATAGCATCAACTTGTTAAGTGTCAGCAGTAGGGCCCCAGTGGACCCCTGTGGGGTCTTGAACCCCCTAATTAACCTCTTGGACCAAGTTATGCTGCTTGTCTGAGATAAAACAGATGCTCTAATACAAAGTTTACAATCAGTGAGCTCTCTGTGAGTGTCTCTGGTATTCTTAACTAACTAGAGCTGCAGTACTGGTCTGCTTCAGGATGGCGCTGTAGTAAAATGGTTCACCCCGATGGTCCGTCATAGCTTGGCAACTGTGACTATGACTGGAATACCAATATTCTGTAGCCTACCTTTCCCAGAAACAGAAAGAGTCAATAGAAATTGACGAAGAGGAGATGATGGTTAAGGTGTCAGGTAATGCCTGGAAGACCTATCAAACTAGAAAAGAACATTTCCAGAAGAAAGACGTGTTAAAGCAAAGATTTTGCAGGCACTGAAGCTAGCATCAGCACCACTATGGCCAGTGAGTTAGCAGCCAGCCAATGCTGGAGTAGCTAGCTAACATGAGACCCCCCAAATCTCATGGAGAGTCCCCTGCAACCTAACCCTGTAGCTACCTTTCCTAATAAACCACACGCCGCCAATGATGTGCCATGAGCCTCAACATATTTTATATTGAATTACAAACATAGAAAAACCAAAGAACCAATTCACTTCCCCAATATTTACATAGACAGGTGACCAAAAATAGTCCAGTTTAGTCCATAAAGTAGCAAAGAAATAAACAAAAAGAAAAATTTGGTCCCAAAAAGATCCCAGGGTAAGATCAGTCTTACCAGCTCAAGTCCTAAAAGGTGATCCTAGCAAGAGGTAGTCCTAGAAAGAGGTTGTTGTGGTTTAATCCCTTTTGTGTGATCCAGATCCAGAGGTTCCCCAGGTCCAGAAGAGCACCTTAGATGAATCCTCATTTAAAAACTCCTGGTCTAGACCAATACATAGGACATCCAACAATAGTAACAGAGCATTGTCTCCAAACATATAAGCTTTAGCAAAGTAGCTTAGCATTAGCATGTTAGCTTAGCATAACAAAATGCCTGGGCAAAGTCTATAAGCTCAGCCAATTAGCACTGACTAGCATGTTAGCCTATTAACTTAGCATCAGCATATTAGCTTTAGCATTAACAGGTTAACATAACCCTATCATAGCTCTTAATGTAGGAAAGTTACCATCAAACCCACTTTTTTTACTTTTTACCAAATAAACAACACAATCTAAGACCAGTTCATGAAAATAAATACTCAAAGAATGTACTCACGCCTGAGCATGAAACCAACTGTTCCCAGGACAGGAGCTATAAAGAGTATCCAGAGAGCGCTTAGAGCACCTGTGTGTGGAAGACTCCTCAAGTGCCTTTCCTGGAAACACTACCCTACTTCCCCTTATCTACACGGGACAATGTTTTATCCTACTGTTGCCCCCCAGAGGATGCTAAAAAAATTACACCCTAAATGGTACATAGGACCGTGTCTGTAACACGTCTACCAAATATCATAAATGTAAATGTTCAGGGGTTGGACAATGAAACTGAAACACCTGGTTTTAGACCACAATAATTGATTAGTATGGTGTAGGGCCTCCTTTTGCGGCCAATACAGCATCAGTTGGTCTTGGGAATGACATATACAAGTCCTGCACAGTGGTCAGAGAGATTTTAATCCATTCTTCTTGCAGGACAGTGTTCAGGTCACTACGTGATGCTGGTGGAGGAAAACGTTTCCTGACTCGCTCCTCCAAAACACCCCAAAGTGGCTCAATAATATTTAGATCTGGTGACTGTGCAGGCCATGGGAGATGTTCAACTTCACTTTCATGTTCATCAAACCATCTTTCTCCAGTCTTGCTGTGTGTGTTGGTGCATTGTCATCCTGATACACGGCACCGCCTTCAGGATACAATGTTTGAATCATTGGATGCACATGGTCCTCCAGAATGGTTCGGTAGCCCTTGGCAGTGAAGCGCCCATCTAGCACAAGTATTGGGCCAAGGGAACACCATGATATGGCAGCCCAAACCATCACTGATCCACCCCCATGCTTTACTCTGGGCATGCAACAGTCTGGGTGGTACGCTTCTTTGGGGCTTCTCCACACCGTAACTCTCCCGGATGTGGGGAAAACAGGTGGACTCATCAAAGACCAATACATGTTTCACATTGTCCACAACCCAAGATTTATATTCCTTGCACCATTGAAACCGACGTTTGGTATTTTCACGAGCGACCAAAGGTTTGGCTATAGCAGCCCGGCCGTGTATATTGACCCTGTGGAGCTCCTGACGGACAGTTCTGGTGGAAACAGGAGAAGCTGAGGTGCACATTTAACTCTGCCGTGATTTGGGCAGCCATGGTTTTCTGTTTTTTGGATACAATCCGGGTTAGAACCCAACATCCCTTTCAGACAGCTTCCTCTCGCGTCCACAGTTAATCCTGTTGGATGTGGTTGGTCCTTCTTGGTGCTATGCTGACATTACCCTGGATACCGTGGCTCTTTATACATCACAAAGACTTGCTGTCTTGGTCACAGATGCGCCAGCAAGACGTGCACCAACAATTTGTCCTTTTTTGAACTTTGGTATGTCCCATAATGTTGTGTTATTGTAATATTTAGATCTAAACTGTGCTCTTACCTGCTAACTGAACTTCACACTCTGCTCTTACTGGTGCAGTTAATGAAGATTGATCACCAGACTGGTCCAATTTAGCCATGAAACCTCCCACACTAAGATGACAGGTGTTTCAGTTTCATTGCCCAACCCCTGCAGTTGAATGCAATCAATTCAATGTTCCAACATGTTGAAAGCCTTCTAAGAATAATGGAAGCCCTAACTGCAACCAAGCCATGAAAAGCTTTAAACTCTGAAGAAACGTTGGATTCGCAGGTGTCTGCACGCTATACGAAGCTAGTGCGTTGTGGGAAAGAGTCACAGAGGTTAACTGGCCAACAGAATTTTTAACAGACAGGCGCTTTATCTCTTTATAATCTCGGCCTGAATTATCAGCAGGTGCGTCTGGTAACGATACAGAGAGCGTCACATGGAAGGTAGCCATTCCTCGCTCCCTGCTCACCATCTATAACATCGAGAAGTGGAAAAGAAGCATCATGCTGTTTAACATATGCACCTTGGACAGAAAAAAAAAAAAGATTATCAAAGCTATTTGCGTCCAGATGATATCATATGCACCTTCATGGGATAACGCAGTCCATATAACGTGTGGGCTTCCCACCGAGCCGTGCGATCCCCGGGGCCACCTAAAGCATCGCTCACACAAAAGATTCATAGTACCGGGACTGTAAATAACTGGGAAGCCAGATTTGTGCGTTCAAGCTGCAGTTCAAGCCTGATGTCATTTGGAAAGCATGGAGCGTACAAGGCTGTCCGGTGTCCCCGGCTTTGTAGGAGTGCTAGAGGAGGAAAAGGATGAGGACTTCTTTTTTTTACTGGCTCCAGAGGAGCCTCAGTGTGGATTGTGGAGTTTTTCTCACGGCAGCTGTAAAGGAGGACTAGAAGGAGTGCTCTGTTACAACCTGTGACAGTCATCTCCCACCTGATCTACACTGAATTGATTAGGTACTCCAGCCTTGGCCACTCATTGGCCACTTTACCAGACACACCTACCGTAGAGGAGGACTTTGTCCCCTTTGTTGTTTTGGTCAATGAAAACAGGTTGGCTGGAGAAAACATCTAAATTGGAGCATACAGAACTCCAAGCTCCAATGGCAATTCTCAGTAATCTGGTGGAGATTATTAGAGGTCTACGGCCAAGGCATCAGAATCTAGTGCACTTGTTTCTAAGGGGTGTTAACTTGATGCCAACCCAACTTGGTTTTTAAATGAAAACATACCTCAGTGACTCTAAGATATGGATGCCACATCCAATATCTTCAAAAATATGACTTTGCTGGAAAACTTTGATTACCTAATGAATACTCCAAACAATAGGGGGCAGCATATCACTAGAAAATATACAGTCTCGCCTCCATATCTTCACTCCTTACCAGTGTAGATGAAATATGGAGTTAAACTTCAGCCCTTTGTCATCAATTATGTTATGTGGGTTAAAATTGGTTCATTAATGTGTATTAGTATTAATAAACAGCGATAACACATGAATAAAAGGACAACTATGTTCTATACGATGAATATGAATATTTTTTGAAGCTCATTTTAAGACTACCCTTATAAAGCATTTAGGAATAGCTTAAATTAGTTTATTAATGTTGACGGAGAAGGAGAGTGTCTGTTAAAGGAGCTCCACTTTATAGCATGAAACATTTACGCTCAGTAAACAGCTAGATACACTGAACGGGAGTGTCTCTGAGCTTCACACTCCTTTATTAGTGAAGTAGTATGTTCACTACTACGACTGGACCTTCACCTTCAGGATCCACAAACGAGGAGAAGCAGTTGACGCTAACGCTAAACGTTCTCAGGAGAGAGTCCAGCGCATGTTCACGTTAACGGTTCTTCTTGCGGTTCTCCATAATCTGGAGCTTCTGGACTTCCTGTGTGGGGAAACTGTGGCACTGCATTGTGTTTTAGTCTACGCTTAAAACCAACAGCCTCCGTCAAGTCTCTCACCAGTGGTGGTCTACTGAACCACTCCAACTCATTCAGACTGAAGTGAGGAGAGCAGAGCGGGGGTCTTTGGGTAGCTGTGTTGGTCCACACGCTGCTTCACTAACTATTCTCCTTGTTTATGTTTGTGAAGCTGTTTAGACTAATATCAGTCTTTCACTGCCTTTCACTGAAACAACATCAACAACACAATGTACATGGTTTTCTTTAAGCTGGATTAGTAAATAACATTCACTCCTTCACACCACAGTCCAGTTCAGCACTGACACCATCTGACCTCATCTACCCAGCAGGCATTGCGGGTCAGTAATAATGTCTGTGTCCATATGTTACATATTTAGAATAAAAGTGTTAATTTATAAATAAATCTGATACTTTTAGTGATTCTTTTTACAACGTGTCTTAATAATTTAGAGTCTTTACACCGGGGTTCTCTTTAAGACTACCCTTATAAAGAGGTTTAAGAATGGTTTATTCATGCTTATTACTTAGGTTATAAACACTTAACAAAATATCAATAAACAGCTATAACACTTTGATAAAAGGGCAAATATGAACTGTTCTATGTGATGCATATGAATACATTGAAGCTACTCTTAGGCCTACCATTATAAAGCATTTATGAATGGTTAAAAATGTGGTTATTAATGGTTATTAGTTAGTTCAAAACACTTTACAAAGTATTAATAAACAGGTATTAAAATCTGAGTTCAAACAGTGTAATTGAATGTGAGTTCACTGTTATTCTAACAACTGGTCTGTGCTTATTAATGTTTTTAAGGTGTTTATAACCCAATTAATAGCCAGTATTATCCTCATTGTAAACCATTCGTAAGCACTTTATAAGCATAGTCTTGTTCTAAAGTGGAAACCTCTGTTATACAGCCTGCAGTCGCGGTAATGGCAAGATGTTTCTGTGGCGTATCCGTACCGGCGGTGGCTGAAGTGAAAGAGCTGGATTAGAAAGATAAACTTCTGTAAAGACCTTTCGTGCTGTCATGGTCTCCACCGAGACTAGCAAAGGAACGATTTGCTTCCACAGTTTTATTGCACTGCCGAGGAGAAAAACCCCACCAAAACATTCCACATGTTTTTGGCCTCATAATTGCCGAAGCTATCAGAGCCATAAAACAACTGCAGGGCCGAAAGGGGACTTATAGCTTTATATTTATGGAAACTAAATAAATAAAGGAAGCAATGAATTGATATTGGTTCGTTTCCTTGTGACCTTACTTTAACATTCATTTGACCGATGTGTTTGCACCCAGAGGGATTTGATCCAGATATTTATCTCGGTAAGCGGTGGGCCTGGGGAGCAGGATTAGGTCTGACAGAAGAGCACTCTGGTCATGTCCAGTCGGTTCAGGGGATTGAACCAGAAACCTTGTGGTAAAGAGGCTGGTTCCCTAACTTCCAGCACACGACTGCCCCCCCCAAAACAAAAGCCTGATCTTCAGCATGTCTTCACTTTTGGTTGTTACCAACCGTTTTCATTTCAGTAAAATGACCACTGATAAACACTAAAATTGCTATAGTTTACCAAACACTCAACCCTATATGTTCTACCTAGTGCATTGGGCTGTCTGGGCGGGGGCCGGGTGTCTAGGGTGCCACAGATATTTGATTGGCATCTGCAATATTCCGCCACTGAGGCTGGAGATGATGAATGGACCAATAGAAGTGCTCCCAAACACCTTGGAACAAATTCTGGTTCCATTGACTTACGTTGAAAGTAAAGAAGTTCTTGGCCTCTCCTGTAAAGTTTTCATTATAGAGATGCTTGTTTTTCTTTGGACAGCGACGGTGCAGTCTTAATGTAGTGCTTTCCCAAAGTCTGATTGGCCACTCCAGAAGCCACTCCAAAACTTCAGCCATATCATTGGATTCCACCTCACCAAGTTCAGTAAAACGAGATGCATCAACCTTTATGTTTTAAAGAATCCTCAGTAACACTTCCTATGAATTAGAAATGCATTATTAGGGTATCATGTTGCAGCTTATCATACCAGACATATATGTATATATTATTATTATTATTATTATTATTTATTATTTTTTTTTATATATATAACATATATAACTATATATACATATAATTGCTCAAGTAGTAATAACAGTTTATAAAGTAAAAAGTATACGACTTCAATAAAACTCCATTATGCCTTATAACATAGATTCAGTCACCAGTAAATAAATGACTATGTTAAATTCACACGGCAAATAAAAGGTATTACTATTTTTTTAAATATAGCAGTTATATTTGCATATAATGAACTATATAGGCTTATGCGAGGCATTAGAAAGTATTATGTAGGCTTTATGATACCTTACAGATGCATTTATGTAGCACTGTGAATACAGGATAGGTAGGAAATAGTGGCTTTGGGTCGTGGAGCAGGACCCTGCTTTGTAGCACCAGATCTGACCCCTGTTCAGCTCAGTGTCACTCAGGAAGATGATGTAAATGAGCCGATGAGTTGAATAACAGGAAAAAGTACTAAAATGCTGGAGAACCAATGCTGGAGAGCCGTTGTATTAATAAAGAGTAGAAACTGGCTTCATTGTAAAAATCCATTACATGCTTTTTGCCTGGGGTGCTGGACGTTCACACTCTCATAACAAGAGTGATGCTACATCAGTATGTCTGTTTATTTTGAAATTAGAAAACGTGTACCTGTCCATCATGAGCTCTGCGATTCAATTTCTCAGGCACCTTCACGAGTTGGGGAGATTATTACTTTTCCAGGGTAAGTGTGTGTGTCGAGGCATAATTTCATATAAAACAAGAGAAACAAGGTTACTTGTGCATTTCAAGTTCTAACTTACATGTTATATATACACATAACACTACATATGAAATATATATATATATATATATATATATTAGTTCAATTATAGAAAAAAATGGCAAAAAGGAACATGCACTTGCAAATGTTTAGACTTCAAATTATTAATTACATGTTATATAGACACATAACACTGTATATGAACTATATATTTTTTAACTGTATATATATATATATATATATATATATATATATATATATATATCAATTATATAGATAATAAATTAAATTATAGAAAAAAAAATGGTTGCAAGATTAAAATTGTACTTGGTTTAGACTTCTTTCAGTTGTTACTGATTAGGTCCTAAATGCTGTGATAGGACTGGCTAGGCATGTCCAGCAATACCCATCAGATATGGTCAACTGTTCACAATTCCAGACCATAATGAAGTGTCTGGCTGTCTTTTGCTGATACTTAAAACTCATTGGTTCCTCAAAGGAACTGGCTCAAGATCTAAAAATGGAAATCATTGATGTCTAAGTATCAAAAATTAAAAATCTAGTGACGAGGCTATAACTCACTGAACCCACCCACCTCTCTCTTCTCTAGACCCTACAGTGGCCATACTTCATTTGTCTGTTGTCACCTGTCTTGATTTTGCTTTGTTTTCTCTTCTTTGATGGCGGGGATTCATCAGTTTTTATTTAATGCAGCATGGTTCTATTTGTGAAAAGTAATAATCTGTCAATAATTCGGGTTTCCAATTTTCAGCTCATGGAAGTTCTCATGGAAGCCTCCTACATAGCTGTGAACTGTAGTGACCCAAAACCTAAGAAAATGCTGTTGGAGAAGTTAGCTAGAACAGCTGTTAGGCTAAGTTAGAACCAGCAGGTCTAGACATTGATGATGTCACTGATTAGAATACATTGATCTTCACGTATGGCCATGTTCTTCACCTTTACCGTGGAAGTTCTCATTAAAGTCTCTTACAAAGTGTTTTATTTATTTATCTATTTATTTCAACCTGTGACCTGTAGTAACCAAAACCTGAGAAAATGCTGTTGAGGAAGTTAGCTAGAACAGCTGTTATGTTAAACTATAACCAGCAGGTCTAGACATTGACGGTGTCACTGATTAAAAGACATTGATCTTTACGTTTGAGCTTCACCTTCATCATGGAAGTTCTCATGAAAGCCTCCTACATAGCTGTGACCTGTAGTGACCAAAACCTGAGGAAACGCTGTTGGAGAAGTTATCTAGAACAGCTGTCATGCTAAGTCAGAACTAGCGAGTCTAGACATTGATAGTGTCACTCATTAGAACACATTGATCTTCACGTTTGGCCATGTTCTTCACCTATATCATAGAAGTTCTCATGAAAGTCTCTTACAAAGTGTTTTATTTATTTATTTATTTTAATCTGTGACCTGTAGTGACCCAAACCTGAGGAAACGCGGTTGGAGAAGTTAGCTAGAACAGCTGTTATGCTAAGCTAGAACTAGCAGGTCTAGATATTGGCGGTGTCACTCATTAGACCACGTTGATCTGCATATTTGAGCTTCACCTTTATTGTGGAAGCTCTCACTGAAGCCTTCTTCATAGCTGTGACCTGTAGTGACCAAAACCTGAGAAAATGCTGTTGGAAAAGTTAGCTAGAACAGCTTTCATGCTAAGTTAGAAGCAGCAGGTCTAGACATTAATGGTGTCACTGATTAGAACACCTTGATCTTTACGTTTGAGCTTCACCTTCATCATGGAAGTTCTCACTGAAGCCTCCTACATAGCTGTGACCTGTAGTGACCAAACCCTGAGAAAACGCTGTTGGAGAAGTTAGCTAGAACAGCTGTTATGCTAAATTAGAACTAGCAGGTCTAGACATTGATGGTGTGACTCATTAGAACACATTGATCTTCTCGTTTGAGCTTCACCTTCATCATGGAAGTTCTCACTGAAGCCTCCTACATAGCTGTGACCTGTAGTGACCACAACCTGAGGAAGTTGTGCAGCTGTTATGCTAAGTTAGAACCAGAACCAGCCGGTGGTTGAACTTATGTAAGCTCTGGTGAACTAAGAGCGTCACTGTTTCTGTCTTTCTTTCTCTTTCACTCCTTTTCTTTTCTTTTCTTTTCTTTTTTTTTCCGGGGTGCATCCAGCGTGGAGACAGTGATGCTGGCTGACAGCGGCTGCTAATTGGAGTAAATTAATTTACCTCGGGCGGCGTGTTCGCACAAAATGGCGCTGGGTGTGAATAAGTGATGATCGGCAGGGCCTGAATAAGCCCCGACTCCTTAAATCATTTAACAGCGCGATCCGCTCATTAGCGCCAAGAAAGCCGGCTTTCAGCTACAATTAAGACGGGCCTGTGTCAGTCAGGGGAGAGCGAGAGAGAGAGAGAGAGGGAGAGAGAGAGAGAGAGGGAGAGAGAGGGAGAGAGAGAGAGAGAGAGAGAGGCCTCGGAGAGAGCCTGTGATTTATTCATCCTCAGAGCAGATGCTGAGTGCAGTGGGGGTTTGGATGGAGGGATGCAGGGGATGAAGGAAAGCAAGGGGAGAGGAGTGTATGTGTGTGTGTGTGTGGGTCGGGGGAGGGGAGGTGGGATGAGGGAGTGCGTGGGGGAATGGGAGTTTGGATGTGTGTGTGTGTGTGTGTGTGTGTGTGTGTTTGGGGAGGTGGGATGTCTGTGCAGGTTAAAGTGTGTGACGGGCTTGTAGTGTGTGTGGGATGAGTGTGTTATTGTCTTGAAGTTATCAAAGGTTTTCTGGGGGAAAGCAACCCACTATTCCGGATCTGAGACCACCCACCACCCAAAACAATGGCCAGAAAATAACACACAAGCTTCAGCTCAACTGTTTAGAAGGAATATATGTCTACCATGTATGTCCAGTATCTTTAAAATCAAAACTTTACAGGAGAAGGCAAAAACCTCCTTTACTTTTAATGCAAGTCAATGGAACCAGAATTTTTTCGACACCATTTTGGAGCATTTCTACTGGCCGGTTTGTCATGAAACTTTTGCACAGTGTAAACGGCAACTGTCAGGTTCAAAAGAAGTTAAAAAATAAAAATCAACAAAAATGGAGATGTTTTTGGTTGGACGATGTGGATTGTTGGGTAACACGTCCCATAAATCTTAATTTCATAATGCTATGAAAAAAGAATTTATAAGGTGTCATATGACAATCATAAAGCTTTATATGTCTGTCTTGGGCTTGTATAACCACCTTTGTTTACTTTGTGTTAGAACTTCCGGTGCTCCCGCGGATACACTGATACTAATTACAAGCAAAACAACAACAAACATATAAATGACTATCATAACATGTTCAGTTAGAGGGAGTCAGTAATTGGAAGAAGATAAAACTTGTCTTGAACTACAGAGTTACGAACACAGCACATAAAGATCAGTGTTGGGGGGCCGCCTTTCAAAGAAGACCAGCTGCGTCTCTGACTGAAGCTCTAAATTTAAAACATCCACCCAAACCTCCGTATATCTGCTCTTACCATTCTGTGGAGGAGAACCAGCACCAGAGCCTCCTTATCCAGAGAACTGTCTCGCTTATGAAGCTCAGGGGAAGCAGACGTGTCGGGTGCTGGTGGTCCTGTCGGGGTCCTGATCATTAAAGAACAGAGTAATAAAGTATACAGAGAATCAGATGAACTACAGTCTGTAAGTGGAGCTCCTGTGTGATCAGTGGAACTGATACAGTGGACAGTTATGGCATTAACAGGGCAGTCGTGGCCTGAAGGTCGTCGGTTCGATCCCCACGACTGATGTGCCTTTGAGCAAGGCACCTAACCCCATCTACTCCCCGGGCGCTGTGCATAGGGCTGTATATGTGGGTGTTTCACTGCCCCCTAGTGTGTATGTTCACTAGTGTGTGTATATGTGGGTGTTTCACTGCCCCCTAGTGTGTATGTTCACTAGTGTGTGTATATGTGGGTGTTTCACTGCCCACTAGTGTGTACGTTCACTAGTGTGGGTGTTTCACTGCCCCCTAGTGTGTATGTTCACCAGTGTGTGTGTATATGTGGGTGTTTCACTGCCCCCTAGTGTGCATGTTCACCAGTGTGTGTGTATTTGTGGGTGTTTCACTGCCCCCTAGTGTGTATGTTCACTAGTGTGTGTATATGTGGGTGTTTCACTGCCCCCTAGTGTGTATGTTCACTAGTGTGGGTGTTTCACTGCCCCCTAGTGTGTATGTTCACCAGTGTGTGTGTATATGTGGGTGTTTCACTGCCCCCTAATGTGCATGTTCACCAGTGTGTGTGTATTTATGGGTGTTTCACTGCCCCCTAGTGTGTATGTTCACTAGTGTGTGTGTATATGTGGGTGTTTCACTGCCCCCTAGTGTGTGTATATGTGGGTGTTTCACTGCCCCCTAGTGTCTATGTTCACTAGTGTGTGTATATGTGGGTGTTTCACTGCCCCCTAGTGTGTATGTTCACTAGTGTGGGTGTTTCACTGCCCCCTAGTGTGTATGTTCACCAGTGTGTGTGTGTATATGTGGGTGTTTCACTGCCCCCCAATGTGCATGTTCACCAGTGTGTGTGTATATGTGGGTGTTTCACTACCCCCTAATGTGCATGTTCACCAGTGTGTGTGTATATGTGGGTGTTTCACTGCCCCCTAGTGTGTGTATATGTGGGTGTTTCACTGCCCCCTAGTGTGCATGTTAACTAGTGTGTGTATATATGTGGGTTTTTCACTGCCCCCTAGTGTGCATGTTCACCAGTGTGTGTGTATATGTGGGTGTTTCACTGCCCCCTAGTGTGCATGTTCACTAGTGTGTGTATGTATATGTGGGTGTTTCACTGTCCCCTAGTGTGCATGTTTACTAGTGTGTGTGTGTGTGTGTGTATGTAGGTGTTTCACTGCCACCTAGTGTGCATGTTCACTAGTGTGTGTATGAGTGGGTGTTTCACTGCCCCCTAGTGTTTATGTTCACTAGTGTGGGTGTTTCACTGCCCCCTAGTGTGCATGTTCACTAGTGTGTGTATAAGTGGGTGTTTCACTGCCCCCTAGTGTGCATGTTCACTAGTGTGTGTATTTGTGGGTGTTTCACTGCCCCCCTAGTGTGTATGTTCACTAGTGTGTGTGTATATGTGGGTGTTTCACTGCCCCCTAGTGTGTATGTTCACTAGTGTGTGTATATGTGGGTGTTTCACTGCCCCCTAGTGTGTATGTTCACTAGTGTGTGTATATGTGGGTGTTTCACTGCCCCCTAGTGTGTATGTTCACTAGTGTGTGTATATGTGGGTGTTTCACTGCCCCCTAGTGTGTATGTTCACCAGTGTGTGTATATGTGGGTGTTTCACTGCCCCCTAGTCTGTATGTTCACTAGTGTGTGTATATGTGGGTGTTTCACTGCCCCCTAGTGTGCATGTTCACTAGTGTGTGTATTTGTGGGTGTTTCACTGCCCCCTAGTGTGTATGTTCACTAGTGTGTGTGTATATGTGGGTGTTTCACTGCCCCCTAGTGTGTATGTTCACTAGTGTGTGTATATGTGGGTGTTTCACTGCACGGATGGGTTAAAGGAGGTTAAATTTGGCTGTGGCTGAGTCTAGTTCTGAATTCTAGTATGTATAACTTTTTGAATGCTACAGAAAGTCCGTTCCTGGCCCGGAGAGCTAAACCACTGCTATTCCCAAAGATTATCCAGAGTTTCACACACCCAGTTTCGGGTTTACCTTGGCTTCTGAGCATCACTGGGCCTGCCCGAGCCATCTCTTTAGGCTAATTTACTGCGTGTCTGACATGGAACGAGAAAATGACTTTCCTACTAATGTCCAAGGATTTGACAACAGTGTGCGAGAACATTTGGCTTTGTCGCTGACAGTCGTTCAGGAACGAGGCCAGCAGAGCCTTGTAAAAACCATCCCTCCCAACAAGTGGATTCCAGTTGTGCAATCACTGCAGCAGAGCTTTTCTCTTGTTTTCACATTCGGCTGGAAGCTCCTCGGCTCCTATCCCCTTCGCCCAGGCGACCCCCTCCCCCCGTCCCCAACTCCGTCTTGCCTGCTCTCGCTTGGCAGATCCAGTCCAGGTCATTAAGGTTCGGAGCCACAGAAAGATTTGACTGAATCCACAGCGCGATGAATCAGGGAGGAGACGAGGCACGCGCTGGCTGACGGACGATGGCTCGGAGGGGTCGGCCCATAAACAAAGCTGCGCCCGCCTGTACGCCCGTTTGGGACCCCCTTGCTTTTTTTTTTATTATTATTTTTCACCAATTTATTCAAGGTCACACCCACATGGTGCCTGCTACTCCTCTGGCCTGTCCCCGAATGGCTGTCCAGGCTTGGTTCGTTTGCATGAAGCTCTGAATAGCAAACAGGACGAAGACCCTGAAGGTTTCGTGGGCCCCTTATTGTTTGTGGAGACGATGTTTCTGGTTCTGTTGATCACTGGAGCGAAACTTCACTGCTGGCCACTTCTGAACTTCCCGATAGGATATTCCTGAGATAAGCTCGCCTTCCTTGGCTGTAATTGCTTGATTTGGCTCCCTCTCTCTCTCTCTCTCTCTCTCTCTCTCTCTCTCTCTCCACCAATGCTAAAAAGTCTTTCACTTTGATCTGGGAAGTCTTTGCAGGCTCATTGACTGTAATGAGTTCTGGAGAATCCATAAAGACGTCTGGGATTTGACCGGGAGCCGAAAAAACCCGGAGCTGGGAAGCAGGCAGCGTTTCGCGGACGGCGCGAGCAAAATATTGAAAAAGAAAAAGTTCTCAGATGAGTTGGCAGCGGTTTGCCTTGCCCTCCTCCTCCTCCTCGGCTTGAGCCCGCCGTTAATTTCCCTGCAGTCTGGAATTCTAGCGTGGAGGGAGGGAATTCGCTGGAGGCGGGCGGGCGGGACCAGCTTTGGCACGGAAGCTCCTGGACGCTTCTGCGCTCGGGCCCCCGGTGATCGCCGCCGCTGCTATAATCTCTCGCCTTGACGAGCGTCCAGCGCCATCAATCAGCCGCTCAAGGGGGCTCCGTCCCTTTTGCTCTATCGAGGACAACTTTCACACGACCTGCACCACCGGCCCACCCCACGTGTGAAGCTGCCTTACTGGGTCAAGGGGATAAACAGGGTGCCACCAGACCCTGCCAAAAGGTTCCCTCTGAATAGCACCCAGGACCCCCCGTCCCGGCCCCCCCCCGGTCGACCCACAGTGCAGGATGTTATTAATTTACCCGGGACATGTTTGCCTATCAAACGACGCCGGCGTCTCTGCCAGGAGAGCCGTCAAAAAGACTCGCAAAGGCGATTCTAAAAATAACTCCTGGCACGTCCGAGCGAATTACAGGACAGCGGCGGACTGCAGCCAGCGTCAGACACTTTTTAATGAGGGGGGAAGTTGGTTCACTCGATTACGCCGGTGTAATTACGTTAAGCGGAAAAGAGCAGTTCTGACGCACCTACTTTGCCGCCTAATTGGATATATGAAGTATTTTGAACTAATACCTTATTCACAATACAATTAGACGCGGCTCCGCTATTGGCTGTTAAGTGGTGGCTTAAAGTCTCGCTGGAGCTCTTGTTATTTTCAACAGGCACTGAAAACGGGGAGCGGTAAGCAAAGCTCAACAACTTCAGGCTTACACTGATTAAAAACATCCCCTATTTAATAAACAACATGCAAATAAGCTCTAGCATATTGTCGCCATTACTTCAAAGCCTTGCAATTATAAATATATATATATATATATATATACATATATATATATATGTATATATATATATATATATATAGAGAGAGAGAGAGAGAGAGAGAGAGAGAGTATATATATAATAGAGTATATATATATAATAGAAGTAACTACATACTTGTTACAGACAGAGAAAGCTGTGTAAGTATACTCGAAGCAGGAACTACATACTTGTTACAGACAGAGAAAGCTGTGTAAGTATACTCAAAGCAGTAACTACATACTTGCTACAGCGAGAGAAAGCTGTGTAAGTACACTCAAAGCAGTAACTACATACTTGTTACAGACAGAGAAAGCTGTGTAAGTATACTCAAAGCAGTAACTACATACTTGTTGCAGACAGAGAAAGCTGTATAAGTATACTCAAAGCAGTAACTACATACTTGCTACAGACAGAGAAAGCTGTGTAAGTATACTCAAAGCAGTAACTACATACTTGTTACAGACAGAGAAAGCTGTGTAAGTATACTCAAAGCAGTAACTACATACTTGCTACAGCGAGAGAAAGCTGTGTAAGTACACTCAAAGCAGTAACTACATACTTGTTACAGACAGAGAAAGCTGTGTAAGTATACTCAAAGCAGTAACTACATACTTGTTACAGACAGAGAAAGCTGTGTAAGTATACTCAAAGCAGTAACTACATACTTGCTACAGCGAGAGAAAGCTGTGTAAGTACACTCAAAGCAGTAACTACATACTTGTTACAGACAGAGAAAGCTGTGTAAGTATACTCAAAGCAGTAACTACATACTTGTTGCAGACAGAGAAAGCTGTATAAGTATACTCAAAGTAGTAACTACATATTTGTTACAGACAGAGAAAGCTGTGTAAGTACACTCAAAGTAGTAACTACATACTTGTTGCAGACAGAGAAAACTGTGTAAGTATACTCAAAGCAGTAACTACATACTTGTTACAGACAGAGAAAGCTGTGTAAGTATACTCAAAGCAGTAACTACATACTTGTTACAGACAGAGAAAGCTGTGTAAGTATACTCAAAGCAGTAACTACATACTTGTTACAGACAGAGAAAGCTGTATAAGTATACTCAAAGCAGTAACTACACACTTGTTACAGACAGAGAAAGCTGTGTAAGTATACTCAAAGCAGTAACTACACACTTGTTACAGACAGAGAAAGCTGTGTAAGTATACTCGAAGCAGTAACTACACACTTGTTACAGACAGAGAAAGCTGTGTAAGTATACTCGAAGCAGTAACTACACACTTGTTACAGACAGAGAAAGCTGTGTAAGTATACTCAAAGTAGTAACTACATTCTTGTTACAGCCAGAGAAAGCTGTGTAAGTATACTCAAAGCAGTAACTACATACTTGTTACAGACAGAGAAAGCTGTGTAAGTATACTCAAAGCAGGAACTACATACTTGTTACAGACAGAGAAAGCTGTGTAAGTATACTCAAAGCAGGAACTACATACTTGTTACAGACAGAGAAAGCTGTGTAAGTACACTCAAAGCAGTAACTACATACTTGTTACAGACAGAGAAAACTATGTAAGTATACTCAAAGTAGTAACTACATACTTGTTACAGACAGAGAAAACTATGTAAGTATACTCAAAGTAGTAACTACATACTTGTTGCAGCCAGAGAAAGCTGTATAAGTATATACTCATAATGGAAGCAACTACGTTAAGGCAGACCCCCAACCTCTAATCCACAGAAATACTGACCTGCACTCATCTGTTTGTCATTTATTCATCCCTTGTTCCTCCCATAGGATCCCATTCATTTTCGACCGAACCCAAACATTACGCTTTCGTTCAACCTGCAGCCTCCAAACTGCCTCTACTCACTCAGAGCAGACCCCACAACCTCTAATCCACAGACACACTGACCTGCACTCATCTGTTTGTCATTTATTTATCCCTCGTTCCTCCCGTAGGATCCCATTCATTTTCGGCCGAACCCAAACATTACGGTTTTGTTCAACCTACAGCCTCCAAACTGCCTCTACTCACTCAGAGAAGATCCCACAATCTGTAATCCACAGACATACTGACCTGCACTCATCTGTTTGTCATTTATTCATCCCTCGTTCCTCCCATAGGATCACACTCGTTTTTGGCTGAACCCAAACATTGCGGTTTCGTTCAACCTGCAGCCTCCAAAATGCCTCTACTCACTCAGAGCAGACCCCACAACCTCTAATCCACAGACACACTGACCTGCACTCCTCTATTTGTCGTTTATGTGCAAACCTCCTGCACGTTTTCTTCAGGAAGTGCACTTTTCTAGTTTAAAATGAAAACATGCACAGGCGAACGACAAACAAGGGCTGTGAAGGTTCAGCAGCGTACACGCCGCACTCATCCTCTTATGTTACGAGGCGCTTCCTCAGATTTCATGCCAGTCTATCCTGTTTCTTATTAATGAGCATGTAAATAACCTCAGCCGGAGCGTTGCGGAGCGCTCCGTGGCCTGCGTGGACCCGAGGTCCCGGGCTCAATTATTTTCGAATGTGCTTTCGCTGGCACGTCCCAGCTGAGGGGTACGTCCAGGCAAGAGAGAAAGAGAGAAAGACAGAGCGAGAGATGGAATCCCATCAGCCTGCATTTGGATTTCACGCTGCTTGACCCCCCCCTCGCACAACTCTCGTCTCCTGACCTTGAAAGTTTGTCTTTTCCGCCGACCTTGGTCTTTCTCTCTCTACTCTTTCGCGCACTTTCTCCCTCCTTCCCTCTCTCCCGCCCCTCCTCCTCCTCCTCCTCCTCCTCCTCCTCCGTCCCCGTCACGTCTCCGCTATAGCTCACGGCTGGACCATTGCTCCGAATGCTGGGCATTAAACGGCATCATCAAGCAGCTGTGAGCGTGAACCGCGCGCACACACGCCTCCACGGCCATTAAAGGGGCCCTTTAATTAAAGTAGGCATGTAAAGGTCGTTAAAGGCGAACAGATGGGCCCTCGGTTTACACAGAGCTACTCCTCATTGTCTTCAGCCTGGCCCCTTTTGTCCTGCTGTAAATACGAACGCAGGCCAAATGTTCCCGAGCTGCAGCTACCGCACCGCTCCGCCCACTGCTGCCTCTCAAACACGGCCTCGTTAGGCGGTAAGGATGGGCGTGGCTTTGCAAATGTACACGCATCTGAACTTTACGTATGTGTTTACATAATCAGGCTCAGGTCTAATATCGCTTTTATAGTCCCCATGCGGGATGACTGGTTCTACTCCGTATAGGTATGATTTTGTGTTTCTCCACAAAACATCAATTCTTGAAAACCGAGGCTGAAACTTTGGCCATTAGGGGCAGCATTGAGATTCATTGGGATTCTCTAGAAATGTATATATACATACAGGGGTTGGACAATGAAACTGAAACACCTGTCATCTTAGTGTGGGAGGTTTCATGGCTAAATTGGACCAGTCTGGTGATCAATCTTCATTAATTTCACCAGTAAGAGCAGAGTGTGAAGTTCAGTTAGCAGGTAAGAGCACAGTTTAGATCAAAATATTACAATAACACAACATTATGGGACATACCAGAGTTCAAAAGAGGACAAACTGTTGGTGCACGTCTTGCTGGCGCATCTGGGACCAAGACAGCAAGTCTCTGTGATGTATCAAGAGTCACGGTATCCAGGGTAACGTCAGCATACCACCAAGAAGGACCAACCACATCCAACAGGATTAACTGTGGACGCAAGAGGAAGCTGTCTGAAAGGGATGTTGGGTTCTAACCCGGATTGTATCCAAAAAACATAAAACCAGAGGGATGCAAAAAAAACCCAAAACAGACGAGTGCAGGTCAAACCAACTCTAGAGTCGTGGTCGAGGATCTGCCCTGAGGGCTCTGAGAATAAGGTAAGATCCATAAGCAGGCTGTTTTATTGAATATGACAGAGAAATGTGGTAATCAGAGTATGGGGCTGGGCAGAGGCGTGATAACCACGGAACCAGGGAAGCCTGGAGCTTGGGTCCAGGTGAGTGGGCTAAGCTGAGTGGAAGTAGGTCATCAAGCGGGTCGTTACCCAGACTCAGGTCACAATGTCCTGTAAGAGCACAGATAGAGTAAAACCCTAAGATAGGGCAGAGTTAGCATCCACAAGCATGGAGACACACAGAATAGCCTAGCCAGGGCCAGCCGGGCCCAGTGTGGCCTGTCTGGCGGGTGCTGGTGGAGCAGGGCTGATGAGCAATGCACAGGTTAGTAGTGGCTGGGTTTAGCTTAGCTTAGCTGCTATGGGTCTTGACTTGGCTTGGAAGAACTGGGATTGGTTGAACTTGACTTGGTTCTGAGGGGGGCTTGGTTGGTGTCTGACGAGAAGATTTCGGCGACTTTGGCTTGGCTTGGTCCGACTTGGCATGGTGCAGACTTGGTTTGGCTGGGAATTAGCTTAGCAAGCACTAACTAACAGAGCGGAGACTGGTCTAAAAACCAGAGAGACCTGGTTTTAAACAATACCACGATCTGAGGTGTGGGTGAGAGGGGTATTTGAAGGCAGAGGGTGATTGTGATCAGGTGGCGGGAACAAGGGACAGGTGTAGTGTGTTCCGGGGACAGAGACCTCTAGTGGTGCTGGGCAGGAATGCTTACAATAGTATACATTCCTGATCAAAGATAGAACACAAGCTGCAAACGTTTCATAAAACATGAGCAGATATTGGTTAATAATTGAGATATTAAGTATTTTGGATTAACACTCAACATTTAATCGTTTCTGACACTTTCTTTTTCAAACTGTTGCTTAAAGTCACGATTTCCAAACGTCTTTTGGCCCCAAAGTGGGTTAAACGCCTCCACCTGAGCGCTGACATCACAACAAGTGGGTAAATGAGTAGACAGCTCACCCGCTAACAACAAATCTAGGGGTCCTCAAACTCCTGACGGGCAGCGTAGGCTTCGTTCTGAGCTGTAATGAGTTCAGCACTGGTGCAGCTGAAGTGAGCCAAGAGCTGATTGGTTGGGTGCACCATGTGCGAAGGAAGAGGAGCATTAAATAACTGCCTCATCACGTCTCCGTGGTTATTCGATACGCTGGAGGAGAATGACTGGCTGATATTTGACACATGCTCCCCGTCCCCATGCGGCACGGCTGGTTCTACTCTGTACAGCTATGAATCTGTGTTTCTCCACACAAACATCCAATCTGAGCTTTGGCCAGTAGGGGCAGCACTGAGATTCACTGTGATTCTCCAGCAATTCCTGACTAGGAATTCTCAGTGTGTTTATTTAACCCTTTCCAAGCTTCTCCTTGTGGAATCAACCCAGACTGCTCAACCCAAACTGCTCAGTACTTCATTAAGCTAAATCAAGATTGCTGCTGAAGGAACTGAATACATTCATACAATGTCTGGGGCGTCCAGGAGAAATCTGGAACCTAACTTTGTTCTTCAAACTGGATCAAGATCTGATCTACTTCTCTCACAATAACATATTCATGTTACTTTGTATTGTATGTATGATTATTTACATCTGTTATACCATGTGATGTTATTTGAATAACATTTACAGTAACATATTTTGAGATGAAACTCCTCCTACCAGGCGTGGAAGATCTGGTGCACCACCAACACTGACCCCATCAGATAAACAGAGCCTTCATCTCTGAGAGAGAGGAGAACATCAAGGTCCACCTTCACATCTGAGAACATCCACAGGTGTTTCTGTCCATCCTTCCACTGTGAGAAGACCTCTCAGCGCTGTGGGTCTGAAAGGATGTGTAGCTGTTCAAGAAGCTCTTTCTTTCTTGCTTTCCTTCATTCCTCTCTTGAACTCTTTCCTCTAATGAACTCTTACTTCTCACTACTTTTTTCTTTTTGTTCTTTCTCTCTTTCTTTCTTTCATTGTGTTTGTTTGCTACTTTCTTTTTATCTTTCCTCACTCAAACTTGTTTGTTGTCTCTCTTCACTTTCACTTTTCTTTTTAATTGTTTCTTTCTTTCTTTCTTTCTTTCTTTC
Source organism: Megaleporinus macrocephalus (assembly GCA_021613375.1). Taxonomy (NCBI): domain Eukaryota; kingdom Metazoa; phylum Chordata; class Actinopteri; order Characiformes; family Anostomidae; genus Megaleporinus; species Megaleporinus macrocephalus. The sequence continues at coordinate 39,857,611 of CM038719.1, read as the reverse complement.
TTTCTTTCTTTCTTTCTTTCTTTCTTTGTAATTGTTTGTTTCTTTCTTAGCTTAAACTAATTTGCTTTCTCTCTCTTTTCTTTCTTTCTTTCTTTCTTTCTTTCTTTCTTTCTTTTTGTTTAGTAGTTTGTTTTTTTTCTTTCTTTCTTTCCTTACTTGAATTTTTTTTAATTGATTGTTTTTTTTCTTTATTGGTTTGTTTCTTTGTTTGTTTCTTTCTTTCTTTTTAATTATTTCTTTCTTTCTTTTTTGTTTGTTTTTTTGTTTGTTGGTTTCTTGTTAATTGTTTATTTGTTTCTTTTCTAGCTTAAACATATTTGCTCTCTCTCTTTTTCTTTCTTTCTTTCTTTCTTTCTTTCTTTATGTTTAGTAGTTTGTTTTTTTCTTTCTTTTCTTACTTGAACTTTTTTAAAATTGTTTATTTATTTGTTTCTTCTTTTTTTCTTTTTGCATTAGCCCCCCGCCACACATTTAAACCCCCCAACCTCTCACAACAATGGCTTTTGGCAGTCTTTCACTCACTAATTATTAGCCAGCGGTCGTCTTTTTGTGATAACACAGTGAGGGAAGGAGGGATAGAGTGAGCGAAGAGAGAGAGAGAGAGAGAGACCAGACGACTTCATTAGCATATCAGCTCTACATGAAAACGCAGACCCTCTTTGTATGTGCGGTACGCTTTGTATGTACGCTTCAAAGGTAATTAGCCCCCGTTCACCGTCTCGCACATACCGGACTACTGAACCTGGAGGGGTCCGAGCAGGACCCCGACCACCAGCACTCCTGGAGTGTGATATGTGTGAATGTGTCAGGTGGTGATAGGAGGCGTTTGTTTAGCAGCGAGGAGGCCAGGAGGCATCAAGACCCCCACAGTAGGCCGAACGCTCCGTTAGGGTGGTCCCAGGCTGCGTTCCGTTCCCTTTAGCCACGGCCGAGCGCAATGCTAATCAGAGCTCGGACTCCTGCCCTGCGTCCTGCTGACGGCGATTATCAATAGCAGGGAAGCTTCAGCTCCTCAGCCTCAGCTCCTCAGCCTCAGCCTCTCAGCGCGTTCCTCTACTTACTAACCATCAATCCCCATTACAAGCTTTACCAGCTGTTAACTCCTGAAACATCTACAAACCTCCACTAACCTCCACTAACCTCCAGATACCTTCATATGCCTCCACAAACCTCCACTAACCTCCAGATACCTCCACAAACCTCCACAAACCTCCACTAACCTCCACAAACCTCCACTAACCTCCACAAACCTCCAGATACCTCCAGATACCTTCATATACCTCCACAAACCTCCACTAACCTCCAGATACCTCCACTAACCTCCACAAACCTCCACAAACCTCCAGATACCTTCATATACCTCCACAAACCTCCACTAAACTCCAGATACCTTCATGTACCTCCACAAACCTCCACAAACCTCCACAAACCTCCAGATACCCCCACAAACCTCCACAAACCTCCACTAACCTCCACAAACCTCCACTAACCT
>CM038719.1:39843619-39853619 GCA_021613375.1 Megaleporinus macrocephalus | reverse complement strand
CAGGAATGATGGATAGAAGCACCTGTAGATGTTTTTTAGAGCTTGTATCTACACACACTGTTTATTATACCAGCTCCACTGACCATACAAGAGCTACACCTACAGACTGTAGTTCATCTGTGGTGGTCCTGTAGTTCAGGACCCCCACAGAGCAGGTACTATTAGGGTGGTGGGTCATTCTCAGCACTGCAGTGACACTGACATGGTGGTGTGTTAGTGTGTGCTGTGCTGGTGTGCTGTGCTGTGCTGTGCACAAGCACAAAACACAGACACTTACACACAAACACAAACACACACACACACACACACATACACAAACACAAAAGCACACACACTTACACAAACACACACAAACACACACACTCGCAGATAACACACACACACACAAAAACACAAAGGCACACACAGATGCACACAGATAACACACACACATACAAACACACCCACACACACACACAATCACAAACACAAACAAACAAAAACACACATACACCTGCACTCACACACACCCACAAACACAATCACACACCCAAACACACAAACAATCACACAAACACACAGACACAAACACAAACACAAAACACACACACTCACTCAAACACACGCCAACATATGCACACACACACACACACACACAATCACAGTCACACAAACATACACAAACACAAAACACAGACACACAAACACACGAACAAACACAAAAGCACACACACACAAACACAAACACACACACACACAGTCACACTTCCACACAAACACAGACACTTACACAAACACAAACACTTACACAAACACAAAAGCACACACGCTTACACAAACACATATATATACACACACAGACACACTTCCACAGAAACACAGACACTTACACAAACACACACACAAACACTTACACAAACACAAAAGCATACACACTTACACAAACACATATATACAAACACATATATACACACACACAGACACACTTCCATACAAACACACCCACACAAACACTTACACAAACACAAAGGCACACACACAAACACACATATATATACACATACACAGACACATTCCACACAAACACACCCACTCACACACACACACACTCAATCACATAAACACATGCAAACATACACACTGACACACAAACACACACTCACCCACTCAAGCACGGGGAGAACATACACACTCCACACAGAACGTTCTGGATATCTCATATGTGTGTGAGAATGGTTCTAACACAGTTTCAGCCCAGGTTTAAAGTTCTGGCTGGAACAACCAAGAGCTCACTCCTCTCACTGAACCAGAGAAAGTGTGGAGGAATATAAGAGAGAGATAAACTGATAAGATGTGAAACTCAGTTCACAAGACTAAACATTTTATTTACTTTTTTTATTATAAATAAACACTTTATGATACAATTTTTGTAACAGTGATGAAAAACATTTATTCAGTTCAGCATTTAAACAGTAAATATACTGAAATATACTGAATGGTATGTGTGGTGTGTTGGTGTTTCAGTAGCTGATGGTATAAGATGCTGATACTAGACTACTTCAGTAAACAGGATACACCACTGAATCAGAACACACGTTAGAGATGATGACAGTCTGGACGTTGGTCTGAGGAGATCTCCTCTAACTGGACCTTACTAACTTTAATTAAACACCCCTGATCTAGTCTTTCATCAGTGGTCACGGGACGCCGACCACAGGACACTGTTGTCTGGATGTTGGTGGTTGGTTGACAAAGAAACCAGAGAATTAGATGAACTACAGTCTGTAGGTGTAGCTCCTGTGTGGTCAGTGGAGCTGGACAGTGTGTGTAGATTGATAGAAGGTCTTACTGAACTCACTGCATCTAATGCTTAATTGCTACAACATGATTTGGAGCTAATCCTAATTTTTAAACATCATATCTTCTCAGATCAATGACTTCATAACTTGTGATTCATCTTTGCTATGAAATCAGGAAGTTGCATCAGAGTTTAATAAAGAACTACTCACTTCACGTTTGCTTCACGTTTGATGAGAAACAATAACTGACCCCAACATGAACCTACTGGTCAGTTCAAGTTCATATAGCACCTGCTCACAAGACCACCATTATAATAGCTTTGATTAATTATTTAACAGTCTTTTTGATCATTTTACATCACTTTAGACCAATTAGCTCTGAAATGAAGTCTTCTCTACACAAACTCACACACATGAACACACATGTACAAGGAATCATGTGCAGAATCAAAGAAACATTTCATTTTTCTGAGTTGAGGGTAAAAATATGATAAAATATGATTAAATATACATATATATAATTTCATTTCATGCAATTTTCATGCAATTCACAAACAATATTGTTCATTTCACAATTAATGTAAGTGTATCAGATTATTTTTAAAAAATAAAAATGTTTGTATTAAAGTCTATTTTTGTATAGAGGCTTATTTTGCATATAGTCTATTATCAGTAATTCTCAGTCCTCTGTCTAAATCTCCTGGTACGGCCGCCAATCCAAGTTAAGGATGTTATTGGACTAATTGGTTGTTAGGACACTCTTGCTCAGTTGTGATCACAGCTGAAAAACATTCTACTAATAAGTGAGTATAAAAGGGAACAACATTCTAGGTTAGTTTAGTATCTGAAGATCAGCAGTTGATGATCAGCTTGACCGACTCACAATGACCAGAAAGAAACAACTTTCTTTAGAGACCCGTCAGTCCATTGTTGTGTTAAGGAAGAAGATACTCCATTAAAACAAGAACATTTCACTGTGATCCCAAATATATATATATATATACAAACTATGTTAAACACATAATTGTGGTCAGTAAGTCATAAATTTTTTTCAGAAACATCACTCAAAGCTGAATGCATGATGTCAGTGGGGACATCATTCCACAGTTTCAGGACATAAACTGAAGAAGTCCAGCTCCTCTTTGATTTAAACTTTGCTTGAGGGACAATTAATATCCTTGGATTGAAATACTTTCGAGTTCTTACATTATCATTATTAATAATTGCATTTAGTTGCTAATCTATTAATATTATTGTTTTTATGGAGTCACATTATTATGACCTCCAGCTAACATCAATGGCAAGATGGACTGGGAGACTCAGTGAGGTCCTCAGGTATCTGGAGGTATCATGCTGACTGCAGTGCATCCCACAGCTGCTGGAGGGAGCGTGGAGGAGGATCCATAGAGCCAACACCACCATCCAAGTGGTCCCACAGATGCTCATTTGGGTTCAAGTCTGAGGGAATTAGGGGTCCAGGGTAGAACTTGGAAGTCTTGGTCAGCTCTTCCAACCAATGTGGGACATTTCTAGTCGTGTGATGTGTCTCATCGTCTTGCTGGAAGATCCCATCCACCCCAGAGAAGATCATCAGCACGCATGGTGTACGTGATCTTCAAGGATAGATTCAGAACCCAATCGGTTGAGAGTGTCCACCACATGGATGAGTGGGTCCAGAGAATGTCATGGAAAAATTCCCCAGACCACTCAACTGTGTATGTCAATGCTGGTTCTTGTGACATCACAGATGCAATCATTGGTGTTTTGAAATTTGACTAATATTATTTTATGCTTTGTATTTAAACAACAATTGGGGGAAACTCGGTTTTCCCAGACCTTTCATCCTAGCATCATAGCCATTTAGGACCACAGCACGATTTCAGCATCACTCGTGATAAAATTAGCATCTCCTCGTTCTCACTTGTCGTCTTTTGTTCACACGTCCCCGCTTCCCTTCCACTCCTCAGACTTTCACACACCTGCACACCTGAACGTCCTCCTCCCAGACGTAAAGATCCGTAATGGCCATTCCCAGGAGGTCCCGTCCTTCTGTCGGAGCGGTGTGGGAGTCGGCCGTGAGTCCTGAGAGAGATCGAGATGGTGCGAGAGAGAGAGTGAGAGAGAGAGAAGAGAGAGAGAGAGAGAGGAAGTGTTTCAGACCTCCATCTGGGCCTACAGCGAAGCAGACACGGGCCTCGACCCCTGCCCCAACCCCAGAGGAGCCGCCGCCATGGCAACCGCTCCCTCGGCCTTGAATGTGTACCGTACGGAAAGCGATTAATACATCCATTTAAAGAAGGAGGAGATGGGAGGCGGCGTGGCCTGTAATAGGGAGCAGATGGCCAGGACGACGGGGGATCTGGACCGCTCCCCTCGTAGAGGTCACAGTATGGATGACCCATACAGAGTCCGGTGCCACCCTGCTAAAGAGCTAACACGCCAACGGAGAAAGTTTCAGGATGTTTTTTTTAGAAAATACGGCTTGAAAAGTCACGAAGAACACAAAACATAGAACATATGTTAAATTTATACCGTATCACTGGAACACTAGTATAGTATTCAAACAGGATTAACACAGTAAGTAGTTTATTTAACCCTTTCCAAGCTTCTCCTTGTGGAAACAACCCAGTATTATTATCAGTTCTCATCTAATACCTGCTTTGACTGCTCAGTACTTCATTAAGCTAAATCAAGATTGCTGCTGAAGGAACTGAACACATTCATACAATGTCTGGGGCGTCCAGGAGAAATCTGGAACCTAACTTTGTTCTTCTAACTGGATCAAGATCTGATCTACTTCTCTTACAATAACATATTCATGTTACTTTGTATTGTATGTATGATTATTTACATCTGTTCTAATCAGATCTGCTGTTCTTACTGAAGAACATACACTTATTAATAAGATAAGCAATCAGCTTAGGTGCCCAAGACTTTGGCACAGTCGTGTATAATAACAGAACAATGAATATCAACATCTGTAAACACTGAACCATAATATTAAAACCACCTCACTGTCCACTATATCAGCTCCACTGACCATACAGGAGCTCCAATTACAGACTGTAGTTTATCTGATTCTCTGTATACTTTATTACTCTGTTCTTTAATGATCAGAACCCCCACAGGACCACCACAGAGCAGATACTATAAGGGTTGTGGAACGTTCTTAGCACTGCAGTGACACTTACATGGTGGTGGTGTGTTAGTGAGTGTATGTGTTGTGCTGGTATGAGTAGATCAGACACCTCAGACACCTTAGTGTCACTGCTGGACTGAGAATCGTCCACCAACCAAAACTATCCAGACAGCAGTGTCCTGTGGGCGGCGTCCTGTGTCCACTGATGAAGAACTAGAGGAACACAAACTGTGCAGCAGCAGATGAGCTACTGTCGCTGACTTTACATCTACAAGGTGGAGCAGCAAGTAGTAGGAGTGTCTAATAGAGTGGACACAGTGTTTAAAAACACTCACACCAGCACAACACACTAACAAGTGTCACTACAGTGTTGAGAATGATCCACCTCCCTAATAGTATCTGCTCTGTGGTGGTCCTGTGGGGGTCCTGATCATTAAAGAACAGAGTAATAAAGTATATAGAGAATCAGATGAACTACAGTCTGTAAGTGGAGCTCCTGTATGGTCAGTGGAGCCGATACAGTGGACAGTGTGTGTAGATATGAGGAGGTGGGTTGAATTTAATGGCCTGGATGTTATTTTTCAACAGAATTTGAATCTGGTAGCAAGCAACTCAAGAAATCCATCATCGCGCTCTCACACCATATGGTGACTCGAGCTTGCGTATAGGACGATTTTCACCATAAAACAACTAAAAAAAAAAAAATCACCACATTACTGGAAACTGGCACCGGACCAGTGCTCTCTCATCTAATTAGATTTGATTGCACAATCAACTTGGACCAAATGGGCTGTCATATGTTTAGGAGCGTAACTCTTCCACTGTAATGCAGGGTTGACAGGCAGCGAGGCCCGGTCCAAGAACACATCCGAGGAGCTTGAAAGCCCATCACTGCCTTCCTCCAGCACAGCCCTGTTCATTACGGCACACGCTCCAATTACTCAGCTAGCCGCTGCATCCTGGCAGGATGTTTAGAGAGGTGCGCCGCGGCCCCCCTGCCAAAAACACCGTATAGAAAATAGCGGCCTGGCCCTTTTTCAGAAAGGATGTTTTGCACGGGGTTTGGGTTTTAAAAGCACTCAGGTATGGAAATAACTCTGCTGGTGCGGTGCAATACTGAAACTAAATAATCATATTGTAATTACACTGTAATTATATATTCATAAGACTTTCATGTAACAAAATTACTATCATTTGGTAAGCAAGAGTTGGTCACCACTCACTGTATATAAATATATATATATATATATATATATATATATATATATATATATATATATATATATATATATATATATATATATAGTAAGTGGTGACTATAACCAAAGTAAAAATAACCAAATAACATGCAATATGGATATTATTTTGTTTTCTGACCCTATAGAGTTTTCTTGATTACAATATAATCTCTACAGCCTATTTTCCTGACCAACAAATTAGGTTTCCTACAAAGTTTCTCTAACTTTTCATTGAGATCCTGACAATCTTATATTAAAGCACTCCGGTATGGAAATAGCTCTGCTGGTGCGGTGCAATACTGAAATTAAATAATAACATTGTAATTACACTGTAATTATATATTCATAAGACTTTCATGTAACAAAATTACTATCATTTGGTAAGCAAGAGTTGGTCACCACTCACTGTATATACATGAAATATGGATATTCAATATTTTCCAGACACTGTGCAGCTTTCTTGGTTGACATAGAATCTCCTACAGCTCCTTTACTGATCAACAACCTAGGTTTCCTACAAATTATGTATCGACAGGGGCGATTTTGGACCACTAATCCAAAATCTTTAAAAAAAACCCAGTTTACAAAGCTTAGTTTACAAATGTATTAAGACATTTTATTAAAATTACAATATAATAATAGATAAACTATATATTTATATAAAATATATACCAACAGCACAGCAGCTACAGCTTCTCTCACTCCTTTATAAACAGTAAACAGACCACCTGCTAAAACAAACCATCACTTCTAGCTAACAATAACAGAATAAAGAGTGATCAGAAATATGGACTGCTGATAATGACTGTAATGTGTTGGTTCTGAGTAATAAAGTACAAAAATAGTACTTTACAAAACTTACTAGACACGTAACACCATTCAAATAAAGAACATGCATGTATATATATTTATTTCAGACGCTATACAGCTTTCTCTCTGTTGGTGCAATACTGAATATAAATAATAACATTGTAATTACACTGTAAGTATACATTCATAAGACTTTCTCGCAACTACATTACAACAAATAGTTATTTGGTCAGTGAAAATGACCAAATTACATGCAATATGGATATTATTTTGTTTTCTATAGAGTTTTCTCTACAGCTCCTTTCCTGATCAACAAATTAAGTTTCCTACAAAGTTTGTAGTTACACTGTAATTATGCATTTATAAGACTTTTCTTGTAACAAAATGACAACAAATAGGTATTTGGTCAGTAAAATTGGTTCTCCACTATCCAAATAACATACAATATGGATATTATCTTATATTAAATCACTCAGTTATCGAAATGATAACTTGGTAATTACACTGTAAGTATGCATTCATAACACTTTGAGTTATGTGGTCAATGAAAATTGGTGACTGGTCACTAAATAACATGCAATATGGATATTTACTTTTTCCTATACAGATTTCTCAGTTGTAATAGAATCCTGTACAGCACCGTTTCTGATCAAAAGTTTAGGTGTCCTACAAAGTTTGACATTTACACTGTAAAGGAAATCCTATATTAAAGTACTAAATTATAGAAATTGCTCTGGATGTGCTGTACAATACTGAAACTGAAAAATAAAAATATAATGATACTGTAATTATGTATTTATAAGACTTTCTTCTAACAAACTTACAATTAATGGCTATTTGGTAAGCAAGAGTTGGCCACGGCTGTCCAAATAACATGCAATATGGATATTGATTATTTTCCAGACACTGTACAGTTTTGTTAGTTGTAATAGAATCTCTACAGCTCCTTTCCTGATCAACAAATTGGGTTTCCTACAAATTATGTGTATAGAACTGTAGAATATTAGACATTTACACCTAACAAGTACAATCTTATATTTAATCACTCAGATATGGAAATAATAACTTTGTAATTACACTTTTACCACAGAATTCTAACAAATAGTTATGTGGTTAGAGAAAATTGGTCACTGTTCACCAAATAACATATAGCAATATGGATATTCCCTTTATTTAAGATGCTATACATATTTCTCAGTTGTAATAGACTCCAGTATAGCTCCTATAAATTATGTGTATGACTAGTGTCATCAGGGGACACGGCCACATTTACAGTGTTGATATACACTTTATTTAAGACACTACACATATTTCTCAGCTATTAGAAAATCCTGTACAGATGATTAAAAGTATAGAATATTAGACATTTACACTGCAAAGGAAATCTTATATTAAAGTCCTTAAGTACAACAATAGCTCTGGATGTGTTGTACAATACTACAACTAAAAACTAGCATTGCAATGATATTGTAATTATGTATTCATAAGATTTTCTACTAACAAACTTACAATAAATGGCTATTTGTTAAGCAAGAGTTGACCACCGCTCTCCAAATATCATCTTCACTTTATTTCAGACTCTATACAGATTTCTCAGTTGTTAAGAGAATCCTGTACAGCTCCTTTCCTCATCAACTGTTTAGTTTTTGTGTTTAATGATAGAATATTAGACATAGCAAAGGAAATCTTATATTAAAGTACTAAAGTATAGAAATAGCTCTGGATGTGCTGTACAATACTGAAACTAAACACTAGTATTGCAATGATACTGTAATTATGTATTCATAAGATTTTCTACTAACAAACTTAAATAAATAACAATGGCTATGTGGTAAGCAAGTGTTGGCCACCGCTCTTCAAACAACATGCAATTCATCTTCACTTTATTCCAGACGCTATACAACTATTTGTGTGTAACTATAGAATATTAGACATTTACTCTGCAAAGAAATAAGATAAAAGTATGGAAATAGCTCTGTTAGTACAATACTGAAATTAAATAATAACACTGTAATTACACTGTAAGGATGTAGACACAAATGATCCACATGTAACTATTACTGTTATATTAACTATTTACTGTAAACAGAAACTTCTAGAACATTTCTTGAGAGCTCTTCTTAAACAGGGTGGGTGAGTTTAACTCTCAGCACACGGAGGGTTTATAACTGTGTTATTAATGTACTGCAGTGGTGATATGCAGCATATTGCCGTGTGATATATGTAGCCCATATACTCACCACAGAGAAACGTGTTGTGTTTGTATTTGTTTTTTTCAGTGGGGATCACTCTGGTGGTCCTCGCTAACCCCGAGACCGCTGTTTGTTTACTGTGGGGTCAGCGGTGTTTTCATCTGGTGACCACAACTTCTCACATTTAACACGGATATGAAAACAAACAGAGGAAACTCTCTCTCTCTCTCTCTCTCTCTCTCTCTGTGTGTCTCTCTCTCTGTCTCTCTCTCTCTGTTTCTATAGCTTGTTATTTTTAATGGCAGGTACTCAGAGGATTCAGAGCTTCTGTGTATGTGTGTGTGAGTGTGTGTGTGTGTGTGTTCTCACAGCAGTTTGTGAGGTGTGTGTGTGTGTGTGTGTGTTGTGTGAGCATTGTGTTGTGCGCTTCGTGTCCCCTGTGAGCGAGCGTGTGTGTGGACTCCTCCTCACAGATGGGGCTTTAATTAACACATGGGCTCTCTCATCACAACACCGCGGCCAGGTGTCGCCCTGGAAACCGTCTCGGCGCTGGACGCCTGAGACTCAGACCCGCCCATCACCCCCAAAGCTGCTGATTCCCTCAACCCTCACTGCGGAGGAGACAGAGATGACGACCACGGTGATGATGATGATGGTGATGATGATGGTAATGATGATGATGATAATCAGAGCGATGCTGATGATCACAATCATAATCATCACAAGTCGCACTCCTCTTTTTCCCCAAAAGAAGCTCTTCTTTCATTCTTTAGTTCTTAAAGATCATCTTGCTTTGATAAGAGAAATTAAATAATAATAATTACAGCGATGATGATGATGGTG
>CM038719.1:39731119-39838619 GCA_021613375.1 Megaleporinus macrocephalus | reverse complement strand
AGTAAGGTGGTGTAGTGGTTAGTATGGTGGTGTAGTGGTTAGTATAATGGTGTAGTAGTTAGTATGGTGGTGTAGTGGTTAGTATGGTGGTGTAGTGGTTAGTACGGTGGTGTAGTGGTTAGTATGGTGGTGTAGTGGTTAGTATGGTGGTGTAGTGGTTAGTATGGTGGTGTAGTGATTAGTACGGTGGTGTAGTGTTTAGTACGGTGGTGTAGTAGTTAGTACGGTGGTGTAGTGGTTAGTACGGTGGTGTAGTGGTTAGTATAGTGGTGTAGTGGTCAGTACGGTGGTGTAGTGGTTAGTACGGTGGTGTAGTGGTTAGTATGGTGGTGTAGTGGTTAGTACGGTGGTGTAGTGGTTAGTACGGTGGTGTAGTGGTTAGTATGGTGGTGTAGTGGTTAGTATGGTGGTGTAGTGGTTAGTATAATGGTGTAGTGGTTAGTACGGTGGTGTAGTGGTTAGTATGGTGGTGTAGTGGTTAGTATGGTGGAGTAGTGGTTAGTACGGTGGTGTAGTGGTTAGTATAATGGTGTAGTGGTCAGTACGGTGGTGTAGTGGTTAGTATAGTGGTGTAGTGGTTAGTATGGTGGTGTAGTGGTTAGTATGGTGGTGTAGTGGTTAGTATAATGGTGTAGTGGTTAGTACGGTGGTGTAGTGTGCTACAGCGCCACCCGGAGGCAGACCAGAGCTCCTGTAACTCTAGTTAGTTGAGAACGCCAGAGACCGGAGCTCACTGATGGGTGAGTGAAGCAGTTTGCCGTAAGAATTTTGATGTTGGGACACGCAGGGGGTCCAACAGGCTAATTCTTAGGGGTCCCGGACCCTCCATAACAGCCTATATTTCTTAGCTTGCTGATTCCGACAACTGATCATAACCGAGGGGCTAAATGAAGCTCCAAGTCAAGACTGTTTATGTATGTGTATAGATTAGACCTGTTTCACCACAAAGGGAGGTCCTGAGAATGCAGGAAAACAAACACGAACATGCACCCCAGTGTGATGGAGCCGGCCCGGCCGTTCTGTTAATGGCGCAGTTGGCGTGTGATGCCTCGGCTGCGCGGCGCAACGGATGCGATCTCTTTATGAGCAAGTTCCGGCATGTTTTATTAACGACCGGGGTTATGGCATCTGCATGCGCCTCCTCTCACCACGCAGGCTGATTTTATACAGGCCGGGAGACGCCAGCTTACCATCCAAGAGATCTCCATCACTGTGGTTTATCATTGTGTGGCCACTTTATTAGAAACCCCTAACTTTGCTGGTGTAAAGTCAGACACTGAAGCCCATCTGTTGATATAAACTCTGCGTTAGTAGATTTCATCCACAAATTGCAAACAAAAAACCAGAAACCAAACTTTATTAGATCCACCTCCTCATATTTCAACTCACTGACCACTGTATCAGCTCCACTGACCATACAGGACCTCCACTCACTGTCCACTGTATCAGCTCCACTGACCATACAGGACCTCCACTCACTGACCACTGTATCAGCTCCACTGACCATATAGGACCTACACTCACTGTCCACTGTATCAGCTCCACTGACCATACAGGACCTACACTCACTGTCCACTGTATCAGCTCCACTGACCATACAGGACCTACACTCACTGTCCACTGTATCAGCTCCACTGACCATACAGGACCTCCACTCACTGACCACTGTATCAGCTCCACTGACCATACAGGACCTCCATTCACTGACCACTGTATCAGCTCCACTGACCATACAGGACCTCCACTCACTGTCCACTGTATCAGCTCCACTGACCATACAGGAGCTCCACTCACTGTCCATTGTATCAGCTCCACTGACCATACAGGACCTCCACTCACTGTCCACTGTATCAGCTCCACTGACCATACAGGAGCTCCGCTTACAGACTGTAGTTCATCTGATTCTCTATATACTTTATTACTCTGTTCTTTAATGATCAGGACCCCCACAGGACCACCACAGAGCAGATACTATTAGGGAGGTAGATCATTCTCAGCACTGCAGTGACACTGATGTGGTGGTGGTGTGTTAGCGTGTGTTGTGTTGTGCTGGTGTGAGTGGATCAGACACAGCAGTGCTGCTGCTGGAGTGTTTAAACACCTCAGTGTCACTGCTGGACAGAGAATCGTCCACCAACCAAAACTATCCAGACAGCAGTGTCCTGTGGGCGGTGTCCTGTGTCCACTGATGGAGGACTGACCTGATCTACATCTACAAGGTGGACAAGCAAGTGGGTGTTTCTTATAAAATGGCCAGTTAGTGGAAGTACAATGTAGGTGTTTCTAATAAAGTGGCCAGTAAGTGAAAGTCCAATGTCAGTGTTTCTGATAAAGTGGCCAGTTAGTGGAAGTACTAGGTGGGTGTTTCTAATAAAGTGGCCAGTTAGTTTAGTGCAATGTAGGTGTTTCTAATAAAGTGGCCAGTTAGTGGAAGTACAATGTTGGTGTTTCTAATAAAGTGACCAGTGAGTGAAAGTCCAATGTCGATGTGTCTGATAAAGTGGCCAGTGAGTGTAAGTACAAGGTGGATGTTTCTAATAAAATGACCAGTTGCTGGAGGTACAAGGTGGGTGTTTCTAATAAAGTGGCCAGTTAGTGGACATACAAGGTGTGCGTTTCTAATAAAGTGATATAAGTACAAGGTGGATGTTTCTAATAAAGTGGCCAGTTAGTGGAAGTACAAGGTTGGTGTTTCTAATAAAGTGGCCAGTTAGTGGCAGTACAAAGTGAGTGTTTCTAATAAAGTGGCCAGTGAGTAGAAGTACAAGGTGGGTGTTTCTAATTAAGTGGCCAGTGAGTGAAAGTCCAATGTCGATGTGTCTGATAAAGTGGCCAGTGAGTGTAAGTACAAGGATGGTGTTTCTAATAAATTGGCCAGTAAGTGGAAGTATAAAGTCTGTGTTTCTGATATAGCGGCCAGTGAGTGGAAGTACAAGGCTGGTGTTTCTAATAAAGTGGCCAGTAAGTGGATGTACAAAGTGAGTGTTTCTAATAAAATTACCAGTGAGTAGAAGTCCAAAGTGAGTGTTTCTGACAAAACGGCCAGTTCTTGGATGTACAAGGCTGGTGTTTCTAATAAAGTGGCCAGCGAGTGTAGTCCTAGTTGCTGTTTACTGCATATAAACGAACAGACAGGTATTGCAGTCTTCTGTACGTTGGCCCGGAGTTTTCCCCGAGCTCCAAAACATCCGCCGCAGTTTCAGAGGCTGTCTTTTGAGCAGCTTACGTTCCAGCGTGGGGTCCTGGACCCCATGTGATGCTCCACAGATTCAAAATAAATGAGCTGGCACGGTGCCACCCTTTTGAGCAGACTCACTGCTTCCCATATCACTGTGATGCTTATTATCTTAGCGTAAAGGCGGGCGAGCTTGCTTCATGTCACTGCATGCCAAGTGCTTCACCGCTCCGTGGATCTGTTTGTTTCTTTGATCTCATGTAGTCTTCAAGTGTGCACAGGGCGCCGCTGAGAGGAGCGGTCTGAAATCAGAGCCCGCACCTCAGAACGCTGCTTTTGGGGAATTCTATAATCTGTCAAGTTCCCTGTATAATTTAAAATCATGTTTAATCACCTCAGTGTCGCTGCTGGACCGAGAACAGTCCACCAACCAACTGTCCAGCCAACAGCGTCCAGGGAGAAGTACTAGAGGATGACCAAGGCAAACTGTGTAGCAGCAGATGAGTTATCTACCATGCCAGTGTCACTGCTTTCTCCTCCAGGCTTCCTTCTACTCAAGAACTACCATCTCCCAACAGACGTCCTTCTACTCAGGAACTACCTTCTCCTCCAGACATCCTTCTACTCAAGAACTACCATCTCCCAACAGACGTCCTTCTACTTCAGAACTACCTTCTTTTTCAGACATCATTATCCTCAAGAACTACCTTCTCCTCTAGATGACCTTCAAGAAGTACCTTCTCCCACAGATGACCTACTACACAAGAACTACCTTCTTCTGCAGACGTCCTACTACTCAAGAACTAACTTCTCCTCCAGACATCCTACTACACAAGAACTACCTTCTTCTGCAGACGTCCTACTACTCAAGAACTACCTTCTCCTCCAGACATCCTTCTACTCAAGAACTACCTTCTTCTCCAGATGTCCTTCTACTTAAGATCAACTTTCTCCTGCAGACGTCTTCCTACTCAAGAACTACCTTCACCTCCAGATGTCCTTCTACTCAAGAACTACCTTCTCCTCCAGACATCCTACTACTTGAGAACTACCTTCTCCTCCAGACATCATACTACTTAAGAAATACACTCTCATCCAGACATCCTACTACTCAAGAACTAACTTCTCCTCCAGACATCCTACTACTCAAGAACTAACTTCTCCTCCAGACATCCTACTACACAAGAACTACCTTCTTCTGCAGACGTCCTACTACTCAAGAACTAACTTCTCCTCCAGACATCCTACTACACAAGAACTACCTTCTCCTTCAGACATCCTTCTACTCAAGAACTACCTTCTTCTCCAGATGTCCTTCTACTTAAGATCAACTTTCTCCTGCAGACGTCTTCCTACTCAAGAACTACCTTCACCTCCAGATGTCCTTCTACTCAAGAACTACCTTCACCTCCAGATGTTCTTCTACTCAAGAACTACCTTCTCCTCCAGACATCCTACTACTTGAGAACTACCTTCTCCTCCAGACATCATACTACTTAAGAAATACTCTCTCCTCCAGACATCCTACTACTCAAGAAATACCTTATCCTACAGACATCCTTCTACTTCAGAACTACCTTCTTCTCCAGATGTCCTTCTACTTAAGATCTACTTTCTCCCCCAGACGTCCTTCTACTTCAGAACTACCTTCTCCTTCAGATGTCCTTCTACTTAAGATCTACTTTCTCCTCCAGACATCATTCTCCTCAAGAACAACCTTCTCCTCCAGATGTCCTTTTACTCAAGAACTACCTTCTTCTCCAGACGTCCTTCTACTTCAGAACTACCTTCTCCTTGAGATGTGCTTCTACTCAAGAATTACCTTCTCCTCCAGACATCCTTCTACTTCAGAACTACCTTCCCCTCAAGATGTCCTTCTACTTGAGATCTACTTTCTCCTCCAGACTTCTTTCTCCTCAAAATCTACTTTCTCCTCCAGACGTCCTTCTACTCAAGAACTACCTTCTCCTCCAGATGTCCTTCTACTTAAGATCTACTTTCTCTTCCAGACATCATTCTCCTCAAGAACTACCTTCTTCTCCAGACGTCCTTCTAATTCAGAACTACCTTCTCCTTGAGATGTCCTTCTACTCAAGAATTACCTTCTCCTCCAGACATCCTTCTACTTCAGAACTACCTTCCCCTCAAGATGTCCTTCTACTTGCGATCTACTTTCTCCTCCAGACTTCTTTCTCCTCAAAATCTACTTTCTCCTCCAGACGTCCTTCTACTGCAGAACTACCTTCTCCCAGAGACGTCCTTCAGGTAGTTCTTGGGTATTAGGGCGTCTGGAGTTGTTCTTTTTCACTTCTGTCTGGATTTAGTGCATCACTGAGCCCGCATGCCTGCAAACTTCCTATTAGTGGAATTGATTTATTGAATAGACGCAGTTTGAAGTGTTCGGCTCCTCCAGCTCAACGCCCGCATGTTCTTTCTCTTTCTACCACTGAGTCGCTTCACTCACTTCAGGTAAACAATCTCGCTCTCTGACATCCTAAATACCTCTGGGCCACCTGCCTCCCCCCAACACTCCCTCCCCACCCCCCCAACACTCCCTCCCCACCCCCCCAATGCACAACACCGTAATAATCTTCATCATCACCAACATATATTACGATAGCCGGCTGTAATGCCTGCGAGCTGCTCCTCTCTCCCTCTCTCTCTCTCCCTCTCTCTCTCTTTCTCTCTCTTCCTCTCTCTCTCTCCCTCCCGCTCCCTCTCTCTCTCTCTCCCTCTCTCCCTCTCTCTCTCTCTCTCTCTCTCTCTCTCTATCACACGTTCCTTCCTCGCCCGGCGTCTCTCTGCGTCCTCATTTAATTTTTTTTATTTTCCCTTCGTTTTTTATTTCCCTTTGGCTGCGTGTTGCTCCCTTTACAAAGCCCGCGAGCATTAGCGCAGCATTACGGCGCGCAGCATGTGTTTGATTAAAAAAGTGTAAAGTTACAAATTAGTTAATAAAATCATTTAGGCCGATCGCTGCAAATGGTGATAAATGCGTTCCATATGTTCTCAATAAAAAAGCGGCGAGTGCCATGTGCCCGTCCCCTCTGTCTTCTCCCATAAACAAATAAATTAAAACAATTACCGCCGCGCGGCGCCCCCTCTCTGTCTGGAACGAGCGAGCGGAGGTATAAAAGATGTGACAGCTTTCATTTCCTCAAAATGGTGCCTGTCTCTATCTGGAGTGGCCGGAAAGTTCCAGATGTTCCCGGTGAAAGGCCTCCCTCTCTCTATCTCTCTCTCTCTCCCTCTCTCTATCTCTCTCTCTCTCTCTCTCTCCCTCTCTCTATCTCTCTCTCTCTCTCTCTCTCTCTCTCCCTCTCTCTATCTCTCTCTCTCCCTCTCTCTATCTCTCTCTCTATATCTCTCTCTATCTCTCTCTCCCTCTCTCTATCTCTCTCTATCTCTCTCTCCCTTTCCTTCCCTCTCTCTCTCCATCTCTCTCTCTCTCCCTCTCTCTATCTCTCTCTCTATATCTCTCTCTCTCCCTCTCTCTATCTCTCTCTTTCTCCCTCTCTCTCTCCCTCTCTCTCTATCTCTCTCTCTCTTCCTATCTCTATCTCTCTTTCTCTCTCTCTTCCTGTCTCTCTCTATCGCTCTCTCCCGACCTCTCTTCTTCTCTCTCTCTCTTTCTCTCTCTCTCTTTGTTCCTCTCTCTCTCTCTCTCTCTCTCTCCCGCCCTCTTCCTATCTCTCTCTCTCTCGCTCTCTCTCCCGCCCTCTTCCTATCTCTCTCTCTATCTGTTCCTATTTCTCTCTCCCTCTCTCCCTGTTTCTATCTCTCTCTCTCTTCCTACCTCCCTCTTTTCCTCTCTCCCTCAATCTTCCTATCTCTCTCCCCCCTTCTTATCTCTCTCCCTATTTTCCTCTCTCTCTTCCTATATCTCCCTCTTTCTCTCTTCTTCTGTCCCTCTCTTTTTCTGTCCCCTCTCTTTTTCTTTCCCTCTCTCACTTATTGCCGCCTTCTGTCTTTTCCTCTCTTGTTTTGTCCTGTTTCTTTCTGTTCTGTCTGTCTCTCTTTCTCTTTCTTGTTCTCCTTTTGTCTCACTCTTTCTGTGTCTCTATGTCTCCTTCCACCTCTCTCTCTACTCCTCTTCTGTCTTTTCCTCTCTCTCTCTCTCTCTCTCTCTCTCTCTCTCTCTCTCTTATCCCTCTCTGTCTTCACCCTTTATTACTGTTTATTTCTGTTCTGTCTGTCTGTCTCTCTCTCTCTCTCTCTCTCTCTCTCTCTCTCTCTCTCTCTCTCTCTCTCTCTCTCTCTTATCTCTCTCTGTCTTTCTCTCTCTGTCTCCTCATCCTGTATTACTGTTTATTTCTGTTCTGTCTGTCTGTCTGTCTCTCTCTCTCTCTCTCTCTCTCTCTCTATCTACTCTTTCTTATCTCTCTCTGTCTCCTCATCCTGTATTACTGTTTATTTCTGTTCTGTCTGTCTGTCTGTCTCTCTCTCTCTCTCTCTCTCTCTCTCTCTCTCTCTCTCTCTCTCTCTCTCTCTCTCTCCCTCTCTCTTTCTCTCTCTCTCTCTCTCTCTCTCTCTCTCTACTCTTTCTTATCTCTCTCTGTCTCCTCATCCTGTATTACTGTTTATTTCTGTTCTCTCTCTCTCTCTCTCTCTCTCTCTCCCTCTCTCTCTCTCTTATCTCTCTCTGTCTCCTCATCCTGTATTACTGTTTATTTCTGTTCTCTCTCTCTCTCTCTCTCTCTCTCTCTCTCTCTCTCTCTCTCTCTCTCTCTCTCTCTCTCTCTCTCTCTCTCCACTAAGGTTCTGCCCGTCAGTAGTTTATGGTCAGGGATTACGCGGCTCCTGCTGCCTGATGGCCGATATCCTCTCTCGCGTACCGAGGGACGTCCGCTTGTCAGCACTGCGATATTGAAGCCTATTTATCTTCAGCAGCTCCAGATCAGGGCCATCAGCAGCGCCGCTCAAAGATCTGATCCCAGACCTGCTCCGTCTGACGGACCCCAAGCTGCGCGTGTTCATGCGCAATGTCACTGACACCACACCGCATGGGCCGGCGCTCCGTAAGTCCACTAGGCGAGGGAATTTCCGGGAACGGTTTCCGCTGACAGCGTAGTGTAGGCAGGGACTGACCTTCACAGGTCTTCAGGTGAACGTTTAGCGTTACAGGTGTTATTGAAATAAACTTCAGATCTGACTGACATCACAAACAAACACACATGACTGTGGAGTTCATTAATGATGAAGCTGCTTCGCTGTAGTTTGAATAATTATCTGATAGTTTTAGATGTTCTCAACATCTGTTCAACCTGGGTGACACTGGCTGAAGAACATTTGCAGGTGTTTGTCTCAAATTGATCATAAATGTTTAATAATCAATGAATTTGTGGTATGGTTTTCATTCCATTTGAAAATAGTCGCCATAGCAACATTTACAGATCAGATTTCCTGATAAGCAACATCACAACTCATTAATATATCTAGTCACTCAGTTTGGCTAAGATTTACTATGCAGTGTGTTATACCATCACGATGACATCTTGTTTACTTTGAATGAAGGCTATGTTCATGTCCATGTGGGGGCAGTGTGGTTAACATCATTGGAATGCCCCCCCCCCCATCTCTTTTGCCCCACTCAAAAGTATAGTTTGTATAGTTTAGTTGGTCACACTGCTGCTGTCCATGCTGTAGACTGGGGTTTGATTTCACTTTAATTGTGGGTAGCCTATCTTACAATCTAGCAATGCCAATTGCTGTAGGGATTATCTCGGACACATCCTGGCTCCTAGATGGGGGAGACTGGATATTATCCTGGTTGGGCCTCAACACCTCTATTTTATATACAAAGGTCGAGGCATCAAGTAGAGGTTTTTAGGTTGTTAAGACAAAGGAACAACAAGAAGGTTTGGTTTTACTAGATACTAGACAACACAATTAGGTAAACTGGGAATAGATAGCTCTACAAACGGTGGTAGAACTTGGTAGAACTTGTTAAAACAGTAGATGTATATGTTTCCAACTTCCAAGTGCAAGGTCTAACAGACATTGGTTGAGACCTGGTGTCCTGGTGTGTATATATAAATGTGTATACATACATAAGCATGTACACATAGATGCATACTTCTTCCCTAGTAGAGTCAATGAAGTGTAACTGGACTGTGGTTGACTTCTTAAGACCACAGGTTGTAAACCTGGGTTGGACTTTTTTAAACTTCTTTTTCCTCGACATAGTCTCCACTCCTTCTTCAAGAGACCAACAATTCTTCCAACCGAAGTCTACAAGCCCAATAAACGGATTGTTATTTTTAAAAAAAGCAGCATAGCAAATCTTCTGATGGCCACTGTAGCCTCTTCTACCTGCATCAAATTCCAAAATTGGGAATTTCACCTCCAAAACAGGCTTAGCTTAATCTCCAAATGAGTGAAAAGTAACCAAAGTAACTGGACATCTATTGTGAATGATTGTTTTGTAAGCAGGTTGAAATTTTAATCATATTTTTAAATTTACCATTTAATTCTGCAAAGAATTCTGTTTATATATGAAAATTGACTTGTACAAAAAACTGAATTATTGCAGAATTTTTCATTTGTACAAAACATTTTTCCTCAAATGAATGGTTAATGATTAAAAATACTATTCATTGATAACATTTCTTTGGAAATTTGCTCCTCAGTTTCTAGGAACCATGTTTTATTCTTGTATTTATCTATTAATTAATTTATTTAAGTAGCCAATCAGACCTTCGCTTGGTGTGAGTCTTTAATGTATGACCTAATTTGGACTCTGATTGGCTCTTGCTTAGAATTCCAATGAATATTTAGCAATGTTATAGCTCCTATTATATAGTGTGCTAATAATTGGCCATCTAAGTATCAATCATTGGTCAATGTGATTTGACTGACCAGCCAGCCACCCACTGTTGCTTCAGTTGTCAATCAAATCTACCAAATTCTGATATATGCAGCCACCCCAGCATATAATAAATGTCAGATGGTCTGTGTACCTTTGTGGGCGGAGCATCTTAAGCCCAGATCATTTAATATAAAGAATAAAATGAATGGCAGGATTGTCCTCCTCCCATTTCCCCCCATCTTAAAGGAGTAAATCAAGCAGCCCGAGCACAAGGACGCGAGATCGCTGAATCAGTGTCCGCCGCCTGTGTTTGGAGTGATTGCGATGTCTCCAGCATGGCCTGGCCCATGTCTTCGGGGCCTGGCCGCAGCGCCTCCTCATTACTCTTCATCTAAAGAGGACGACAGCGGCCCAGAGACGCCCGGCGGCCCACGCCGAGGCAGCGAGAGGTGTTTGAGCGAAACAAATCGCCCGTGGGGTCCGCGCCAATCCAGCTGTCCCACCCTTAGACCTTTACACGCTGCGGCCGCCGCAGCCCGGCCCGCCTAGAGTAGTGGAGCGGGCCACCTCCCCCCAACCCCCCGTCAGTGTTATCGGCCGTGATGTCTGTTTTCATTCGCTCCATCATTATCCCTTTGTTCGGCCGTCGCCGCTGTGCGAGTGCCTGCGCATTTTAATTGCACCTCGTGGGGATGCGTGGATGATGGATGCGGTACCGAGTAACAGAGTGGGAGTGACTATTGCCAAAAAATCAAAGCCAATCAGTGTTTTAATACAGAATCTACAGCTATTTAAACAGATAGTCTGCTCAAAAATCAAGCACAACTTTTGCCAAACACTGCTGGTTTCCATGCACAACAATTAGCATCACAAACTGTGAGGCCGACTAAACTGCAATCTCAAAGAGACTCGCTTCCACAGAAAACTTAAAACTTAAAAAGTTAGATTTAATGTTGCCTTCAGATTTTTAGTTGATTCGATTTTGAAGAGTAAGTTTGCAGAACAAGAATCTGTTTTATGTTTATTGCTTATTATTTCAAGTTAAATAAATTAAAACCTCTAGATCTCTAGAGTAGGCCTATAGTGTCCTATCCAAGCTCTTATTTTAATAATACATAATAAAACTATCTACTAAAACATACTTCATGTGGTAACAAGCAGTTAAACTAGTGTAGCTCAACTCACAAAATTAGCTTAATTGAAAGAATCATTCAATCAAACTTTTTAAATTTGCACATCAAAGCCAATCACTGTTTTAATGCAGAATCTACAGCTAACTCCACAAATAGTTTGATCAGAAATCAAGTACTTTAAGTAAGCAACTTGTTGCCTTCGAAATTTTAGTTGATTGGATTTTAAAGAGTAAGTTTGCAGAACAAGAATCTGTTTTATGTTTATTGCTTATTATTTTAAGTTCAAATAAATTAAAACCTTGTACAGTGTGTAGAGGATCTCTAGAGTAGGCATATATTGTCCTTTCCAAGCTCTTATTTTAATAATAAATAATAAAACTATCTAATAAAACATACTTCATGTGTTAACAAGCAGTTAAACTAGTGCAGCTCAACTTACAAAATTAGCTTAATTGAAAGAATCATTTAATAAAACTTTTAATAAAAAAATCAAACATCATAGCCAATCACTGTTTAAATGCAGAATCTACAGCTAATTCTACAAATAGTTTGATCAGAAAGGGACTCGCTTCCACAAAAAACTTTAAAAAGTAAGATTTAAGGTTACATTCAAATTTTTAATTGATTGGATTTTGAAGAGTAAGTTTGCAGAACAAGAATCTGTTTTATGTTCATGGTTTTTATTTCAAATTTATATAACTTAAAATCTTGTACAGTGTATAGAGGATCTCCAGAGGAGGCCTATAGTGTCCATGACAAAATTATAGCTTAATAATAAAACAATCTACTAAAAAAGTTAGCTTGATTGAAAGAATCATTCAATCAAACATTTTAAATTTGCACATCAAAGCCAATCAGTGTTTTAATGCAGAATCTCCAGCGAAATAAATTTATAGTTTGTTCAAAAATCAAGTACAAGTTTTGCCAAACACTTTCAGTTTCCATGCACACCAATTAGCATCACGTAAACTGTGAGGCCAACCAATCTGCAATCTCAAAAAGACTCGCTTCTACAATAAACTTTAAAAAGTTATATTTAAGGTTGCCTTGAATTTTTAGTTGGACAAGTACACTTGCAGAACAAGGATCTGTTTTATGTTTATTGCTTATTATTTCAAGTTCAAATAACTTAAAACCCTGTACAGTGTATAGAGGACCTCCAGAGGAGGCCTATAGTGTCCATGACAAACTCTTATTTTCATAATAAATAATGAAACAATCTACCAAAAAAAACTTTATGTGGAAACAAGCAATGAAACTAGTTTAACTCATTCAATCAAACTTTTTAAATTTGCACATCAAGGCCAATCAGTGTTTTAATGCAGAATCTACAGCTAACCCCACAAATACTTTGATCAGAAATCAAGTACTTTAAGTAAGCAATTTTAAAAAATTAGATTAAAGGTTGCCTCAAATTTTTTAGTTCATTGAGAGTAAGTTTGCAAAACAAGAATCTGTTTTATGTTTATGACTTTTATTTCAAGTTCAAATAGCTTAAAACCCTGTACAGTGTATAGAGGAGAAGGTCTAAAGTGTCCATGACAAACTTATAGTTCAATAATAAAACAATAAATAAAATAATTTACTAAAAAACTTCATATTGTAATCTGTGTACTTAAAGTTCACTAAACTCAAAAAATAAGTTATCCAGGTGACGTACTGTTTAAAGTTTAAAAATTATATTAAAAAAAAAACTTTGTTGGTACAACCTGAAAAAACGCCTGTCCAGTGTGGACCCAAACAGATAATCTATTGAGAATTATTTAATGTTGACTGTGCTTATTTTAAGAGGCGGAGCTTTTCTCGTCTTTATGGTATACGGGCTTCGTGGCGCAGTAACCTTACAGACCAATCGCGTACATAGTAAAATCAGCAAACACGCTCCTCAGCCAATCAGATCTGTACAGATTCGGGCTCACAGGCGGGAAGCAGCATTTGGAGAATAAAGCGAGTAAGACGGCGCTCTAAAAAAAGAAAAGTCGGCGACGAAAAACGACTTTTCAACCAGGAATGGAGCAAGATGGAGATGTTTCTACTTCCCACAGGCAGCTCCAAACCTAAATCTAATATGTTCTGAGACCGTGGAGCTAATTAAAAGCAGCCACGTATCTCATATCTATCCATTATCTTCTGCTTTATTCCGCTAGTTGGGGTCACGGGTGCCTGGAGCCAATCCCAGATCATCAGGCGAAGGCGTGGTACACCATAGACAGGTTGCCAGTCCATCACATGGCCACCACACACTTGGGCAGCTTACAGTGAGGATCAACCTAATATTCATGTGTTTGGACTGTAGGAGGAAACCAGAGTACCTGGAGGAAGCCCCCTCAAGCATGGGGAGAACATACACACTCCACATAGAACGTTCTGGATATATCTTATGTGTGTGAGAATGGTTCTAACACAATTTCAGCCCAGATTTAAAGTCTGGCTGGAGAACCAAGAGCTCACTCTCACTTCATGATGCACTTTTTATTTAAAAGTATTTCAACAGTAAATATACTGAAATATACTGAACGGTATGTGTGATGTGTTGGTGTTTCAGTAGCTGATGGTAGAAGATGCTGATACTAGACTACTTCGGTAAACAGGATACACCACTGAATCAGAACTCATGTTAGAAATGATGATGGTCCAGACCTTGGCCTGAGGAGATCTCCTCTAACTGGACCTTACTGAACTCTAATTAAACACAGCATCAGCCACCAGCTCCAAACTTTAGACACCAAACCTGATGGACTAGGCTTAAACTAAGAACCATACAGCAAAGTGGTCTTGCTGCGAAATCCATTTGAATACAATGAGTCTCGTTGGTCAGAAAGAAAAGGGATGTCAGCACTAGGTGGCCACGAGGGTTGGGGGCACTGGGAGCCCTTTTGCTCAGTAACAGTATGGTCTGTGGTTTCCACCGCTGGTAATGACCCTTATCATTGAGCTCGGGCTGAAGTAAGGTAACACATGGGCCAGCATGTGTGTGTGTGTGTGTTTGTGGTTAGACGCAGTCTGTTGCTGACCTTCACAGTCCTGCAGACTCCAGCCAAGAGCAGAGAGCTAAGCCTGGGCGTTGGAGCATGTGCAGATAAAACGACACAGGAAGCAGATGAAGGGAAATGAGCCTTTTAATTGAGGGCCTTATTAAAAAAAAAGAGAAAAAGAAAAAAAAAATTGCCAAACGGACAGAATTCAGCCGTTAGATTCCCGGCGAAGGAATTTCACGGCTTGAGCAGATTTGAGGAATTAAAGAGTTTTCCAGATATTTAGAATAAATAAGGTAAAACGTACACAAACAACATCTTAAAACAGAACAAATAACTCAATATTTTATTATTTTTTATTGTACACTACACTGGACGAAGTGCCTCGATGGTACAACCTAAAAAACACTTCTTGTGGTAACGATGATTGAGTAGTTTAATTAAATGACTCTTTCAATTATATTTAATTTTTTTTATTTAGTTGAGTAAAACTAGTTCAATTGCTTGTTACCACATTACAATTAATTTTTTCAGGTTGCACCAATTATTTAAAATGTGTGTTTTCCACCAATAATCTGTAATAACAAATTATTACAATAACCAAAAGGTGTTCTAAGTAGTGTTACAATATAAGAACCATTGGTTTCGGTAAAGCAGGGATTCCCAAACGTTTTCATGTCTGAGCCAGTGTTTGTCCTAAAACCCATCCCGCCGTAAAAATACTTAATTGGTACAACCAATTATTTCAAACAAGCAATTTTGATTGAATTTTGACTTATTTTGATTTTAAAAATCATTTAAACAAGTTCGATTACATGTTACCACAACAAAGCACTTTGTTTCAGGGCAGTAAACCCACGTTTAATATGTACACACATCCACTCACCAAATGTTTCATCTGAAATCAAGAGTATACTGTAAAAAGTGCTTCATTGGTACAACCTTAAAAAAATACTTTCAACAAGCAATTTGAATGTTTTTATTCAGCTTCAAAGAATACATTGGTTAAAAGAAACATTCATTCAAATTACATTTTTAGGTTGAATAAAATGAGTTCAATTGCTTATTTGTAGCAATGTTTTAGGTCATACTCTTACAACCCCTGTTGTAAATTTTGGCAGCACTGCTGTTTGCACGTTGTCTTCCTGTTCTTTTGTTCCAGGTGTAGCCTGTTAGCGTGTGATTGCCTGTGATGTCTCCCTGTTCCTGATTGGTTGCCTGGTTCTCAGCGTTCCTTTAAAAGGGAAGTCAAGTTTATCGGTTCCCCAGACTGCTGTCTCGATTCTCGTATTGTTGTGATTTCTCTGCCTTTGATTGTTATTAGTGTGCCCGACCATAGCTTGATCTTTGCCTAAGTTTGTGTATTGCCCCTTTTGATCTGTTTGCTGTTTGTAAATAAACTGTAAATATAGATTTCTTCTTGTACTTATGGTGGGTAGCGTGTAGTAGGGTGTTTGACGCCATTTGGGTTTGTGTGTTCACTTTTTCTCCTGGTTATAACTAGTGAGAGAGTGAGGTAAAATCTGTCTCTTTTGTTTCACTTTGTTTTGGGAAGGTGAGGTAGCCTCTCTCTCTCTCAGCTAGTCCTCTTTTTGTTTGTTGTGTTGGCCTTGTCAACTCCTGCTCAATAAAAAGAAACTAAACGAGAAACGACAGTTGTCTCATTTGACTCTCTGCTCCGGTTGGACACTAGACCCGGCTGTAACACTTACCAATGAAGCATTTTGTCAGGACAAACAGTGCTTCAGGCGTGAAGAAGTTTGGGAATCCCTGCTTAACCAACAAAACAACAAATGGTTCTTCTATCGCAACACTACTTAGAACCCCTTTTGGTTACTATAATATTTTGCCATTACAGATTAATAGTAGAAAACACACACACGGTAAATAATGCTTCGTTGGTACAACCTGAAAAAAAATTATGTGGTAAAAAGCAATTGAACTAGTTTTACTTAACTGAAAAACTTAATTTGATTGAAAGATTAATTCATGCAAACCTTAGGTTGTACCAGCAAAGCACTTTATTTCAGGGCAGGAAACCCACATTTAATACATTCCATAGCCAAAAAAATTAAATAAAAGTAAGTGTAAAAAGTGCTTCAATGCTACAAACTAAAAAACTACTTTCAACAAGCAATTGAACTAGTTTTACTCAACTAAAAAACTTAATTTGATGGAAAAATTAATTCATGCAAACCTTTTTAGCACTTTATTTCAGGGCCACATTTAATACATTCCATAGCCAAAAAAATTATCAAGAGTAAAAGTAAGTGTAAAAAGTGTTTCATTGGTTCAACCTTAAAAACTACTTTCAACAAGCAATTGAAACGGTTTATTCAACTTGGATTTAAATAATTGTTATTTCCAACTGCATTTTAGGTTGAATAATTTTAGTTCAATTGCTTGTTTAAAGTCATTTTTAAGTCGCACCAACAAAGCATTTTTTTACAAACTCTGGCACAGGCATGAAGACGTTTGGGAATCCCTGCTTTACCAAAACAAGTGGTTCTTCCACCGCAACACTACATATAACTTATTTGCCAATGCATGTTAATAGCTGAAAACACACACTGTAAATACTGCTTTGTTGGTACAACCTGAAAAACATAACTTCATGTGGTAAAAACCAAATGATCTCCTTCCTAAAAACACCAAAACATACCGATGACGGGAACCACCCCAGTGATATGAGGGGGAACCACCCTAAAGGAAGTTTAGTACCTGTTATTTCTGAAATACCAGCTTTGGACTGTGGAGCAGAGAAACTGGGTTCTCTGGGTTGAGGGATCTCCACCCAATATTTAATTGCAAGCACAGTCAAATCCTCACAGCAATGTTTCAATATTTAGTTACTGCAGTGAAGGAAATGAAAACTCTTTGTTAATGCACAGTAGAAAGTGCTTTGTTGGTCTAAAATAATACTTCAACAAGCAGTTAAACTAGTTTCTAACTCTATCAAGATGTAGTTGGTAGGTCGTACCAACAAGGCACTTTTTTAGGGCAGTACGCCCTAAAAAATGTATAGACATCCACCCACCAAACGTTTCTTCAGAAATCAAGACTATACAGTACAAAGTGCTTTGTTGCTACAATCTAAAAAAATTGAACTGGTTTTATTCAACCTCAAATGTAATTTGAACAACTCTTTCAATCATAGTAATTTCTTTAATTGAATAAAACCAGTTTAGTTGCTTCTGGAAGCAATGTATTAAGTTGTACTCATGAAGAACTGTTTACTGTGTATTAACAGAAAGTTTCCTTCACTGTAGTAACTGCAGAGTGAAAACATTACTATGAAGATTTGATGGTGCTAAGCCACAGGAGCTGAGGTTACTAATATTGGATGAAGTCTCCAACTCATTGCAAAGATATTGGCTGGAGATCCATCACTCCAGAGAACTTAGCTTCTTTGTTGAACAGCTGCTATTCCAGAAACGAAAGGTACCAAACTGTCATCAGGGTGGTTCCCCCTCATTTCACTGGGGGGGTTCCTATCATCGGTACGTTTTGGTGTCTTAGGCATTAAAAAATGTGCAGATAATTGGCTTTAGCCATGGTGGCCATTCCAGAGTACCCTATGAGCAATGCTTTTTCACATGGGTCCACAGCAGAGCACTCACTAATCATCAAAGGTGTCTACATACTTTTGGACATATAATGTACAGTGTTGGATATTCAGAGTTGGGTGAACTAAAACCCTCAGCTCAGGTCTTGACTTAGATTGGACTCGCCTTCTGTTTTCTACCATCCAATCTGGAACTAAGGGGCTTCTGGATGTTCCTGGCGATTCTATTGTCTTGAAGCTTTTAAGAAGTTTAGCAGCTTCGGCTGCGGCATAAAAAGTGTTGCACCGCAGGTTTCGTTTTTATGCTAATGACTCTGCGGAGTCAGATCGAGGTGGCCATCCTGATATTTGATATTTGGGCTGAGATCTCAGAGATCTACATAATTAAAATGCATTGGAAGCCAGCGGCCCGGAACAAAGAGTGTTACGAGCGTTGTTTGGGACGCGTAGTTTAAAGCTAGCCCTCCTCGAGGAGAGCCCCTGGCCACAAACGACTCTTCCCCGATGCTGGCGAAACGGGCTACGCTAAGCATTACCGCAGCCAAAGTTGCGGCGCAAAGACCCAGGACTGTTGCTTGGACCCCCCGATCGCACTGCGCAACTTTTGACAGCGGCGCGCCACTTTCCAAGGTCTGGCTGTTAAAAGACACGGCACACGAGAGGGAGCGAGCGAGTGAGCGAGCGAAAAAGAGGCACTCGCTCGCTCCCTCGCTCTTGTCTTTTCCAGTTTAGGGAGTCCAGATGGGAAGTCATTTTTTATTCGTCTTGAGGCGGCACTTCACATCTGCTGGCCCAGATGCCTAATGAATACGGAAGCAGGGCCGTGCTGTCGCCTCATTAATACTGCACTGGCGCGGGGGAGCTGGGGCCGGCCGCCGCCGAAGCAGCCCCTCTCCCCCCTCCTCCGCACGCTCCCCCTCCTCCTCACCAAATCCAACCCATCCCTCCCCCCCCGCACCCGGCCCCCGCGGCCCGCTGGCGCGGAACCGTCCCGCTCCCAGCCGAGCGCTCCTCGGGGCCCGCGGCCGGCAGCTGGCGCCTCGCAGGAACAAAGCTGCGGCGGTTTGTCCCGCCTAATGCCTCGCCATGTTGTCACTTAAGGTCTTTATTGGTATTAATTGATATGATCGGTGCGACTCCTTTTTTTTTTCTCCCCCCGTCTTCCGCTACTTCTTCTCGGGCCTCCTCTCCAGCCTCAAGTCGGCTTCGAAGAAACAGGTGGCAACCTGAGACGAACTCGGAAGGGAGATGCCCAGCGGGTGCTGCACATCTGTCCGGTTTTGACAGATCCCGGGATTTTTCCACAGCGGATTCGGAGACAGACGCCATCAGTGCCTGACCTTTCGCTTAATCTGTGTTCAACACTACGGCTCTCTGGGCGGGCAAAAGAGAGGAACTCAAAGCGCCCCCCGGTTCAGACTCCTTGGGCCTGGCAGAATTATGGCGAAGGCCGGGTCTCGACAGTTTCAGAGGTGGCGACTCATAATAACCTACTTCCAGGCATAAAAATAGCTGAAGCGTTGGATCACAGTCACCAACTTAGTATTCTACGGTGGTCCTGGCCCATAGCCTTCGCAGGCTTACAGGAAACAAAGCATTCTATTCTCTACTCTGCTCGAGCAACCTCACCGACAGCTAGTCTGCATGCAAATCAGCATTAGTCTTTGTTGACTTGCACACAAAAAACATGGGCTGGGGTCTACCTCTCAGCTTACAGAGGCTCAGAGTAACCGTCCTCATATACACTACCACTCAAAAGTTTGGGATCAATGGAGTATCTTCCTTCCTTAACACAACAATGGACTGACGGGTCTCTAAAGAAAGTTGTTTCTTTCTGGTCATTGTGAGTCGGTCAGCAATCCATCAATTGCTGATCTTCAGATACTAAACTAACCTAGAATGTTGTTCCCTTTTATACTCACTTATTAGTAGAATGTTTTTCAGCTGTGCATCACAATTGATCAAGAGTTTCCTAACAACCAATTAGTCCAATAACATCCTTAACTTGGATTGGTGGCCGTACCAGGAGATTTAGACAGAGGACTGAGAATTACTGATAATAGGACTATATGTAAAATAAGCCTCTATACAAAAATAGGCTTTAATACAAACATTTTTATTCTTTAAAAATCATCTGATACACTTACATTAACTGTGAAATGAACAATATTGTTTGTGAATTGCATGAAAATTGCATGAAATGAAATTCTAAAATGATCTTAACTTTTGAGCGGTAGTGTTTGTAGCAAACTCCATTAATTGATTTCTGTGGTAACAAGCAATTAAACCAGTTTTACTTAATTTAAAATAATGTATTTGATTGAAAGAATCATTCATTCAAGCCACATTATTAGGTCAATTAAAACTAGTTACATGAAGCTACATGAAGTCATTGGTTGGTAAACATTGTACACATGTGGCTTTTCTCCTGAGACAAACTAGTGACCTTGTTGACATATGAGCTGGTGTCAGCTTAGGGGTAGACATTCTATGCTGTATTCATTAGCCAATCAGACGACTTACAGGACTACTCAATTACTCAGAGCACTTCTGGTTAAGCTTATGCAACTCCAAATATTGCTGTGACCAGTTAGTAAAACTTTTAACCACATTCATTCACCACCAAAAGTATGTTCTTTTCACAGCCTGGCCCATCAGTAAAGGTGTTCCCCAAGGGTTAGTACTCGGACCCTTATTCTTTACTATTTACATGTTATTTATTGGATAAATGATCTTATTCCAAAGGTCGTCATCAGCTATAAATGTTACATTATGATTTAAGAGATTTAAGAACTGTTTTGTCACTAGTGCAATGATGACAGCAGTTGGAATAAGCATTAATAAAGGGTTATGTCAGGACAAGGTTATGTAGGTGTCATGTACCCTTATGAACAGTACCCTACAATTGAACCTCTCAACTCACTTAATTCCTAGAGTTGAATGAATCGTTCATTTATTTATGTAGTTGAACAAAAACAAGTTCAACTGATTCTACATGTAGTCACTTCTCAGGCTGTGCAGTATATTTACTTAAACATTTACTTTATTCAAATGTGTACATTAGTTCCACATGAATAAACAAATACATTACATTCACACAATTCTACCCTAAGGTATATACTGGGAATGGAGAATTGTGTTAATATAATATATTTCAATTAGGCACACTGGATTAACCCTGTGAGATTTTAATTTGCAATAAATTAACCTCATCCTTTAAGCTTCCATGAATTCTTCAATGTACTTGTTTTTGATCATCACAAATCCTGATTTCACTTTTATATGTTTTTACTTTTTAATAAAATCATGTATCACTACCAACACATAACATGGCTCAGAATTAACCCATATGTGTGCACTATGGAGTTTGATAGTAACTGTTGATGTTTGTAAACATTCGCAGTCAGTAACATATTTACAAATGCTATTTTTGTTCATGAAGTAATAAATCAGAATTAAAATAATGATTTAAGATAAAAAACAAGATTTTTAATGAACACTTGGCACATTAAATTAATAAAACAAACTGATTTTAATAGATTCACAAGAGATACTCACAAGAGATGCCTCAACTAACACTAATGTAAGCAAAGAGCTCATGTATTCATTTACAAAACCTTGTTGGTATTGATAATGTCTGCAATGTGTGACTGTTAGGCCATCTTTTGTTGTTGCATTGGATGGTTTTCCATGCACCATGATATAGTGGACGCTGTGCTAGTAGATCTGTTTGGATTCCACCACACATTCCAAAGCACATGAGATGCAATGAGTGTTTTCTGTTATGCCTATTCTCAGGTCAGTAAAATTCCATCTGATCTAAAAGACGGGAAAAAAATAAATAAATAAAGGAGTTTATGCATCTGCATTATTGTGTTGTAAAAGCACCAGGGCTGGGAGCCGTGGCGGTGGGCTTTTGAGGGGGCTGGGGGGTCTAGAACGATGCCAAATGCTCAGCATCTCCCGCCTGCCGTTAGCCGGTATCTCATGGACTGGTTGCATGGAAGGTGGAGGAGAAAAGAGGAGAAATGGACCATCCTGAGCTCTCTTTCTTAATCTCAGTGACTTAACTAATCATGTCCTCGACTAACAAGGAGTCAATGTAGGTTTTCACTGTAGTGGCCAAACCCTACAACACTGAGCATCAGACTCACAACCAAAGATGTCACAACTATTCATATTCAATACTCAGGTAGAAGTATAGATACTAGAGTTTAGAAATACTTCTGTAGAAGTTGAAGTATCAACTCAAGCTTTTTACTACAGTAAAAGTGTAAAAGTACTGATTTCAGAACTACTTAAAGTATAAAAGTAAAAGTATTGTAAGAAAAAAATGCCATTAAGGACAAAAGCTTAGGCCACACCACAGGGGTCTACAGTGCACTAGCCCACCTCCCCAAAAACCCCATTCTTCTAAAAGTCATAATGACTATAATGTTATATTAAAATGTTAATGTTGATAAATTTGGGATGCGCTAGGCTTCCTGTTTCAGCTCATATACGCCCATTGAACATGAATGTAGTTTAGTACAATGTAAATATATTAAATTAGCATATCTGTTACTACTGAACATTAACATGTGTTTCATGGAGCAGAAGATATGATGACTAGTTGTCTATAAGTATTGTAATGAAGTCAAACTTTAAAGACATCAATAATCTTTACTGGAATGTAAATGTACATGAATGAAAACAAGCTGAAATGAAATAGGAGTAACGAGACTATGTTTAAAATGTAAGGAGTAGAAAGTACTGATAATGGAGTGTAAATGTAAGGAGTAGAAAGTACTGATAATGGAGTGTAAAGGTAAGGAGTAGAAAGTACTGATAATGGAGTGTAAATGTAAGGAGTAGAAAGTACTGATAATGGAGTGTAAATGTAAGTAGTAGAAAGTACTGATAATGGAGTGTAAATGTAAGGAGTAGAAAGTACTGATAATGGAGTGTAAATGTAAGTAGTAGAAAGTACTGATAATGGAGTGTAAAGGTAAGGAGTAGAAAGTACTGATAATGGAGTGTAAATGTAAGGAGTAGAAAGTACAGATAATGGAGTGTAAATGTAAGGAGTAGAAAGTACTGATAATGGAGTGTAAATGTAAGGAGTAGAAAGTACAGATAATGGAGTGTAAATGTAAGGAGTAGAAAGTACTGATAATGGAGTGTAAATGTAAGGAGTAGAAAGTACTGATAATGGAGTGTAAATGTAAGGAGTAGAAAGTACTGATATTGGAGTGTAAACGTATGGAGTAGAAAGTACTGATATTGGAGCGTAAATGCAAGAAACAGACCGTACTGATAATGGTGTGTAAATGTCAGGAGTAGAAAGTACAGATAATGGAGTGTATATGTAAGGAGTAGACAGTACTGATAATGGAGTGTAAATGAGAGTAGTAGAAAGTACAGATAATGGAGTGTAAATGTAAGGAGTAGAAAGTACTGATAATGGAGTGTAAATGTAAGGAGTAGAAAGTACAGATAATGGAGTGTAAATGTAAGTAGTAGAAAGTACTGATAATGGAGTGTAAATGTACTGAGTATAAAGTACTGATAATGGAGTGTAAATGTAAGGAGTAGAAAGTACTGATAATGCAGTGTAAATGTAAGGAGTAGAAAGTACTGATAATGGAGTGTAACTGTAAGGAGTAGAAAGTACAGATAATGGAGTGTAAATGTAAGGAGTAGAAAGTACAGATAATGGAGTGTAAATGTAAGGAGTAGAAAGTACTGATAATGGAGTGTAAATGTAAGGAGTAGAAAGTACTGATAATGGAGTGTAAATGTACTGAGTATAAAGTACTGATAATGGAGTGTAAATGTAAGGAGTAGAAAGTACTGATAATGCAGTGTAAATGTAAGGAGTAGAAAGTACTGATAATGGAGTGTAACTGTAAGGAGTAGAAAGTACAGATAATGGAGTGTAAATGTAAGGAGTAGAAAGTACTGATAATGGAGTGTAAATGTAAGGAGTAGAAAGTACTGATAATGGAGCGTAAATGTAAGGAGTAGAAAGTACAGATAATGGAGTGTAAATGTAAGGAGTAGAAAGTACAGATAATGGAGTGTAAATTTAAGGAGTAGAAAGTACTGATAATGGAGTGTAAATGTAAGGAGTAGAAAGTACAGATAATGGAGTGTAAATGTAAGGAGTAGAAAGTACAGATAATGGAGTGTAAATTTAAGGAGTAGATAGTACTGATAATGGAGTGTAAATGTAAGGAGTAGAAAGTACTGATAATGGAGTGTAAATGTAAAGAGTAGAAAGTACAGATAATAGAGTGTAAATGTAAGGAGTAGAAAGTGCAGATAATGGAGTGTAAATTTAGGGAGTAGAAAGTACTGATAATGGAGTGTAAATGTAAGGAGTAGAAAGTACTGATAATGGAGTGTAAATGTAAGGAGTAGAAAGTACAGATAATGGAGTGTAAATGTAAGGAGTAGAAAGTACAGATAATGGAGTGTAAATGTAAGAATTAGAAAGTGCTGCTAATGAGGTGTAAATGTAAGGAGTAGAGAGTACAGATAATGGAGTGTAAATGTATGGAGTAGAAAGTACTGATAAGGGAGTGTAAATGTAAGGAGTAGAAAGTACAGATAATGGAGTGTAAATGTAAGGAGTAGAAAGTACTGATAATGGAGTGTAAATGTAAGGAGTAGAAAATACAGATAATGGAGTGTAAATGTAAGGAGTAGAAAGTACAGATAATGGAGTGTAAATGTAAGGAGTAGAAAGTACTGATAATGGAGTGTAAATGTAAGGAGTAGAAAGTACAGATAATGGAGTGTAAATGTAAGGAGTAGTAGTAAAACATCAGCTGAATAATAATTACTACAGAAAAGTATTAATAACCAACATTTCTGCTTAAGTAAGGTATCAAAGTATTTGTACTTTGTTACTTAACACCTCTGCTCACAGCCAGCTAATTAGCAGACAGTTCCATTATCTCACTTGACCAGAAACACATTAAACGCACTAAACTGAGGTTTATAGTTTAACTTTCTTTCTCAAGTAGAAGAGCTGGAGGTAAACTATTGCTTGAATCAGAATGCAGGGGAGGAGTACAGCAGCCAAGCTTTTCTATTTTTTCCTCTTTTATTTTTTATTTTTTTACCCCGGGATGCTGCACTAGTGGGACCCGTCAAGACCCAGAGGCCACCTGGACGGCTGCGGGTGCCAGACTCCGAAAAAAAAGCTGGAAGAGACAGCCGAGATCTTCTTAATGATGCTTCATTAGAGTGAATTGGCCTAGAAGGTGATAAGCTTTCTGAAAGAGAGGACGTGGGAAGACGGAGTGAGTTTGGTTGGAGTTGGAGTTTCTGAACAACTTGAAATGATGCCAAGTTGACAAACTAGTGACCTTGTTGACCCGTGAGCTGGTGTTAGCTTAGGGGTAGCTATTCTATGTCATGTTAATCAGCCAATCAGACGACTTACAGGACTACTCAATTACTTAAACGTCTTCTGGTTAAGCTTATCCAAGTCCCAGTGTGGTTAAACTCTTAACCACGTTCATCCAGCACCAAAAATATGGAGTTCTTTTCAAAGGCCTGCCCATCAGTGAAGGTGTTCCCCAAGGGTTAGTACTCGGCCCCCTATTCTTTACTATTTACATGTTATCTATTGGATAACTGATCTGTAGCCAAGGTTTCAGGTGTCATGCTGATGATACTAAAGTATATCCGAGTGTCAGTTACATCACCTTTACAAGTGATCAAAGTCCCCTGTTTCTTGTTGACCCATGCAGATGCCTATATATCCTTCTCGACTCTACAATGTAATGAATTGCTGTGATTGTACTGTAGATATACAACCTTATCTTACTGTTTTTTATAATAATTGTAAAATACTGTTAAATAATCACACAGCGTATGTATATTAATTAACAGTAATGGAATCAGTTTCCCAATAACAGTAAATAACTGTAATTTATCAGCTAAAACAGTATTTTCTGTTAACCTGTGGAAATATGCACCATCACCCTTTTACAGTCCAATCACTACCCATCAAACTTGTACTGGAGATTACAGACTAATGTTTCTTTTCTTTTTAATGATAACTCTTTTATATTAAACTGTTTAAACTGCTTCTACTCATTTACGTGACTAAATATAAGCAGTGGGCGGAGCCAGCCTATTGGGCTCAGTTGAGTTAAGACTCTTTCAGCTCATTCAGCCAGTGCAGGATTGTGTATTTTATGTATTGAGTTCATTCATAAAATAAAGATAATCTAAATCAGTTCTTAGACGAGGAGACGCAAGCTGCTGTATTTACAACTCACACATTGGGCTGCAGCTGCGGTGGTCCTTGTGAAACTCAAGACAAAGCTAGCTGTTAATGTTGCGTCTCCTAATGTTCGCAGTGATATGGTTTAGTCAGTATAATTATTAAACTTTTAAGATATAAGATGTTGTTAGTTAGGTCTGTTTCATTTAGTGACTACATTTAGCACAGAAACTGTAGCTTGAACTGTGTTAGCTAGTTAGCTAGTACCAGAAACACACAGTTATTTTACTGTAATATACTGTAATTCAGTTTACAGTACAGTTCTGTTAAAATAAATTACAGTAGATGCTCTGTAAAAAGAAATTACAGTGAAATATTTTACAGTGTATGATTGTGGTTCCATCTTTATCAGTCTTTTGGCTATTTATCTGAATACATTGCAACATATTCAAAGCTCTAGATGTCCAAAGTCTGTCCCACAGATTTTTATAGGCTTGCGGCCTCCCTCGTAAGAATACATAATTGGTAGCCCATTGGTACTTTGCAATTTTTCCTTTCACCTGATGGTGGCAGTAGTACATATACATGTATAGTACGTTTCACCGCTGTGTTAGCAATCAAAGTTATCTACACTTAAGGGCCATTCGTTTTCTGACTAGGTGTCCTGAATTTACGGAACAGCATGTAGTGACGGTTACGCCAAACATGTCTGATCCACTCACACCAGCACAACAGTTAGTGTCACTGTAGAGAAACTCACCATCAGAGAAATGTTCTATAATAGATTATGTGAGTTAAGAAATATAAGACTTGCTGTTATTGAGTATAAGTTTGGTAATGCAGTGACTGAGTGATGTACAGTCTACAGGAGAAACTCTGAAGATGCAGAGTCTGAAGAGTTTGCAGTTTGTTGTAACATTGTTTACTCTGTTGATCTCCTTCTGCTGCAATTACAGTAAAATAAAATGTATTAGTTAATTAATTATTCATTATTCTCTACATTAGTGTGCTTTTGATGTCATCTGTTATAGCCTACTCCAATATCGGGGGAAGTTGTAACGCATGCCAGGGTAACAATTAGACAAAAGAAGCAAAAACAGAGGCCACGCCATGCAATACACTTCAAAAAGAGGTTTACTGAAATAAAAGAACAATCCAGAACAGTGTCTCTCTCCACTTCCTGTTAGACTTAGAAGTGTGTATGTGTCACGTAGAGTGAGTCCATCAGTCTGCTGCCTGAGTCAAACAGTCAAGCAAAACTTCCTCCTGCACTCACTTCAGAGTAGACCTTGTTGCTGCTCCAGTAACCTACCCTGGGAAGACCTCTGGACCCCTGGTTTCTCAGCTTCTGCAGTGATTTGCAGTATCTGCTCAGTGTTACAAGGCAGATCCCATGTGTCTGCAATGTTTTTAAAAACATTTGCAGGGGCACACTCCTGTCAGCCTTTCTATTCCACTGCCAAGGCATTCAGTAAAGTTCCTAAAATTAAGAAAGTGTTCTTAGTTGTATGTAAGGGGATGGTTGTAACACTAGCCCAGCCCACCCCTGTCAGCTGTTTTAGCATAGTGGTTGGAAATTAGCAGGGAAGAAATGCATCACATTTAGTCTACAAACTTTAGAAACTACAATTTAATATAATATCATTCATATGGTTTTATCAGCAATAGTATAAGTACTAAACAAAATACTGGGTCTGTCTTAAATCCTACTGAGCTCCTACATAGGCAGCATCTTATATCATAGTATGCCCTCCCGACATGTAGACTGTCCCAATTCTTACATACCTTAAACATACTGTCTACTGAGGAACCTTATTTAGACCTGATTTTAAGAAAACATCGAACGCTTTCTCAGCCGCTAAGACAATCCCATGATGCAACACAGGCTAATCTACGAGTGAAGTGGTTTTAAAATGTGAGTTATTTTGATTCTCTGGAGTTTTAATGTGTTTCTGGTCATATAATCACACAAAACAGTATTTTATTATTAACTCTGTAACGAGTCCTTCACCATTTACACTTTTATACTTCAAACATTAGCATTCATGCTAGCAGATTTTTAAGCCTCTGATTAACTAGCTGAACCACCAGTCATGCTGCAGTGGGCGGGAACAAGCCGTGACGCAGTCTCTCTCTAACTAGAGCGTCTCAGTAATCTGTTTTATGAGGAGAGATGAGGAGAGAACACTGCTACTTACACAGCTGCTACCTAGACAGCCTACTTAGATACTCACTAGGATTTGAGACACATCCACAGTCACCCACAAATTGACTTTCTTACCTCAAAAGAATTTTTTTTAAAATAGAATCTGTTTCCCCCTTTTTCCAGATTTGAAAACCACCATGTGGGATCGCAGAGGAAATTGGTAAACACTGGAATGATCATATGACTCCTAACTTATCTGTGATTGGTGGAATTGGTGGTGTTACAACTCTCCCCATGTTACAATCGTACCTGGTCTTTCCTATATATAATTTATGAATAATACTTTTGGAAAAAGCGACTGGCCCTTAGCTATTTTGATATTGTTCAATCTGGCCCCCTTCGAAAAAAGTTTGGGAACCCCTGTACTAACACAATGCAATCGACACTCATAGTTAGTTTTTTTCTAGCTACTCTGGTTACTTAACAGCCTGCAGCAACACATAGAGTCTCTATGAGTCTGAAGCTGTACAGTGGTCCGGCTGCCGAACTTTGGAACCCCCCCCCATCTCTCTGTGACTTCTCTTCCATTACCATCCGCTGCCGCAGATCCATCCACAGCTAACCAAGTGTGCTAACACCACAGAGAAGCTCTTAGAGAGTGACTTTGGTGATTGGGCTACAGCTCCACACTGTTTTGCTTGGAAAGCTGCAGTTCTTTTCATCAGTCACGCCCCCCCACACCCCGCCCCGCGGTCCCAGTCCTCCCGGCCTCCTCTGAGTGTGCCCGCGGACAGCGCATTAGTATTAGCGGCTCCAAAGAGACCGGCGAGGCTGCGCTGTCAAACCGGCTATCAAATCAACAGATGACACTTGAATGTCATAGAGGAACCGAAGGCATTCGACTCGGGCTGCACGCTAGTTTGGCTTAGGCACAAACGCTCCCAGAGGCGCTAATAGGCGCAGGAAATCATTACCGCCACTCTTCGCTCCAGTCTCGAGACGAGCATAACATAAGGGCTGTCGCCATCGCTCGATTGAACTCAGATTGAAACGATATCAATTCAATCCTACCTTCTTAATCAACCAGCGTAGATGAATAGATCTTTATCACGATGATGATGATAATACATATTTCAGCATAACATCAGCCTTAACACCCAAACCACCTCCTTATATCTCAGTGGACTCACTGATTATTCTTTATATCAACTCCACTGACCATTAGGAGCTACACTTATATAGAACATGGTTAAAAACTGAGCTGTAAAGAATATAAAGAATCTGATTTATAATTTTATAAATAGGCCTTAAAACTTAAAACACTACAAGAGAACTTGCACTATTTGTGTCAGCAGTACACAAGAAGTAGACTTGTTTTTGGATATTAAAATTCAAATCAGGAGGAAACAAGCTCTTCAGTAATATTTGTAGGTATACGCCAACCGGCCACTTCATAGTATCTATTGTATTCATTGTATTATCAATTTTATCAGCTCTACTGACCATATAGGAGCTACACTTACAGACTGTAGTTCATCTGATTCTCTGTATACTTTATTACTCTGTTCTTTAATGATCAGGACCCCCACAGGACCCCCATCATGTCTTATTTTACATCTATAATGTGAGTCAACAAGGTTGGAGTGTCTAATAAAGTGGACAGTGAGTGGACAGAGTGTTTAACACACCACCACCACCATGTCTGTGTCACTGCAGTGCTGAGAACGACCCACCACCCAAATAGTATCTGCTCTGTGGTGGTCCTGTGGGGGTCCTGATCATTAAAGAACAGGGTAATAAAGTATACAGAGAATCAGATGAACTACAGTCTGTAAGAGGAGCTCCTGTATGGTCAGTGGAGCTGATATAAAGGACAATGAATGAATCCAGTGAGATATAAGGAGGTGGTTTGAGTGTACACGCTTAGGCAGCATCATCATTTATATGATAATTAAAATATAATAATTAAAATTATAGATCATTAAAAATAAGATTGATAAGATTAGACCACTGAACATGTATACAGGGAGGTCCACCTTTAGCCACAAATGATGTCAGTAGCATATACCTACCAGCTGCTTTATTGGGTCCACCTCCCTGTATGTACACTCACTGTCCACTGTATCAGCTCCACTGACCATACAGGAGCTACACTTACAGACTGTAGTTCATCTGATTCTCTGTATACTTTATTACTCTGTTCTTTAATGATCAGGACCCCCACAGGACCACCACAGAGCAGATACTATTAGGGTGGTGGGTCATTC
This sequence comes from Megaleporinus macrocephalus, assembly GCA_021613375.1. NCBI lineage: Eukaryota > Metazoa > Chordata > Actinopteri > Characiformes > Anostomidae > Megaleporinus > Megaleporinus macrocephalus. The sequence continues at coordinate 39,808,329 of CM038719.1, read as the reverse complement.
TCAACACTGCATTGACACTGATGTATTGGTGGTGTGTTAAACACTGTGTCAACTCACGTCCACTCTGTGACATTCCAACCATGTTGGTTCACACTGTAGATGTAAGGTAAGATATGATGGTGGTCCTGTGGGGGTCCTGATCATTAAAGAACAGAGTAATGAAGTATACAGAGAATCAGATGAACTACAGTCTGTAAGTGGAGCTCCTGTATGCTCAGTAGAGTTGATGAAATTGATAATGAGTGTAGATACTATGAAGTGGTCGGTTGGCGTATACCTACAAATATTACTGGAAAGCTTATTTCCTGTTGGTTTGAATTTTAATATCCAAAAATATGTCTACTGCTTTTGTACTGAAGCTTTAAGGCCTATTCCTAAAATCATAAATCAGATTTTCTTTATATTTTTCACAGTTTAGTTTTTAATCATGTTCTACATGATTGATCTGAAGTGTTTTATAATATATTGCTGGATTATTGATAGTTTATATTGTTAAATTAGCTAATAAGTATAGTTAATAGTAAATATAGTTAATAGTAATTATAGTTAATAGTATTTGTTGATCAGGCAACAGTATAAGGAGATTTGAAGGATCGGTTACAGGATCGAAAACCTAGAATATGCTACCATATGCATGTTTTATTTTATAATGTCTCACTTGCATACATAAATGCATGTGGTTTGCAAAAAAAAAAAAAAATTATATTTTTAATAATTTGCCAGTTTTGCCATTTATGTCCAGAACCAGTGGGCAGGTTTTGTTTTATTATGCATTCATAACCTAAAAATAACAGTTTACACTGTAGCTCATGCTGTTAAACAATATTAATGATAAGTAATTCTGTCCTACAGAAAAACAACATGACTATATTATATTTTTCCATTAATATTTAGGGATAATTGAAAAGCTATGTAAGGTTTGTTATTGTTCAGGTAAATCCATTTCTATTTTTAGGAGCTTTTTCTTTTAAGTCTTATTAGATGATTAATCATAATAAATAATTGACATATTTCTCAGTTTACTAATATAATCAACAGTGACAGTGCGAGTCTGGAGTCTATAAGGCACGTCCTGCGTTGGGTTGGGTTTTAAAGACCAAGCCATTCTTTTCACAGGTCATTAGGCTCCAGCACTGTTCCTGTGATGCTGTTGTGGTACTGGTACTGGTACTGGCACTGGGACTGCTTTAGTGTGCGGTGTGTAAGGCTGGGTTGGCACTGCCAGCTCTACATATATTTTATCTGTTTGTCCAGGGACGGGGCCAAAGTGACTGATTTCATCAACAGAGGGACTTCCACGGCTGCATGTGTGTATGAATGTCTGCCACATGGAGCAGTACAGCAACCTCTGCTGGCTGAAGCCTAAAACTGAACTCCTTGACTGAGTACATGTACTTCTTAGAATCTACTGCGGAATCCTCAGGACCTTCTGGGCGTCCTCAGAGTGTCTCATGATTTCTGTGACATTGTAAAAATATAAATGTTAGTCCATTTTTATCGTAATTATCTTGCTTGCTTTTTTAAACTCCATCAGTATTGCTAGTACATTTTAGTTCATTGTTAAGGTTTGTATGCAAAAGAAAACTCACAACAGAGAACCAAGATCTTCATGGTACCAAGGTAGATAAAGTTAAGTAAGCTTTTCCATTGATTAGGCCTTCAGCAGCTGATACAAAGGCCTATCAGCTGCCCTATAATGGAATCAACCAATCATGATCTGATTTGTTAGGGCTGGGACTAAGATCTTGAGACATCACTCTAGGCTTTTTGGAAGCAATAGATATACCATTGACTGTGAATACTGTTGTAGAGAATGGAGCTGTTGTCTTTACCTGAAAAGTCACCATAATATAAATTTCGTCATTGTCTGAAGACAAGCATCTCCATTTTCTGCATCATCATTTGAATATGACAGCTGCTCTTTCAATTATTTGGAAATGTCATCATGAATGAACCAAGAGAAATGGTCCAAAACAGCTTAGCAAAAATTCCGGTTCCATTAATGTACATAGAAACATGTTTTTTTTTCTCTTTACTTTACTTTTTACTTATTTATTCATATTATTCTTCATATTATTCTTCATATTATTATTATTATTATTATTATTATTATTATTATTATTATTATTATTATTATTATTATTTATATATATTTCTTCTTTTTTCTTTTTTTTCTCTCTCCTCTTTTTCCTCTCCTTTATTGCCTGTCAGGCCTTGCTAAATAAATAAATAAATTAAATAAAAATACAAATATTAACAAGAACAGGCTTTAAAAACCTATAGAGCTGTTCTTGTAAAAGCAAATATGTTTGGTACAGCAGTGCATTCGGATCAGGCCCGGAGTGGCTAACTGGGAGATTCGGGAGGATTTTAATTTCAATTTATTACTATGTTCAAATGTAAATAAGTTTTCATCCTTATCACATTTTTCACCTTTTATATCTTTATCTGATTTAAATTTAAATGAAACATGTTTAAGTGAAGTGTTTTCTGTTAGCTTACCAACATATACCTGAATGTATATCATTTATTTATTTTTCTCCTCCATGGAAAACGTGGGGTGGATTTGGTCATAAAACTCCCAGTCTGAGAAAGGGGCTCACTTAGGCCCTGATTCAGATTACCATTCCAATTGCGACAATTGCTAGACATGACAGGTTAAAAAATTTTTTTAAAGAAAAAGAAAAAGAAAGTGAAGGCAGTTTTTGTCCTCCCCTGTGAAGTTGCCATTGCCATTTTGGAGATATTTGTTTTGCTTTGGTCAGCGACGATATGTATTGTTGATAATATCAGTTATAGCTTCTCATAAAACATGGACTACCATTTACAGGCTTCAAATATGTATGTCTAATCTACAAAAGGCCAAGTTTAGCTCTAACATACCACTAGAGTCCCATAGAGGTGCTAGCAGTAAGAAGCCTATTTTTTGTCCTAGATCTATTTTTGTCCACGAGTTTTGGTGCTCATGGCTGAATCTAAAGGCCCGGCTCTAATAGCCCTGGTTTGCCACTGCTCAGCCCGTGTGTTTGTGTGTGTGAGAAAATGATTGTTTGATTTGTAATGACAAGAAAAGCTCTTAATCTCAAATACATACAATTCTCATCTCCAATCTATTACGCTGAGCTCTTGTCAGTGCGGTGCCAGATTCACACTCGAATTCGAGACTGATTATAAGCAGACCAATGCTTTCCATATGCAGCGAGCGGCAGACCAGGGCCGGCCTGTTCTCCGCGCTCCAAAAAATCTCAAACGCCGTCTCTTCTCTCACAACAGCATATAAACGCTTCTCTGAACTAGATAAACAAACACTACGCATGTGCCGTTACGTAGTTGAAGCGCTGCCCGTGACCTTGCCGAAGCCAAAGTGGAATTGTGGCTATTCCCTCTTGCGTCTCATTATCAGACCAGATTTAGCTCATGCAGTAATTACTCTTTGGATGGGAATCAGATGAACTTTTGCTATAGCAGCACTGCCTTTCCAATCGCAGTAATGTGGTTTCAGCCGCCAGCTGAGGTATTACTGCATCTTAAGCACGGCTGTATATTGGTGGTGAACGGCTGGAACCATTACGGGCAATTGTGAATTGACGGAAATAGCTTTTATTATATGCCTGATACGCTGGATGGGAAACTTTGAGGTTACATATACTCACATTGCTTGAGGGGATTCGGACGGTTCTCTCATTGAATAGCACAAGTTTATAAATTGGATATGTGTACGAGTGCAGACACACTCGGCGATGGTTCATGGCTTTTCCAGGTACTAGGGTTTTTAAACTAAATATAAACAGACTGTAGTGATTTATGAAATTATCAAAACCATGTTGATGGTACACTGACTTATAATAGGGAGAACCATAATTGGTATCCCTGTCATGGCCAGAACATCGGTAACTTGGGATAAGCGTGCACGAGACCACTTATGAGAATTGTGTATTGCATGACAGCACTCCTTCACCCACCAACAGCTTCAGCTGGCTGTAAGAAGACGGTAGCATGTTATTCCCAGCATGGAGATCATCGACAAAAGCTGTTGAAGGAAGCAAATAAAAAGAGTAACCAAACAAGAGTATATACACAGAGAGATCTGAAAGAAATCAGAGTAGTAGTATATATACACTGACATATCTGAAAGAAATCAGAGTAAGAGTATATATACACTGAGTGATCTGAAAAAAATCAGAGTAAGAGTATACACACACTGAGAGATCTGAAAGAATCCAGAGTAGTAGTATATATACACTGAGAGATCTGAAAGAAATCAGAGTGAGAGTATATATACACTGAGAGATCTGAAAGAAATCAGAGTAAGAGTATATATAAACTGAGTGATCTGAAAGAAATCAGAGTAAGAGTATACACACACTGAGAGATCTGAAAGAATCCAGAGTAGTAGTATATATACACTGAGGAATCTAAAAGAAATCAGAGTGAGAGTATATATACACTGAGAAATCTGAAAGAATCCAGAGTAGTAGTATATATACACTGAGGAATCTAAAATAAATCAGAGTGAGAGTATATATACACTGAGAAATCTGAAAGAAATCAGAGTAAGATTATATATACACTGAGATATCTGAAAAAAAATCTGAGTAAGAGTATATATACACTGAGATATCTGAAAGAAATCAAAGAGGATATATACATCAAGAGATCTAAAAGAAATCAGAGTGAGAGTATATATACACTGAGAGATTTGAAAGAAATCAGAGTAAGAGTATATATACACTGAGTAATCTGAAAGAAATCAGAGTAAGAATATGTATACACTGAGAAATCTAAAAGAAATCAGAGTAAGAGTATATATACACTGAGTAATCTGAAAGAAATCAGAGTAAGAGTATATATACACTGAGAAATCTGAAAGAAATCAGAGTAAGAGTATATATACACACTGAGAAATCTAAAAGAAATCAGAGTAAGAGTATATATACACTGAGAGATTTGAAATAAATCAGAGTAAGAGTATATATACACTGAGGGATCTGAAAGAAATCAGAGTGAGAGTATATATACACTGAGAAATCTAAAAGAAATTAGAGTAAGAGTATATATACACTGAGTAATCTGAAAGAAATCAGAGTAAGAGTATATATACACTGAGTGATCTGAAAGAAATCAGAGTAAGAGTACATATACACTGAGTGATCTGAAAGAAATCAGAGTAAGAGTATATATACACTGAGAGATTTGAAAGAAATCAGAGTAAGAGTATATATACACTGAGAGATTTGAAATAAATCAGAGTAAGAGTATGTATACACTGAGAAATCTAAAAGAAATCAGAGTAAAAGTATATATACACTGAGAAATCTAAAATAACTCAGAGTAAGAGTATATATACACTGAGTAATCTGAAAGAAATCAGAATAAGAGTATATATACACTGAGAAATCTGAAAGAAATCAGAATAAGAGTATATATACACTGAGAGATCTGAAAGAAATCAGATTAAGATTATATATACACTGAGAAATCTGAAAGAAATCAGAGTAGTAGTATATACACACTGAGTGATCCGAAAGAAATCAGAGTAAGATTATATAAACACTGAGAGATCTGAAAGAAATCAAAGAGTATATATACATCGAGAGATCTAAAAGAAATCAGAGTGAGAGTATATATACAATGAGAGATTGGAAAGAAATCAGAGTAAGAGTATATATACAATGAGAGATTGGAAAGAAATCAGAGTAAGAGTATATATACACTGAGAGATCTGATAGAAATCAAAGAGTATATATACAGCAAGAGATCTAAAAGAAATCAGAGTAAGAGTATATATACACTGAGAGATCTAAAAGAAATCAGAGTAAGAGTATATATACACTGAGTAATCTGAAAGAAATCAGAGTAAGAGTATATATACACTGAGGGATCTGAAAGAAATCAGAGTGAGAGTATATATATACACTGAGAGATTTGAAAGAAATCAGAGTAAGAGTATATATACACTGAGTAATCTGAAAGAAGTCAGAGTAAGAGTATATATACACTGAGGGATCTGAAAGAAATCAGAGTAAGAGTATATATACACTGAGAAATCTAAAAGAAATTAGAGTAAGAGTATATATACACTGAGTAATCTGAAAGAAATCAGAGTAAGAGTATATATACACTGAGTGATCTGAAATAAATCAGAGTAAGAGTATATATACACTGAGGGATCTGAAAGAAATCAGAGTGAGAGTATATATACACTGAGAAATCTAAAAGAAATTAGAGTAAGAGTATATATACACTGAGTAATCTGAAAGAAATCAGAGTAAGAGTATATATACACTGAGTGATCTGAAAGAAATCAGAGTAAGAGTACATATACACTGAGTGATCTGAAAGAAATCAGAGTAAGAGTATATATACACTGAGAGATTTGAAAGAAATCAGAGTAAGAGTATATATACACTGAGAGATTTGAAATAAATCAGATTAAGAGTATGTATACACTGAGAAATCTAAAAGAAATCAGAGTAAAATTATATATACACTGAGAAATCTAAAAGAAATCAGAGTAAGAGTATATATACACTGAGTAATCTGAAAGAAATCAGAATAAGAGTATATATACACTGAGAAATCTGAAAGAAATCAGAATAAGAGTATATATACACTGAGAGATCTGAAAGAAATCAGATTAAGATTATATATACACTGAGAAATCTGAAAGAAATCAGAGTAGTAGTATATACACACTGAGTGATCCGAAAGAAATCAGAGTAAGATTATATAAACACTGAGAGATCTGAAAGAAATCAGAGTAAGAGTATATATACACTGAGTAATCTGAAAGAAATCAGAGTAAGAATATGTATACACTGAGAAATCTAAAAGAAATCAGAGTAAGAGTATATATACACTGAGTAATCTGAAAGAAATCAGAGTAAGAGTATATATACACTGAGAAATCTGAAAGAAATCAGAGTAAGAGTATATATACACACTGAGAAATCTAAAAGAAATCAGAGTAAGAGTATATATACACTGAGAGATTTGAAATAAATCAGAGTAAGAGTATATATACACTGAGGGATCTGAAAGAAATCAGAGTGAGAGTATATATACACTGAGAAATCTAAAAGAAATTAGAGTAAGAGTATATATACACTGAGTAATCTGAAAGAAATCAGAGTAAGAGTATATATACACTGAGTGATCTGAAAGAAATCAGAGTAAGAGTACATATACACTGAGTGATCTGAAAGAAATCAGAGTAAGAGTATATATACACTGAGAGATTTGAAAGAAATCAGAGTAAGAGTATATATACACTGAGAGATTTGAAATAAATCAGAGTAAGAGTATGTATACACTGAGAAATCTAAAAGAAATCAGAGTAAAAGTATATATACACTGAGAAATCTAAAATAAATCAGAGTAAGAGTATATATACACTGAGTAATCTGAAAGAAATCAGAATAAGAGTATATATACACTGAGAAATCTGAAAGAAATCAGAATAAGAGTATATATACACTGAGAGATCTGAAAGAAATCAGATTAAGATTATATATACACTGAGAAATCTGAAAGAAATCAGAGTAGTAGTATATACACACTGAGTGATCCGAAAGAAATCAGAGTAAGATTATATAAACACTGAGAGATCTGAAAGAAATCAAAGAGTATATATACATCGAGAGATCTAAAAGAAATCAGAGTGAGAGTATATATACAATGAGAGATTGGAAAGAAATCAGAGTAAGAGTATATATACACTGAGAGATCTGATAGAAATCAAAGAGTATATATACACTGAGAGATCTAAAAGAAATCAGAGTAAGAGTATATATACACTGAGTAATCTGAAAGAAATCAGAGTAAGAGTATATATACACTGAGTGATCTGAAAGAAATCAGAGTAAGAGTACATATACACTGAGTGATCTGAAAGAAATCAGAGTAAGAGTATATATACACTGAGAGATTTGAAAGAAATCAGAGTAAGAGTATATATACACTGAGAGATTTGAAATAAATCAGATTAAGAGTATGTATACACTGAGAAATCTAAAAGAAATCAGAGTAAAATTATATATACACTGAGAAATCTAAAAGAAATCAGAGTAAGAGTATATATACACTGAGTAATCTGAAAGAAATCAGAATAAGAGTATATATACACTGAGAAATCTGAAAGAAATCAGAATAAGAGTATATATACACTGAGAGATCTGAAAGAAATCAGATTAAGATTATATATACACTGAGAAATCTGAAAGAAATCAGAGTAGTAGTATATACACACTGAGTGATCCGGAAGAAATCAGAGTAAGATTATATAAACACTGAGAGATCTGAAAGAAATCAAAGAGTATATATACATCGAGAGATCTAAAAGAAATCAGAGTGAGAGTATATATACAATGAGAGATTGGAAAGAAATCAGAGTAAGAGTATATATACACTGAGAGATCTGATAGAAATCAAAGAGTATATATACAGCAAGAGATCTAAAAGAAATCAGAGTAAGAGTATATATACACTGAGAGATCTAAAAGAAATCAGAGTAAGAGTATATATACACTGAGTAATCTGAAAGAAATCAGAGTAAGAGTATATATACACTGAGGGATCTGAAAGAAATCAGAGTGAGAGTATATATATACACTGAGAGATTTGAAAGAAATCAGAGTAAGAGTATATATACACTGAGTAATCTGAAAGAAGTCAGAGTAAGAGTATATATACACTGAGGGATCTGAAAGAAATCAGAGTAAGAGTATATATACACTGAGAAATCTAAAAGAAATTAGAGTAAGAGTATATATACACTGAGTAATCTGAAAGAAATCAGAGTAAGAGTATATATACACTGAGTGATCTGAAATAAATCAGAGTAAGAGTATATATACACTGAGAGATTTGAAAGAAATCAGAGTAAGAGTATATATACACTGAGAGATTTGAAATAAATCGAGTAAGAGTATATATACACTGAGAAATCTAAAAGAAATCAGAGTAAAAGTATATATACACTGAGAAATCTAAAAGAAATTAGAGTAAGAGTATATATACACTGAGAGATCTGAAAGAAATCAAAGAGTATATATACACTGAGAGATCTAAAAGAAATCCGAGTAAGAGTATATATACACTGAGATATCTGAAAGAAATCAGAGTAAGAGTATATATACACTGAGAGATCTGAAAAAGAAATCAGAGTAAGAGTATATATACACTGAGAGATCTGAAAGAAATCAAAGCGTATATATACACTGAGAGATCTAAAAGAAATCCGAGTAAGAGTATATATACACTGAGATATCTGAAAGAAATCAGAGTAAGAGTATATATACACTGAGAGATCTGAAAAAGAAATCAGAGTAAGAGTATATATACACTGAGGAATTTAAAAGCAATCAGAGTAAAAGTATATATACACTGAGAGATCTGAAAGAAATTAGAGTAAGAGTATATATACACTGAGTGATCTGAAAGAAATCAAAGAGTATATATACACTGACATATCTGAAAGAAATCCGAGTAAGAGTATATATACACTGAGATAACTGTAAGAAATCAGAGTAAGAGTGCATATACACTGAGAAAGATGTCAGAGTAAGAGTATATATACACTGAGAAAGATGTCAGTGTAAGAGTGTATATACACTGAGAAAGATGTCAGAGTAAGAGTATATATACACTGAGAAAGATGTGAGTGTAAGAGTGTATATACACTGAGAAAGATGTCAGAGTAAGAGTGTATATACACTGAGAAAGATGTCAGAGTAAGAGTATATATACACTGAGAAAGATGTCAGTGTAAGAGTGTATATACACTGAGAAAGATGTCAGAGTAAGAGTGTATATACACTGAGAAAGATGTCAGAGTAAGAGTATATATACACTGAGAAAGATGTCAGTGTAAGAGTGTATATACACTGAGAAAGATGTCAGAGTAAGAGTGTATATACACTGAGAAAGATGTCAGAGTAAGAGTGTATATACACTGAGAAAGATGTCAGAGTAAGAGTGTATATACACTGAGAAAGATGTCAGAGTAAGAGTATATATACACTGAGAAAGATGTCAGAGTAAGAGTGTATATACACTGAGAAAGATGTCAGAGTAAGAGTATATATACACTGAGAAAGATGTCAGAGTAAGAGTGTATATACACTGAGAAAGATGTCAGAGTAAGAGTGTATATACACTGAGAAAGATGTCAGAGTAAGAGTGTATATACACTGAGAAAGATGTCCGAGTAAGAGTGTATATACACTGAGAAAGATGTCAGAGTAAGAGTGTATATACACTGAGAAAGATGTCAGAGTAAGAGTGTATATACACTGAGAAAGATGTCAGAGTAAGAGTGTATATACACTGAGAAAAATATTAGGGTAAGTGTATATACAGTGAGTACTGAGCTGAAATCCAGCTCTCTTCTTCAAACATAAATCTGATGTAAGAATTCAGAATATACTGTTTACATGATCCCTTAAATAATCAGAAAACTACATAAATCTGATTAGGGTTTAACTAAGTAAATAGAAATTCACTCCACGAATTCCACGTGCATTACTGCCGAACTCATTAGAGTCATGTAAGCAGATATTCCAGATTATGGATCGTAGCTCACCCAAGTGTTTGGAAGCAGAAGTACGTGTTTCATAAACGGGACGTTCTAACAATGGAAGTCTTTATTTCACTGTACTGAACGGTGGGAACCAGTGGGAACTATCTGGATCTTCAAATGTCATGATTAAAAATAATTTAGCCACAATTTAGCATCTACCGACCGCACAACTAGAGTTTTTCACTGGAGTATCCCCGTCCGGGCCCCGCACTGGTGCTCCAGGGTGTCATAAACACCCGCCGTGGTGTGACTGCACTTGACCGTATGTTTCCCCCCGTCCTGTTGTTGTTTTAGCTGTTACTTACCATCCACAGGAAACAATGTAAGAGGTGAATCCCAGTTTTTCAGCACTGAGGGGGTTTAACCCTGCGTGACATCCCTGAATCCACTCATTCGCAGTCTGTCATTAAACATGATGAACTTCCTGAGTCCACCGCTCTTTTTTTCCTTCCATCTGACATTTTTCCACAGAGCCCTGCCAAAAATCATATTCATACTCAGAAACGGGGTCCTCGTCGAAATCCCCAAAGCCCACAGCGAAGGGGAGGGGGCAGCGGCGGGGGTGGTGTTTGGGTGAGTGGAAGAACATGTTTTTGTCGTTTGCATGAGCCCAGGAAAGACTGTCGTCCAGAGATGAGCTATAACTCACTCCAGCTATGGGATGAGCTAGTGTTAGCATCTGATTGACTGCTGCGCTAGCTCTGGGGTGAAGAAACCGCTGAAGGCGAATGACGTGAGGGACACTTTTATTCTCCAACAGATCTCCAGCTTCTTCTTCAATGAAGCACACTCAGTGGAACAAGGAGAACAAGTACCTGCTGGAATCAACTACGTAGCTAGTTAGCTGATATAGCATTTAGATCTATTATATATATATATATATATATATCATCACAGTTGTTTAATTTCCAAAGACAGCCAGGATGGATTTGTTTGTGTGAATGTTACATTACATGCCGACTGTATTACCAGTCAAATCAGCTCAACCTCAAATATTTTAAGGTGGATTGGAATCACAAAATTTCAGGTGCTTGCTAAAGTGTGGTTAGACCTATGCTGTGATATCCCAGGTGGTTGCTAAGGTGTTGTTAGGCCTTTGCTATGGTATCCCAGGTGGTTGCTTAGGTCTTGTTAGTCCTTCGCTATAGTATCCCAGGTGGTTGCTAAGGTGTTGATAGGCCTTTGCTATTGTATCCCAGGTGGTTGCTAATGTGTTGTTAGGCCTTTGCTATGGTATCACAGGTGGTTGCTTAGGTCTTGTAAGGCCTTTGCTATGGTATCCCAGGCGGTTGCTTAGGTCTTGTCAGGCCTTCGCTATGGTATCCCAGGTGGTTGCTAAGGTGTTGTTAGGCCTTTGCTATGGTATCCCAGGTGGTTGGTTCGGTCTTGCTAGGCCTTTGCTATTGTATCCCGTGTGGTTGCTAAGGTGTTCCTAGGCCTTTGCTATTGTATCGCAGGTGGTTGCTAAGGTGTTGTTAGGCCTTCGCTATGGTGTCCCAGGTGGTTGCTAAGGTGTTGTTAGACCTTTGCTATGGTATCCAGGTGGTTGCTAAAGTGTTGTTAGGCCTTTGCTATGGTAGCAAATGTGGTTACAAAAATGTTGCTATGACATTGCTATGGTATCCCAGGTAGTTGGTAAAGTGTTGCTAGGCCTTTGCTATAGTATCCCAGGTGGTTGCTAATATGTTGTTATGCCTTTGCTATGGTGTCCCAGGTGGTTGCTAACTTGTTGTTAGGCCTTTGCCATGGTGTCCCAGGTGATTGCTAAGCTGTTGCAAGGCCTTTCCTATGGTATTCCCAGTGGTTGCTAAGGTGTTCCTAGGCCTTTGCTATGGTGTCCCAGGTGGTTGCTAACTTGTTGTTAGGCCTTTGCCATGGTGTCCCAGGTGATTGCTAAGCTGTTGCAAGGCCTTTCCTATGGTATTCCCAGTGGTTGCTAAGGTGTTCCTAGGCCTTTGCTATGGTAGCGAAGGTGGGTACTTAGATTTTTCTAGCACAATGCTGTGCTATCCCAGATTTGGTAGATTGTTGATGAGGTATCCCAGGTAGTTGGTAAGCTTTTGTTAGGCCTTTGCCATGGTATCCCAGGTGGTTGCTAAGCTGTTGCTCGGCCTTTCCTATGGTATTCTTAGGTGGTTGTTAAGGTGTTGTTAGCCCTTTGCTATGGTATCCCCGGTGGTTGCTAACTTGTTGTTAGGCCTTTGCCATGGTGTCCCAGGTGATTGCTAAGCTGTTGCTAGGCCTTTCCTATGGTATTCCCAGTGGTTGCTAAGGTGTTGTTAGGCCTTTGCTATGGTAGCGAAGGTGGGTACTTAGATTTTGCTAGGACAATGCTGTGCTATCCCAGATTTGGTAGATTGTTGATGTGGTATCCCAGGTAGTTGGTAAGGTTTTGTTAGGCCTTTGCCATGGTATCCCATGTGGTTGCTAAGCTGATGCTCGGCCTTTCCTATGGTATTCTTAGGTGGTTGTTAAGGTGTTGTTAGTCCTTTGCTATGGTATCCCCGGTGGTTGCTAACTTGTTGTTAGGCCTTTGCCATGGTGTCCCAGGTGATTGCTAAGCTGTTGCTAGGCCTTTCCTTTGGTATTCCCAGTGGTTGCTAACTTGTTGTTAGGCCTTTGCTATGGTGTCCCAGGTGATTGCTAAGGTGTTGCTAGGCCTTTGCTATGGTATTCTTAGGTGGTTTTTAAGGTGTTGTTAGGCCTTTGCTGTGTTATCCCAGGTGGTTGCTAAGCTGTTGCTAGGCCTTTCCTATGGTATCCCAGGTAGTTGCTAAGGTCTTGCTTGGCCTTTGCTATGGTATTAGGTGGTTGCTAAGGTGTTCCTAGGCTTTTGGTATGGTAGCGAAGGTGGGCACTAAGCTATGCTATCCCAGATTTGGTAGATTGTTGCTGTGGTATCCCAGATGGTTGCTAAGGTGTTGTTAGGCCATTGCTATGGCATCCTAGGTGGTTGCTAAGGTCTTGCTTGGCTTTTGCTATGGTATCCCAGGTGGTTGCTAAGGTGTTGCTAGGCCTTTGCTATGGTGTCCCAGGTGGTTGCTAATATGTGTGCATGGGTGTTTTCACCATTTCATTCGTGACCGGAAGGTCACCAGTTCATGACTGCTCCCCGGGCGCCGTGGATAAGGGCTGCCCACCACTCTGGGCAGGTGTGCTCACTGCCCCCGCTGTGTGCAAACACATAGAGTGGACAGTGACTGGACACAGTGCTCTGATGCGTCTGATCCACTGAGAATGATCCGCCTCCCTAATAGTATCTGCTCTGTGGTGGTTCTGTGGGGGTCCTGATCATTAAAGAACAGAGTAATAAAGTATACAGAGAATCAGATGAACTACAGTCTGTAAGTGTAGCTTCTACATGGTCAGTGGGGCTGATGCAGTGGACAGTGAGTGTAGATACGAGGAGGTGGACCTAGTAAAGCGGCTGGTAGGTGTATGTGATGTCTATGAGGGTCAGTGTGAAAGACTGACCTCCTTAAAAGGCGGACCTCCCTGTATACATGCTCAGTGTTCTGGTCTGGGGAATGCTTCTGTAACATTCTCTGCACCTCCTCATCCATGTGGAAGACCCTCTCAACTGATTTGGGTCCAAATCCATCCTTGGAGACCACGTACACCATACATGTTGATGGTCTTCTCTGGGGCGGATGGGGTTTTCCAGCAAGACGATGAGACACGTCACACGACTAGAAATGACCAAGACTTCCAAGTACTACCCAGGACCTCTGATTCCCCAGACTTGAGCATCTGTGGGACCACCTGGATGGTGGTGTTGGCTCTATGGATCCTCCTCCACGCTCCCTCCAGCAGCTGTGGGATGCAACTGCAGTCAGCATGGCTCCAGATACCTGTGACCACCTACCAGGACCTTATTGAGACTCCCAGTCCATCTAGGTACTGTCCATGCTGGTCATAATAATGTGACTCGACTGTGTATTAGAATTCTTCTTCTTCTTATTATTAGTTCATCAGTTGGCCTATATTGTAAATATGGATATAGAACAGCGTTAGCTCAGTCTCAGAGCAGCACTCCGGGAGGCTGTGTTGGGTAAACTGGAGAGCTGTATTAGTACCCTGCGTGATCAGCTCGGTACTCTGAAGCATGATGGGAATTCGGCCCAAGCAGGCCCAGGAGGACGTGCAGACACAGAGCCAGGCAGAGGCAGGTGGAGGAGCAAGCCAGCCTTGGCAAAGACAGGCTGCTGTCTTCATCTTCTCCCTCCTGACTCCTTCCCTGTGCTGTTTTCTTTTTTCCTTTCTCGGATGTTGCCGAATATTATCAAAGGAATTCGTATGAAGCAGACGTGTGTTTTTCTTTTTTAACAAAGCAAGAATGCCTACAATAAGGAAGCGAGCTGAACGAGTCTCAGCCGTCCTCTAAAACTCACTTGCGTTCTCGATGTATAGAAATATAAGGTATTATACGACGTGTACGCCGTCGATCTGTTTTGCAAAGCGAATTGAGGGTGATCTCGAGCTTCTATTGCTTTTAATGAGGCTCTATCACGTTCTCAGTGGAGGTTTTGTGGAGTGCAGGTGAAAGATCTGAGTGAGGTGAGAACATGCAGCCACAAAGACACTTGCTTAGAACACATGGCGCGAGGAGAGCCGGAGGCTACAGGTGATGGTGGTAGTAATTACTACAGCAGCCTCGCCATTCATACACTGCTGCTGTGCGTCTGAGCAGATCCTTCACGTTCCTGTCTGACACCATGTCTGAGAAAACCAGACAGAACATATCCAAGAACAGCTCTTCATTATATATATATATATATATATATATATATATATATATATATATATATATATATATATATATATACTGTGTATTTCTATTGTGTATTACTATATCATCACTGTCCATCTTCAGGAGTACCACCCCAGCAACTGGAGGAGCACTACCCCAGCGACAGGAGATGTATCACCCAGCAACAGGAGGAGTACCACTGCTGGCAGCGCCCGAAGTAGTACCACCCCAGTGACTGGACGAGTACCACCCCAGTGACAGGAAGAGTACGACCCCAGTGAAAGAAGGAGTACCACCACAGCAATAGAGGGAGTACCACCCCAGTGACAGGAAGAGTACCACCCCAGTGACAGGAGGAGTACTACCACAGCGATAGAGGGAGTACCACCCCAGTGACAGGAAGAGTACCACCCCAGAGAAAGAAGGAGTACCACCACAGCAATAGAGGGAGTACCACCCCAGTGACAGGAAGAGTACCAACCCAGTGACAGGAGGAGTACTACCACAGCGATAGAGGGAGGACCACCCCAGTGACAGGAGGAGTACCACCCCAGTGACAGGAGGAGTACCACTCCAGTGACAGGAAGAGTACCACCCGAGTGAAAGAAGGAGTACCACCACAGCGATAGAGGGAGTACCACCCCAGTGAAAGGAGGAGTACTACCCCAGTGACAGGGGAATACCACTCTAGTGACAGGAGGAGTACCACCCCAGTGACAGGAAGAGTACCACCCCAGTGAAAGAAGGAGTACCACCACAGCGATAGAGGGAGTACCACCCCAGTGAAAGGAGGAGTACCACCCCAGTGACAGGGGAATACCACTCTAGTGACAGGAGGAGTACCACCCCAGTGACAGGAAGAGTACCACCCCAGTGAAAGAAGGAGTACCACCCCAGTGACAGGAAGAGTACCACCACAGCGATAGAGGGAGTACCACCCCAGTGAAAGGAGGAGTACCACCCCAGTGAAAGGAGGAGTACCACCCCAGTGACAGGAGGAATACCCGCCCAGTGAAAGGAGGAGTACAACACCAGTGAAAGGAGGAGTACAACACCAGTGACAGGAAGAGTACCACCCCAGTGACAGTAGGAGTACCAACCCAGTGACAGGAGAAGAAAGATCAGATCATCCATTTACCTTCAATCATACAAACCAGAACTTACAGTGATGTTAGAAAAGAAGAAAGAGATCAACTCTCAGGAAGTGTCTTTAGTTTAGAGGGTTTTTTGTGAGTACTTTGAAACAGCTAATCCTCTCTGACTCCACCCACTGCTTGTGGGTGGAGTCAACAACCCAGTATTATTTACAGTTCTCATCTAATACCTGCTTTGACTGCTCAGTACTTCATTAAGCTAAATCAAGATTACTGCTGAAGGAACTGAATACATTCATACAATGTCTGGGGCGTCTAGGAGAAATCTGGAACCTAACTTTGTTCTTCAAACTGGATCAAGATCTGATCTACTTCTCTCACAATAACATATTCATGCTACTTTGTATTGTATGTCTGATTATTTACATCTGTTCTAATCAGATCTGCTGTTCTTACTGGTGATCAGACACTTACTGATCAGATAAGGACTTATCAGCTTAGGGGCTCCAGACATAACGGATAACACTCTGTACTACTTGAAGACCTCAGCCTTTCTTTGTGCGGGTTCCTCCCAAAACAGACAAATCCTTAACTAATATATATATGTGTATATATCATCACTGTTTAATGAAAAACATTTTTCTACAGCAAACTTTCTGCATTATCTGAACACGCCTATGGTCATTTACATAGTGTAAAAAAATTTATGATGAATGGACCAATAGAAATGCTCCAAAATAGCTTGGACAAAAGTCTGGTTCCACTGACTTACATTAAAAGTGAAGTATGTTTTTGGCCTCTCCTGTAAAGTTACCATTTTTTTCATTGGACAATGATAATATTGGTATAACACCAAGATAAATATTTTCTTTCCTTGGCAGCTCCTTTTTTTTATTATTATTATTATTATTTTCAAGGCGTAGTTAATTTACACCTGCTCTACTGAGAACAATATAGAGTTACTGTTAATTAGCTGAATATAACAAATTGGGGGAAACATAAAACTTAATCATGTGGCACATATTTCTCAGCATTTTAAACTAATAAATAGAAACGAATAAATAGAAACTGAATTTTTGATAATTTATTTTATATATTTTTTAGTAAAAAAAATCAACATATAATTTGACCACTGGTATACCAGCCTTTCCAAGTTCTAACCTATTACACTAAATGCTCTAAGGAGGTTATTAATTCTCTATAGACTAGAACAGAACCGTAAGCCTGTTGCGTTCTGCTCCTTCTCTGCCTCGTTTCCAGCCCGAGTGCAGCATCTTATCAATCTCCACCTCCGTCTTTGTTGTTCTTCAAAAGAGAGGAGGTTGGAAGTGTGTTCGGAGCTCCCTGGATCAACTCAGCTTCTGCAGTTAGCTCCCGGTCAGAGCAGTGGCGGCGACGACGGCTGTCACCGTCTCTTTTTTTTTCTATTTTTTTGTTCCACTCCTCCTCCTGAGGGACGCCAAATCACCCAGAGCGCTTTTTCTCCCCCCCCACAACTCTTTCCTTCGATCCTGCGCACGGGTCCCGCGAGGACCCCCAGCCACAGAGCTGATCATTCCACGTTAATAACAAAGTAGAGACCAACTGTGTCACTTTGTTTCTGCTCTGCGCGGAGGGGAAACATGTTGTTTAATTTGAAATGCCTTCTGGGTTCGAGAGCGGAAGATGTTTAAGAAGGACAAAGGGAAGAGAAAAAAAGAGAAGGAGAAGAAGAAGAAGAAGAAGTTGAGAAAAACAGCGTCTGCATAATTCATCTGTCATACATGTACGGATTATTTATTTATTCCGCATTTACCTCCAACATGATTTATTGATGGACGCCGCCGAGGGAACGCAGGTGCGATGGGCAGAATAAAGGAAGAGTTTTATCCTCCCACGGATTTATCTCCGCTTTCCGAACGCCGGAATATCGGCTCCCAAATTTTATGAACAGCCCCAATTGAAGGCTTTTCTTCTGTTGGGAATAAAACCCAAAGACAAAAAAACAAAAAAACAGAAGCAAAACAAACAAACTAGAATTTCAGTAGATGTGACCGACTCGTCCCTCTGTTCTTACACTGCTTGGGTTTCAGAAACAACAAATTAATTAGGACTCTATAAATTAAAATGAGCTAAATTTGAGGGCCCCAATTGAAGGCTTTTCTTTTGTTGGGAAAAAAACCCCAAAAAAACAAAAAAAAACCCCCAAAAAAACAGAGCAAAACAAACAAACTAGAATTTCAGTAGATGTGACCGACTCGTCCCTCTGTACTTACACTGCTTGGGTTTGAGAAACAACAAATTAATTAGGACTCTATAAATTAAAATTAGCTAAATTTGAAGGCCCCAATTGAAGGCTTTTCTTCTGTTGGGAAAAAAACCCCAAAAAAACCCAAAAAAACCCAAAAAAACAGGAGCAAAACAAACAAACTAGAATTTCAGTAGATGTGACCGACTCGTCCGTCTGTACTTACACTGCTTGGGTTTGAGAAACAACAAATTAATTAGGACTCTATCAATTAAAATGAGCTAAATTCGAGGGCCTCAATTGAAGGCTTTTCTTCTGTTGGGAAAAAAACCCAAAAAAACAAAAAAAACCCCCCAAAAAACAGAAGCAAAACAAACAAACTAGAATTTCAGTAGATGTGACCAACTCGTCCCTCTGTACTTACACTGCTTGGGTTTGAGAAACAACAAATTAATTAGGACTCTATCAATTAAAATGAGCTAAATTCGAGGGCCCCAATTGAAGGCTTTTCTTCTGTTGGGAAAAAAAAACCCAAAAAACAAAAAAAAACCCAAAAAACAGAAGCAAAACAAACAAACTAGAATTTCAGTAGATGTGACCAAATCGTCCCTCTGTACTTACACTGCTTGGGTTTGAGAAACAACAAATTAATTAGGACTCTATCAATTCAAATTAGCTAAATTTGATGGCAATGTTTTGTTTGCACTGGAAAAAAAATCTCTGTAAATTAACAGTAAAATACTGTTATTTTACAGAACATCTACTTTTTAATTTATTTTAACAGAACTGTACTGTAAACTGAATTACAGTATATGACAGTAAAATAATTGCGTATTTATGGTACTAACCAACTAGCTAGCCAGCTATCTAGCTAACTAGCTAACACAGTTCAAGCTACAGTTTCTTTACTAAATTTAGTCACTAAATAAAAACAGACCGAACTTTTATAATCTTATATCTTAAAAGTTTAATAATTATACTGACAAAACCATATCGCTGCAAACTTTAGGAGACTCGGCGTAAACGTGTCCGGGCACCAGCTCGAGTCTCCTCGTCTAAGAACTGATTTAGATTATCTTTCTTTATTTTACGAATGAACACAATACATAAAATACACAATCCTGCACTGACTGAATGATCTGAAAGAGTCTTAACTCAGCTGAGCCCAATAACCTGGCTCCGCCCACTGCATATATTTTATCACTTAAATGAGTAGAAGCGGTTTAAACAGTTTAATATAAAAGGGTTATCGTTAAAAAAAAAAAATAATTGTCTGTAATCTCCAGTATGAGTTTGATGGATAGTGACTGGACTGTAAAGGAATGATGGTGCATATTTTAAAATGTTAACAGAAAATACTGTATTAGCTGATAAATTACAGTTATTTTCTGTTATTGTTCATTTACATACACTGTGTGATTATTTAACTGTATTTTACATTTTTTATAAAAAACAGTAAGAAACTGTTTTATATCCACAGTACAATCACAATGAATTACATTTTCATTTTGGCCCAAATTTAACCCTAAATAAGGATCTTTTTATATTATATTACAGCATTACAGCTGCATGAGTAGTTCAAATAAGCCTTAGAAGAATGAATTTGTAAGGTTCTACAATTGAACAACATTGGTTTCATCATATTAGTGCTAATTTAAACTTGACAGTCATGTGCACTGCATCCTGGAACTACTGTACATGGCTCAAATGATCAAACTAGGAAAATGTATTAGTATAATTATATTATTCATGTGTTATTAATGTCGATTGTTGTATCATTAGGATCTAATGTTGTATCTACATTGGTTGTAGTTCAATAAGAAGAGTTTAGTACTAAGAACTGACCAGATGTTTGAACTTTTAATGGATATCATCAATATTGGCACATGTGCCTGGCTATAACTTTGGCACCAGTTAAGGTGGAATAGAAAACTATGGGCAGTTGAATGGTTTGCACTACTATAATCGCTGACCATATGTAGTTTAGGATAGTAATTGAATACTGTGGGTATTTAAGGGTACCTTAATATATTTTCTAGCTTTGTCTGGTTTTCTGTTTGATCACAACTGAACATACTGGTGTTCCTGAAAGAAAACATGTGGTCTTTATATAATAGAGCATGTTATTCATCATGTCTGAGACTGATATTAGAGTTTATCTAATCAATAAGTGTATGATCACCAGTATGAACAGCATATTTAATAAGAACAGGTGTAAATAATCATACATACAATACAAAGTAATGTAAATATCTTACTGTGAAAGAAGTAGATCATATCTTGAGCTCCAGTTTGAAGAACAAAGTGTAGTTCCAGATTTCTCCTGGACGCCCCAGACATTGTACATTGTAAAAAATAATTTGTGGACTCAACTTAACTTTGACTCAGCTTTGACTCAGTTAAGTTGTGAAGACATAACCTGTAAAGTTTACTGACCTTAACTAAGTTTTGTTCAGACAACAACCTGGAAATTTACTCAACTAATTATTTCAAGTGAAGTGGACTGGTAACTTAAATCAAATTGGCAGAACATATTTTTTTCAATTTTCACAACAATGCAGGAAGTTCTCTTATCATGATATGGCAAGTTTGGTTGCATTGGTCTAATTTAAGTAACAGTTCATATAATAGTAACAGTTCAAATCAGCCTGCTGAAAAATTACTTTTAAACGAGAAACACAATTCGGTTTGGTAAGATCCAAAACCGTTTTTTATTAACAATTCACAATATTTCCATTAGTTTGCTGAAGCAGAAATATGCCAGTTGGTAATGTTCTCGTTGACGGAGGCTTCTAAACATTCAAGACCAAGCCACATGTAAACAGTGGGCGAGCAAGCTAGCTGGTTACATAACTACTTAAAGTGTATTAATTGTTTAGGAATCAACTGATATCACAGTTACCTTCTAGCTAGCTATCTAGAACAGCTATTATGTGTAATGTTAGCCTGCTAGTTTATTTTGGTAGCTACAAGCCAAATGAGCCATTCGCCAGTTTAACTTTATACATATGTTAGCAAACTCTAAAAACATGCAGGTGAGATGACCCAATGTGGACTTTTTTTTAAACTAAAACTATAAAATACAGTTAATGTTAGTTAACTGTAACTAAAAGGTTTTCGTTGGTCAAACAGGAGATTTTAAGTTTGAATGTATTTGAGTTGAAGTTTTTAGAACACATTTCATTTCATTGTAATGGACAGTTCAATCAACATAATAATAGCAGTTTGTCTAATTAAAACAAAAAATCACTTTTTAAAGTGTATGAATGTGTTCAGTTCCTTCAGCAGCAATCTTGATTTAGCTTAATGAAGTACTGAGCAGTCAAAGTAGGTATTAGATGAGAACTGTAAACAATACAGGGTTGTTTAGGAGAGACTTGTAAAGGGTTAAATAAACACACTGACGTATGGAAAAGCACTACTTACTCTTTTAATACTGATATATATTTAATAATAAAGTGTAAAAGCACTACTTTCTCTATTAATACTGTTTAATATTTAATAATAAAGTGTAAAAGCACTACTTACTCTATTAATACTGTTTAATATTTAAAAAATACAGTGTTTTGCTGAGTAAATAAAAGCTTCCTGTATATAATAATATCTAAAAATTTTCTATAAAATTTTGCAAAGTGCTGTATATCATCATTGTCTACAGAATTACTATATCAAAAGTATCTCCATTTTTGATGAAGTGAAATAAAATACACATTCAGTGATATTGAGGTCTGGGCTCTAGGGTGGCCAGCCCAAGTCCACTAGTCTACCTCTACCAATCCACTCAATCGCAAACAAATCGAGAGGACATGACTTCTTCTGGGCCTCATCAGACACTCGATTAGCCTGGATTTCTTTGAAGCAATGCCATAGAAGACTAACCAGGAAACCAGTTTCCTAACGAAGCTTCCAGTAGATGGTTCTACTATAAACCAAAGGCTTGATCGTCAAGCCAAGACCAATTCTGAAAGCTTAATTTTTGATCCTCAGGTCCGTTTTGTTCTGTCCACGAATTCCTCCCATCAACCTCTTCCCGAATCCGCCGAGCTAAATGACCCGTCTCCGCTGAGTTTTGAGACGAGGTACTTTTGCAGAACGGCCCGTAATAAAGACGCGAGGGTGATTGATGATGTAGGTTCGCAAGAGTTATTGGCAAAATGCGCCTGGCCTGGAATGTAGCTTTTGGAGCGCGCCTTTCCCGCCGTATTTCATTGAAGATTAGTGATGAATCACGGCGGAATATCCGAGCTGCAGTGGAGTGTGACAGTGTGTATTCCTGGAGAGCTATTTACCAAGCGAGTGTTTGTGATGGCGGCTTGCCTCCACAGGGGGGCTGATTCCTCTGCTCCACAAATCTCTCGCTGTCGGCTCCGGCGTCCACACCTTTTCGCTCTCCAGCGCTCATCCAGATATGGATTAGCTGAAGATTACTTCTCAGGCCTGCGATAGATGGAAAGTCATGTAACGTGATGGAGGGAAAAGGATGGGCGAGAGAGAGAGAGAGAGAGAGAGAGAGAGAAAGAGGGGAAAGGGTGGGCCGAGATGTGTTTATCCATACGCGTATGTCTCATGTTGTTAATTGGGAGGGTTTGCCATTTGGAAATGGGCAATGGCCTGAGGGCACGCTGAAGAGGCTGCCGCAACATTTCACTCCTTAGCAAAACAGAAGCAGCGCCGTCTCAGCCTTCAGTTCAGCTCAGCTCAGTTCAGTTCAGGGCTTAACTGGCACATCTGCCACCAGGACGCTCACTGGAAATAAGTGCTTTGTTGGTACAAACCATG
This sequence comes from Megaleporinus macrocephalus, assembly GCA_021613375.1. Taxonomy (NCBI): domain Eukaryota; kingdom Metazoa; phylum Chordata; class Actinopteri; order Characiformes; family Anostomidae; genus Megaleporinus; species Megaleporinus macrocephalus. The sequence goes on along the minus strand of CM038719.1, from coordinate 39,784,900 downwards.
TTGTAACAAAGAATTGAACTACTTAAAAAAATAGTCAACTCAGAAAATTGCATTGATTGAAGAAATTTTTAATTCAAACTACAAATTTAGGTTGAGTAAAAGTAATTCAATAAATGTTCCCCAAGAAGTCGATTTTAGGTTCTACCAACAAAGCTTTTTTTTTCAGTATATGCAAGAAATGCATTTATAAGATTGAATAAAACCAATACAATAAAAAAAGACAATTGACTTTGTAACAAGTAACTGAACTAGTTTTCAACTAAAAAAGAAATCTACTCCAAAAATTGCATTGATTGAAAGAATTATTCATTAAAACTACATTTCTAATGCAATTATAAGATTAAATGAAACCAATACAACTAAACACAACAAGCTGAAATTCAAATGTGTCTATGGAGTCCAATAAGGTGATGCCTTAGAAGCACTACTTTGAGGCCACTTAGTTGGTACAACCTAAAAAACACTTCTTGTTTTAACATGTCTTTGAACTAGTTTTCACTTTTAAAAAATCATCTCAAAAATTACATTGAAATAGTAGTTCATTTAAAAGACAATTCTGGAGAAAACTATAATTTTTTTACCACAAGAAGTAGTTTTTAGGTTCTACCAACAAAGATTTTTTTTCAGTTTAGGGACGAAATGCGTTTATAAGATTAAATAAAACCAATACAATAAAAAAAGACCAGCTGAAATTCAAATGTGCCTATGGGAATCAATGGAGATGATGCCTTAGAAGAACAACTTTAAGGTCAATATAAAATGCTTAGTTGGTACAACCAAAAAACTATGTTGTAACAAGTTTTAAACTAAAAAAAGAAATCTACTCTAAAAATTGCAATGATTGAAAGAATTGTTTATTTAAACTACATTTTTAATGCAGTTATAAGATTAAATAAAACCAATACAATAAAATAAAGACAATTGACTTTGTAACAAGTAACTGAACTAGTTTTCAACTAAAAAAGAAATTTACTCCAAAAATTGCATTGATTGAAAGAATTATTCATTAAAACTACATTTCTAATGCAATTATAAGATTAAATGAAACCAATACAACTAAGCACAACCAGCTGAAATTCAAATGTGTCTATGGAGTCCAATAAAGTGATGCCTTAGAAGGACTACTTTGAGGCTGCTTAGTTGGTACAACCTAAAATCTACTTCTTGTTGTAACAAGTAATTAAACTAGTTTTCAATTTAAAAAATAATCGTAAAAATTGCATTGACTGAAATAGTCGTTCATTAAAAATACAATTTTGGAGAAAAATAAATTGAATTAATTTTTACCACAAGAAGTAGTTTTAAGGTTGTACCAACAAAGCAATTAGTGTATGGAAAAAATGCATTCATAAGATTGAATACAATACAATTAAACAAAGACCAGCTGAAATGTGCCTACAGGGGTCCAGTGGAGAGATAACCTTAGGATAACCACTTTGAGGTCACTGTAAAAACTAATTGCATTGAATGAAAGAATCTTTCATTTAAACTACATTTTTAATGCAACTATAAGATTAAATAAAACTAATACAACTAAACAAAACCAGCTGAAATTCAAATGTACCTACAGGGTCCAATGGAGAGATGACCACTATGAGGCCGCTTAGTTAATACAATCTAAAAACTACTTCTTGTTGTAATAAGAATAAAGAATAACAATAGTTTTCAATTTAAAAAATCATCTAAAGAATTACATTGACTGAAATAGTTGTTCATTCAAAATTTTGGAGAAAACTAATTAAATTAATCTTTACTACAAGAAGTAGTTTTAAGGTTGTACCAACAAAGCAATTGTTCAGTGTATGGAAGAAATGCATTTATAAGATTGATTTAAACCAATACATTTAAACAAAGACCAGCTGAAATTCTAATGAGCCTACAGGGGTCCAGTGGAGTGATGACTTAAAAGGACCACTTTGAGGTCTCTGTAAAAAGTGCCTAAAAACCTACAAAAGAAATTCATATGGTAACAAGCAATTGAACTAATTTTACTCAACTAAAAAAAAACAAAAAACTCTGATTTTAAAAGAATTGTCATTTAAACAAATGTTCAGGTTGAATAAATCTACTTTAATGGCTTGTTACCAGTCAAACAACAAAACAAAGTTAAGCCTGATTAATCATATAATATTTTATAATATAATTCAAAAGACCATAAACTAGTTCAATTTCTTGTTTCCACACAAAAATTTTAGGCTCTACCAAGAAGCCCCATCTCCAACCACACGTAACTTCATATTGTTGTCTTTGGACTGAGCCCTGGATCTCATATCTGGCCTTCATGAAACTGGAGATATGGAACCTAATGTCGCCAAACTCTTCACTGGTCTTCTCTGAGGCATCAATGTTGAACATCAAGCTTAGAACATTATTGCCAAGCAGCAGATTCAGCAAGTAAACTGGTTGTACTTCGTGGTTCCTAAAGAACATTTCATTGCAAGACTCTAAAAGAACGTTCTGGCTAAATGAATATCATACTGATGAAGATATGATGATCCTTTAGCAGAGACGTCCTTCAAGTTTCTCCTTTAAATTCTTTCCTCTTAAGGAAGGGGTCCGGAGACTTTCACCAGGGAGGTCTTCAATCCTAGAAGGAACCATGTTGGTAAAAGAGATGTACAAGTCTGAAGAACTTTTTGGAAAGTCAACATGAATCAGAAGTAATAATGTGTTTTCCTTCCGTGCTGTGGCACGTTTCCAAGTGAAACACAATATTACTGAGAGTCTCCGAGGTAGCCAAGCCAGAGCCAAGATGAAACACATTCTAGATTATATATATATATATATATATATATATATATATATATATATATATATATATATATATATATATATATGCACATTCATTTACTCAAAAACTCAGAAGACATTTACACACAAAGTTTACAGCAAAACAAGAATTTGGTCTAGATGTTATATGATAACTCATGCTTAACATGACCAATGACGAACAAGGTTCACTGTCAATAGGTGCTTCGGTGGTACAACATGAAAAAATGACTTCATTACAGGCATTTGAAGTAGGTTTTTAAGCTCAACCTAAAAAAAGTAGATTGAATGATTGATTCTGTTGATAAGATTAATTTTTAGGGTTGAGTAAAAGTAGTTAGGGTTACCACATAATGTCATTTTTTTAAAGTTGAATCAATGAAGCACTTTTAGAATGTATGTTATGCTGTATATCATCGCTGTCCAATTCAAAACAAGTATCTCTATATTTGTTGATTTTTAGTTTTCTGCGTAATTTGCACGACAGCTGCCGTTTACAATGTTTGAGAATTTTAACAAGTATGCTTCAATAGAAATACTCCAAAATAGCTTGGAAATAATTCTGGTTCCATTGACTTACATTAAAAGAAAAATTTTACCATTTGGAGGTCTATCTATCTATCTATCTATCTATCTATCTATCTATCTATCTATCTATCTATCTATCAATCTATCGATCTATCAATCTATCGATCTATGTGCGTATCTATCTATCTATCTATTTATCTATCTATCTATCGATCGATCGATCGATTTATGTGCATATCTATCTATCTATCTATCTATCTATCTATCTATCTATCTATCTATCGATCGATCGATCGATCGATCGATTTATGTGCATATCTATCTATCTATCTATCTATCTATCTATCTATCTATCTATCTATCTATCTATCTATCTATCTATGTGCCTATCTATCTATCTATCTATCTATCTATCTATCTATCTATCTATCTATCTATCTATCTATCTATCTATATATGTCTATCTATTTATGTGCACATCTATCTATCTATCTATCTATCTATCTATCTATCTATCTATCTATCTATCTATCTATCTATCTATCCATCTATGTGCGTATCTATCTATCTATCTATCTATCTATCTATCCATCTATGTGCGTATCTATATCTATCTATCTATCTATCTATCTATCTATCTATCTATCTATCTATCTATCTATCTATCTATCTATGTGCATATCTATCTATCTATCTATCTATCTATCTATTTATGTGCACATCTATCTATCTATCTATCTATCTATCTATCTATCTATCTATCTATCTATCTATCTATCTATCTATCTATCTATCTATCTATTTGTGAAGCACAAATTGGCTTCCGTAGGGCTGGTCTACATAGCCAATAGCACCCTAGCTTAGTTAGTGAGGCTACCACTGTAGAGGAGGGCCAGCCAGAGTCATGGTGTTGCAATGCAGCCACTGGGTGACGTCAGTTTAGTGTAGAGTAGGACAGCCTGACCGATGACCGATGTAGTTTACATGGTGTTAGCGAAGCGATTGCTGCAGTGGACAACCGGACAACAGACTTCAAATTCTGGCATTCTCAAACTCTAAACTGGAATAGGGGCAGTGACTTGTGATCAATTGGGAACTGAACTAATATAAACCCTTTAAAACCTATACCATATACCAATAACCCATAAATTCTAATTCTTTGAGTGTTTATTAGACCTTCAACAAATAATAATAAAAAATAAATAAATGAAAATAATAATAACAACAACAATGCTATTGATAATGCTATCAATTGGGAACTGAACTGATGTTAGCCCTTTAAAACCTGAAACATTTACCCATTGCCCAAAAATTCAAATTCTTTAAATTAGAATACTTTGAGTGTTTATTAGTTTTTATTATTATTATTGTTGTTATTATTATAAATAATAATGATAATAATAATAATAATAATAACAACAACAACAACAATGCTATTGATAATGCTATCAATCGGGAACTTTAAAACCTTAACCATATACCAATTGCCCAATTTTTTTATTTTTTTTATTAGAATTCTTTGCATATCTATCTATCTATCTATCTATCTATCTATCTATCTATCTATCTATCTATCTATCTATGTGCACATCTATCTATCTATCTATCTATCTATCTATCTATCTATCTATCTATCTATCCATCTATCTATCTATCTATCTATGTGCACATCTATCTATCTATCTATCTATCTATCTATCTATCTATCTATCTATCTATCTATCTATCTATCTATATATGTGCATATCTATCTATCTATCTATCTATCTATCTATCTATCTATCTATCTATCTATCTATCTATCTATCTATCTATCTATCTATCTATCTATCTATCTATCTATCTATCTATCTATCTATCTATCTATCTATCTATGTTAAATTACACGCGCTAAATTCAACATGTACCCCCCCCTCCACCCCCTCGCCCGCAGTGCCACTTGCATTATCGCCTCTGCGCAGACACCCCTAATTGCAAAAGAGGTGAAGCCCGTGCCCCCCCCCATGCCAGCGGCACTGCTTTGATAGCGCTCTCGCTCGCTTGCAGACACAGGCGGCCTAATTAACCTCTCTTGATTAGAGCAATTATCTCCCTCACTTTACGCCTAATCCCACAGCCGGGGCAAACGTGCACTTGAACCGTGGCTTCCCTCCGTCTGGAGCCCGCGCTCACCACGCTCTGGGAGGAGATTGCCATTTGCGGGGGAACCGAAGGTGCCAAAATCAAGACGCTGGAATCCAAACAGAAAACCCGACGCTGGCCTAAACCCCTAACCTGCTTTACTGTGAGCTCAGTTTCTGACGCCGCCATTGGCTGACTCCTTTCAGATTAGGTTTTTTAAACGATACTCTGTTTACAATCTTCCTGTCAAACTTTTTTTCGTGAAACTGAGCCCTGGCGAAAAGTCTCAAGCACTGTTCGTAAAACTGGGCTCAGAATCAACAGTGGAGGCAACAGATTCTACTGGATTGCAACATTTTGGTTCTGCACCTGCGGCTCTATGAATGATTGGATGAAGTCAGTACCTTGTGGGTTCAACAGGGAACATTCCATCTCAACTAGGACCACAACGATGTTTGTTGTGGTCGTCTCAGTTGTAGTTGTTGTGCTTTGGGTCCGTGCTGGTGCATTTGTTGAAATGATCAATCAACCAGCCAATCAGTTAAGCTCAATCATTTGGTCAAACCTTGCTACTAGGTGAACGAGAGACATGGCTCACAGTGGACTGCCCTCTGGGCTCTGACCTGACTAGGGTGAAGCACAAATTGGCTTCCGTAGGGCTGGTCTACATAGCCAATAGCACCCTAGCTTAGTTAGTGAGGCTACCACTGTAGAGGAGAGCCAGCCAGAGTCATGGTGTTGCAATGCAGCCACTGGGTGACGTCAGTTTAGTGTAGAGTAGGACAGCCTGACCGATGACCGATGTAGTTTACATGGTGTTAGCGAAGCGATTGCTGCAGTGGACAACCGGACAACAAACTTCAAATTCTGGCATTCTCAAACTCTAAACTGGAATAGGAGCAGTGACTTGTGATCAATTGGGAACTGAACTAATATAAACCCTTTAAAACCTATACCATATACCAATAACCCATAAATTCTAATTCTTTGAGTGTTTATTAGACCTTCAACAAATAATAATAAAAAATAAATAAATGAAAATAATAATAACAACAACAATGCTATTGATAATGCTATCAATTGGGAACTGAACTGATGTTAGCCCTTTAAAACCTGAAACATTTACCCATTGCCCAAAAATTCAAATTCTTTAAATTAGAATACTTTGAGTGTTTATTAGTTTTTATTATTATTATTGTTGTTGTTATTATAAATAATAATGATAATAACAATAATAATAATAATAATAACAACAACAACAATGCTATTGATAATGCTATCAATCGGGAACTGAACTGATGTTAACACTTTAAAACCTTAACCATATACCAATTGCCCAATTGTTTTATTTTTTTTATTAGAATTCTTTGCGTGTTTATTAGTGTTTATTATTATTATTATTATTATTATTATTATTATTATTATTATTATTACATATCATTAGTAAATAATGGCTGATTCTTATATAAATAATAATAATCAATGGTAACAATAATAATAATAATTTAATTACACTTTGCGTATGAGTTTTGTTTTTTTCCATATTTGGTATAGCTGAAGTTTTTTGCAATATCAAATGAAAAACATTCAGAACACAATGTTTTAACCCTTTATACTCTGAGATGATTTGAAATGTTTAGTCGTTTATAACTTGAAAAATGTTTCTATACGGTACAGTGTTTTACACATTCTGTATTTACTACAGTTTTTGGTTGTACACTAGAATCTAGAACACAGTGTGGGTTTGAGCAAAGTTCAGGTGAACATCAGGATGTTTAGGAAAACAATGATAACAGTGAGTAATATGATTCGCTTAGTGTTAAAGAGTTAATACATATTACTTTTAATTGCAATTAATAGTGTTAGTGAAGGAGTCTTTGCAAAGTATGGCTCTAGTCCATCTTCAAGCCATGATTTCAGGCCTGCCCTAAAAACCTTGAACACCCTCAAGATGAAAAACAGTTGAACTCCAAACAATTTAGTTCTACATTCAAAGTTCACTCATTTAATTAGTTCATTAATTCAAACTGCCAATATGTAAATGAGTAACCTCTTAGAATCCCAGACACTTACATAGCAAGACTCATTACTGAGTAATTACAAAGACTACAGTGTAGACTGGTTGGGTTGTTCTTGAGTTATAGTGATGTGTAGTAACACTTTGGGCCCCCCGGTGGGCCCTGGATTTTTAAGGTATTAAATAGTCCACCCTACTACATTTACATTAACATTGACAGCATGTAGCAGACGCTCTTATCCAGAACCACTAACAAAAGTGCTTAGTGTTCAGTCAGGGTATGAGTATCTATCTAGTACAAACAGGTTTAAGTCCAAACTACTCTTGAGCTCAAACACTGCCATGAACAAGAGCCAGTTCTGATATCTAGAAAGAAGATAACAACATATAAGATTAGACACAGAGCAACACCTAGCAAGACTGGAACACCTACAGAGAAGAGAATAAACACAAGACTACATACAGTATCAGTGCAGTACTTATCCAGAGTTCCTAGAAGATCAAGTGCAGTTATGGTTTCTACCAATGCTTCAGTAAATCAGATCTTATAAGTGCTTTACAAAGAGACAGTGGTCTTCAGGCTGACCGTGAGAGAGTCCACTGTCTTCCATGAATCTTGAGTGATGGCGGGTCAAGCCGAGCCATACTTGAATCGCAAAGGGCTCGAGGTGTGGATCGACTTTTGACCATTGCCATAAGGTCAGGAGGAGTAGGTCCATTCTTGGCTTTGTAGGCATCAGAACTTTAAACTGAACACGAACAGCTAGAACCAGAGAAGAGAGGGCAGAAGTGGAGTGACATGAGTGAACTTGGGAAGATTGAAGACGAGCCGTGCTGCTGTATTCTGGATCAGTTGTAAGGTCCTGATGGTCTGCCGAGGAAGACCAACCAGGAGCGAGTTGCAGAGCCTTGAAATAACAAGAGACTGGATGAGCACCTGGGAGGCCTCCTGAGAGAGGAAGGCCTACTAAGGACAAAGACCCCTGGAGCTGCCCAGAGAAATGTGAGATTTTTATAATAATGATCTGGTACACGGGTCTCGGCTTTCTCCTGTAACGTTAGTAGACCTTCAGGATGGACTTAGTTTTTAATGTGGTGACCAGCAGAGAAGCCATCTGGTGGTGTGACAGTTCTTAATAGGTCTTAGCACTGCAGCATTTCTTTCACATGAAAGAAAATCAGGTTTTTGTTTTTTTTCTAAGGACAGACCGCAAGCGGCCAGTCGTATGTATTCAGTGGGAAAAAATAAAATAAATAAAAAACACACAACCTTGACAAGCATGTAGGGATTTCCCTTCGGACTCTCATGGCTGAGGCCTTTGTGGGTGGGACGAAGAGGAAGTGGTTTGGCCCGCGGAGAGCTATGAGGATCTGTAAACTTTACGGCTTTGTAATGTGACTGCGCAGATGGGTTAACCCTTGAAAGTCACAGGATCTTGTTGAAAAAAAAAAGGCTATAAAAAGTTATTCTTCAGCCTTAAAGAACCCAAAACATGCCTCACATTAAAACTAAGGAAAGTAAGTGTCATTAATATGAATGTAATGACTGTTCTGTTATATAGTAATTATTAAAAGTAGATATATCACAGTAAAAATAACTCTTCATGGGTTAAAATCAATCTCAAATGTTTATAAATAAGACTTATTACAAGGAGATTAGACCTTCTGTGACTGAGTTAGAGGACATGATAGTCTCAGTCGTCTCACTGAGACAAGTAAAGAGACTTGTTGTGAGACAAAAAGACTATAGCAGTTATTCTCCAGCTTGGAAGAAAGAAGAGAACATCCTTAGCATTGAAACTTAAGCTTCTAATACTGAACAAATATCAAAACTATGTGTAATTAATAAGTCATAACTGTGTAATGACCATGTTATTATAGTTAGTTATATTATAGTATATGATAAAAAAATATAAAAAATAATCATAATGAATCTTTAAGGTTAAGAATCCATTTCAAAGGTTATACATAAGGCTTATTACCAGCAGGGCTGGATTACTGACCGGGTCAGTGGGGCCAGCGCCCAGGGGCCCCGGGGAGGCTCTGGCCCAAAACATTTTGCGATGCCTATCAACATTTATGATACAACGTATTTTTATATCCGAGGCCCCTTCATTTTAATGATCCTCTGATTTGTTTAGTGACTTTGACCCCAGGGCCTCTTGGGGGCCCTAGCCATGCTTTTGGGGTCCCTAGCCATGCTTTTGGACCCTAGCCATGCTTTTGGGGGCCCAAGCCATGCTTTTGGGCCCCTTATGAAAATGGACAAGGCGTTTTGGCACTGCTCTGACTTCGACTTCTGGCTATAAGGGGTCCTAGGAAAGAGGGGGGCATACCATTAGAGGGCCCTTCATCACGAAGGGCATGGGTTGGGCCCAGGGGCCCAGACTATCCTTAATTCGTCCCTAATTACCAGCAGATCAAACCTTATGAGACTGAATTAGAGAACATGATAGTTTTAGTCAACTCACTGAAACAAGTGAAGAGATTTGTGGGAAGACAAAAAGGCAAATGGTTATTCTTCAGCTTTGGAGAAAGAAGAGAACATCCTTAACATTAAAACTAAGAAAAGAAGTCAGAAAGGAGGACTGAAAGCTGCTAATACTGAAAAAAAATAAGTGTAATTAATATGTTATAATAGTATTTATTAAAAAAATAAATAACAGTAATAACTTTTCAGGCTTCTTAACGGTTTATAAGTAACAAGGAGGCCATCTCACTGAAACAGGAGAGAAAGAAAAAAGACTACAATGGTTACTCTTCAGCTTTGAAGAAAGAAAACATCATTGACATTGAAACTAAGGAAAGAATTCAGAAAGGAAAGCTGAAAGCTGCTAATACTGAAAACAAGTGTAACTAAATGTCTAAACAATGTAATGATTGTTATTATATAAATATTATAAAAAATAACTAGCATTGAAATAGCTTACCATTGAAACTTAACACTTGAAAGCTGCTAATGCTGGATAGAAAATGAAAATAAGTCTAATTAATATGTCATAACAGTGTAATGACTATTTCATTATATAGCGAATCATAAAAAATAGCGTAGCATTGAAACTTAACACTGAAAGCTGTTAATACTGGACAATAAATGAAAATAAGTTTAATTATTATATCATAACAGTGTAATGACTACATTATTATATAGGTTATTATAAAACAATAAATGACAGCATTGAAACTTAACACTGAAAGCTGCTAATACTGGACAAAAATGTAAAATAAGTTTAATTAATATATATTAGCAGTGTAATGACTATGTTATTATATAGCTTATTATAAAACAATAAATAGCTTAGTATTGAAACTTAACACTGAAAGCTGCTAATACTGGACAATAAATGAAAATAAGTTTAATTAATATATCATAACAGTGTAATGACTATGTTATTACATAGCTTATTATAAAACAATAAATAGCTTAGTATTGAAACTTAACACTGAAAGCTGCTAATACTGGACAATAAATGTAAAATAAGTTTAATTAATATATCATAGCAGTGTAATGACTATGTTATTACATAGCTTATTATAAAACAATAAATAGCTTAGTATTGAAACTTAACTCTGAAAGCTGCTAATACTGGACAAAAATGTAAAATAAGTTTAATTAATATATCATAACAGTGTAATGACTATGTTATTACATAGCTTATTATAAAACAATAAATAGCTTAGTATTGAAACTTAACACTGAAAGCTGCTAATACTGGACAATAAATGAAAATAAGTTTAATTATTATATCATAACAGTGTAATGACTGTTATTACATAGCTTATTATAAAACAATAAATAGCTTAGTGTTGAAACTTAACACTGAAAGCTGCTAATACTGGACAATAAATGAAAACAAGTTTAATTAATATATCATAACAGTGTAATGACTACGTTATTATGTAGCTAATTACAAAAAATAGTTTCGCAGTAAAAAACTTAACACTGAAAGCTGGTAATACTAAGCAAAAATTTAAAATAAGTTTAATTAATATATCATAACAGTGTAATGACTATGCTATTATATAGCTTATTATAAAACAATAAATAGCTTAGTATTGAAACTTATCACTGAAAGCTTCTAATACTGGACAAAAATTGAAAATAAGTTTAATTAATATATCATAACAGTGTAATGACTATGTTATTACATAGCTTATTATAAAACAATAAATAGCTTAGTATCGAAACTTAACACTGAAAGCTGGTAATACTGAGCAAAAATGTAAAATAAGTTTAATTAATATATCATAACAGTGTAATGACTATGTTATTATATAGCTAATTATAAAAAATAGATACATAATAATAATAATAATAATAATAATAATAATAATAATAATAATAATATAATAACTCTTAAGGGTTAAGTGTGAATTTCAACGACTTATAAATGAGGCTTATTACAATTAATATATCACAACTGTGTAATAGCTATGTCATTTATCTCAAAGACTTATAAGTGAGGCTGTTATTACATAGATATTATTAAAAATAGAGAAATAATAAATATATTAACTCATGATTCATGATTAATAACGAATCTTAAAGCCGAATAAGTGAGGCTTCATCTGAGAAGATGGTGGAGAGACGTGTTGGAGGGAAAAAGGCTTTAAAAAACAAAAGAAGACCACCCTTAACACTGAAACTATACAAATCAGTGTAATTCATATGTCATAACAGTGTAATGACTATGCTATTACATAGTATTCGTTATTAAAACTAGATAAATCTCAGTACTAAGGATTGTGAATGAATCTCCAGGGCTGATAAATGAGGCTTATTAGACGGAGGCCGGAACTTCTGTGACTGAGCTGGAGCGTTTGAGCAGGAGAGACAGGAAGTGAGCGAGAGTGAGAGAAAGCGAATGAGACAAAGGAAGAGGAGAAGGGCGAGAGGGCTGGTGTGAACGTGAGGAGAGCATGCGCGCGCTGCCTGCCGCTCGTCTCTGATTAATATTCAGCGGGCGGAGGAGGCAGATGCGTCTGACATCTGTGTGATGTCAGCGTGTTGTCAACACATTGTTAGCGCCGTAAATGTGCAAACAGATTAACGGGTGGGCTGCGCTGCATTTGCCGAGTGCGAAAAGAAGAGTGTGTGTGTGTGTGTGTGTGTGCGGAGGGAAGAGGAAGACAGCTTGCTCCGTTAACTTCCTGTCATGCTTCCGATGCTCAGCTGCTGCCGCCGCTGCCGGTGCCACTGCCGGTGTAAAGACGCTCTCGGCGCCAAGGCCGCGTCTGGGCCAAGTGTGGCTGAGGCTCACATCCTTTGTTAAATCTCGGTAGTGTCTTGGTTCGAGTCTAATGGAGGGTTTCCAAGCAGTGCCGTTGCTCAGTGGGATCTAAACGTGTCCCTCAGAAGCCCACCCGTGTATAGTTTTCTCATTAAAATGTGATGTGATGATGTTTTTGGTCATATCTGCAAATTCTATAATATTTTTTTACATGGTTGGAAAATTCATGCAGAAATTTTCAAATTTAATTGAAATAAATTGATTTTAAAATTAAAAATTACGAAAATTACGATTTTTTCTCTGTAAAATTACGGAACACTCCTTGCCTAACAACGATATTCAATGAATGCATGAAGTACTCCTATCAGACTTCTTTAAGATTAACTTGCTTGAATACACAAAACAGAAATGACACCCAAACAACTTGATCAAATGAATTTTAGGTGTGATTGAAGTTGAAATTTCATCCGCATTGGCCGAAAACTTCAAATCATTAATAACTACACTATAAAATTCTACACATGATAAAACACACTGAAAAATATCTTTGATGATCACAGCATAAATGTATTTATAAAAATGATAAATATTTACAAAACTATTATATTTCTGTTTCTCATATATGATCAATATATAGAATTTATGTATATAATTTTTTTTTACTTTTTATTTTTTCTACATTATTCGAACGCAGCAGCTGCTGTCTACATTGTGTGAAAGTTTCATAGTTAATGCACAAATAGAAATCCTCCAAAATAGCTTGGAAAAATGTTTGGTTCCATTGACTTTTTGGTTTTTGGTCTCTCCTGTAAAGTTGCTTTTGGAGGTCATGTTTTTCTCCGGACGGTGACGATATGATTATTATAAATGTGCATGAGTCTCTTTTTTTTCAAAGAAGGCAGTCTGTAGCATTCAGATAAGCTAAAACAAGCTAAGAATTGACTGTGCAATCACTACATATACAGTATTCTTACTGTAAACCCTGATAAGTTGAGTTCACTCAGCATTATAGGTAACTTATCGCCTCAAATCAATCAAATCAAACACATTTAACTCTAGATTAACAGACTAAGTATACATCATACAAGCTCTACCGTTGATTACAGCATTATTTGTTCTACTTTTATTACAGTGACATATTTATAATTATCACAAATTGAGATTCCTGCGTAGGGAGTCTTATAAACTATATATAACACCATATATAACATGTTATTTTGTTGTGTGAAGAAAAATAAACAGCAAATAAACAGAAATAAATGAAAATGGGTGAATTGAATTAAATTAATTGAGCTGGGTGAATTGAGCTGGGTAAATTGAGCTGGATGAATTGAGCTGGATGAATTGAGCTGGGTGAATTGAGCTGGATGAATTGAGCTGGGTGAATTGAGCTGGGTGAATTGAGCTGGGTGAATTGAGCTGGATGAATCGAGCTGGGTGAATTGAGCTGGATGAGTTGAGCTGGATGAATTGAGCTGGATGAATTGAGCTGGATGAATTGAGCTGGGTGAATTGAGCTGGGTGAATTGAGCTGGGTGAATTGAGCTGGGTGAATTGAGCTGGATGAATCGAGCTGGGTGAATTGAGCTGGATGAATTGAGCTGGGTAAATTGAGCTGGGTGAATTGAGCTGGATGAATTGAGCTGGATGAGTTGAGTGAATTGAGCTGGATGAATTGGGCTGGGTGAATTGAGCTGGATGAATTGAGCTGGATGAATTGAGTTGGGTGAATTGAGCTGGGTGAATTGAGCTGGATGAATTGAGCTGGGTGAATTGAGCTGGGTGATTTGAGCTGGGTGATTTGAGCTTGATAAATTGAACTGGGTGAATTGAACTGGGTGAATTGAGTTGGGTGAATTGAGTTGGGTGAATTAAGCTGGATGAATTGAGTTGGGTAAATTGAGCTGGGTGAATTGAGCTGGATGAATTGAGCTGCATGAATTGAGTTGGGTGAATTAAGCTGGGTGAATTGAGCTGGATGAATTGAGCTGGATGAATTGAGTTGGGTGAATTGAGCCGGGTGAATTGAGCTGGATGAATTGAGCTGGGTGAATTGAGCTGGGTGATTTGAGCTGGGTGATTTGAGCTTGATAAATTGAACTGGATGAATTGGGCTGGGTGAATTGAGCTGGATGAATTGGGCTGGGTGAATTGAGCTGGATGAATTGAGCTGGATGAATTGAGTTGAGTGAATTGAGCTGGATGAATTGAGCTGGATGAATTGAGCTGGATGAATTAAGTTGAGTGAATTGAGCTGGATGAATTGGGCTGGGTGAATTGAGCTGGATGAATTGAGCTGGATGAATTGAGCTGGATGAATTGAGTTGAGTGAATTGAGCTGGATTAATTGGGCTGGGTGAATTGAGCTGGATGATTTGAACTGGATGAATTGAGCTGGGTGAATTGAGCTGGATGAATTGGGCTGGGTGAATTGAGCTGGATGAATTGAGCTGGGTGAATTGAGCTGGGTGAATTGAGCTGGGTGAATTGAGCTGGGTGAATTGAGCTGGATGAATTGGGCTGGGTGAATTGAGCTGGGTGAATTGAGTTGAGTGAATTGAGCTGGATTAATTGAGCTGGATGAATTGAGCTGGGTGAATTGAGCTGGGTGAATTGAGCTGGATGAATTGAGCTGGGTGAATTGAGCTGGGTGAATTGAGTTGAGTGAATTGAGCTGGATTAATTGGGCTGGGTGAATTGAGCTGGATGAATTGAGCTGGATGAATTGAGCTGGGTGAATTGAGCTGGATGAATTGGGCTGGGTGAATTGAGCTGGATGAATTGAGCTGGATGAATTGAGCTGGGTGAATTGAGCTGGGTGAATTGAGCTGGATGAATTGGGCTGGGTGAATTGAGCTGGATGAATTGAGTTGGATGAATTGAGCTGGGTGAATTGAGCTGGGTGAATTGAGCTGGATGAATTGGGCTGGGTGAATTGAGCTGGATGAATTGAGCTGGGTGAATTGAGCTGGGTGAATTGAGCTGGATGAATTACATTGTTATTACATTTTTACATGGTCCATATTGCTTTTGTCTATGTGTTGTGCTGGAGCTGCTGGATGGAGTGGGCTGCTGAGGTGTGTCTGAGTGTGGGTTCACTGCTGAAGCAGACAATGAAGGACTGTGCATGTATGTGTAGAGAACGTGTGTGAACACTGGCCACACTAACCATCCTCTCTCTCTCTCTCTCTCTCTCTCTCTCTTTCTCTCTCTCTCTTTCTCTCTCTTTCTCCCCTGTTTGCTCTTTTTTTTTAACAGCCCACGCTAACAAAACAGGCACATTCCTGCCGCTCCCCGATCTTGGCCCATAGCCCTCTGAGTGTTTTGGGAAAAGTCCCTTTCCAATCCCAAAATCATACTCATGAAACTGCCACCCCCCGGCCCCCCCCTTCACTCTGCCATCAGAGCCAGATGTGTCCCACAGAGACTGGTCTGATGCCTTCTCCTGACTTTCATTCATAGCATCGTGGGAATTCAGCCCTTATAGGAATAACCCGGAATTTTTCAGCCTCATCTCAGTCTGACACTTCTACAGAGTACAGTAACCAGGACTGAGCTTAGAACTGAAAATACACTGCTGGAAGACTCACCAATAATAAAAACCAATGGGCAGCTGCTAAACTCCAGGTAGTGTTACAGTTTACCTGTACACAGGTAGGTGAAGGTAGTGTTACAATTTACCTGCACACAGGTAGGTGAAGGTAGTGTTACAGTTTACCTGTACACAGGTAGGTGAAGGTAGTGTTAGACAGTTTACCTGTATACAGGTAGGTGTAGGTAGTGTTACAATTTACCTGTACACAGGTAGGTGGATGTATTGTTACAGTTTACCTGTACACAGGTAAGTGAAGGTAGTGTTACAGTTTACCTGTACACAGGTAGGTGAAGGTAGTGTTAAAGTTTATCTGTACACAGGTAGGTGAAGGTAGTGTTACAGTTTACCTGTACACAGGTAGGTGAAGGTAGTGTTATAGTTTATCTGTACACAGGTAGGTGAAGGTAGTGTTACACGCACACCCCACACTACACCACCATACTAACCACTACACCACCATACTAACCACTACACCACCATACTAACCACGACACCACCGTACTGATCACTTCACCACCATACTAACCACTACACCACCATACTAACCACCACACCACCATACTAACCACTACACCACTGTACTAACCACTACACCACCATACTAACCACTACACCACCATACTAACCACTACACCACCATACTAACCACTACACCACCATACTACCCACTACACCACCATACTAACCACTACACCACCATACTACCCACTACACCACCATACTAACCACTACACCACCATACTAACCACTACACCACCGTACTACCCACTACACCACCGTACTAACCACTACACCACCATACTAACCACTACACAACCATACTGACCACTACACCACCATACTACCCACTACACCACCATACTAACCACTACACCACCATACTAACCACTACACCACCGTACTACCCACTACACCACCGTACTAACCACTACACCACCATACTAACCACTAGACAACCGTACTGACCACTACACCACCGTACTAACCACTATACCACCATACTACCCACTACACCACCGTATTAACCACTACACCACCATACTAACCACTACACCACCGTACTAACCACTACACCACCATACTAACCACTACACCACCATACTAACTACTACACCACCATACTAACCACTACACCACCGTACTAACCACTACACCACCATACTAACCACTACACCACCTTACTAACCACTACACCACCATACTAACCACTACAATGCCGTACTAACCACTACACCACCATACTGACCACTACACCACCATACTGACCACTACACCACCATACTAACCACTACACCACCATACTAACCACTACAATACCGTACTAACCACTACACCACCATACTGACCACTACACCACCATACTGACCACTACACCACCATACTAACCACTCCACCACCATACTAACCACTACAACACCTTACTAACCACTACACCACCATACTAACCACTACACCACTGTGTCGCCATGTATAGGACATACTAGCATTTATTTTACCATTTATGGTTTATGATGACTACATCAATTTAAAAAAAACAAATCCCACTGCTCATTTGTATCTAGAACTTCCAGAAAGCCTAGACTGTCATTTTCTTTGCTTACAAAATACCACTAGTAAACAACATGTGATTGGTTGATTATACAGTCTAATTATAATAGTGTTTAATCTCAAATGTTTAAGGCCTGGCTAATGGCTGTATGTAGCTATAGCAACAGCCCAGTGTTTGATTTTGGTTATCAAGCATTTCCCTGTTTTGGTTTGGTGCTCGCCATACTGGTGCCATCTTCCAGCATTGCTTGCTTCTTTGAATTCAAGGTAGTGTGGTTCCCTTCCAGCTTACTAAAGGGTGATCCCACTTCTGACACCAATTGTAACATCTTTAGGCGAATGCTCACCTCCAGCCGCACAATCCACACTCATGGTGGAGCCAGAATACAGCAAACAACGAAAGCAATCAACCACACACTACATGCGCTATTGGATTATTAACCGTGTTCTTGTAACCGAAGTAGCCTGAAACCATCCACAAGGGCGTTCGTGATGAAAACCAAGGCTGAGAACCTTCCACGCTGATAGTTTCTCATCGTTTACAGCCGAGGCTGATGATTGTACGGAAAGGGATCGGCCCTCTTCCTCGGCATCGGGGGGTTCAGAGGGTAAGGTCTGCGTCTTCTGATATCTGCTGATATAAATTGCCGTTGACGTGCAGGCGCTGACTCACGCTCTTTATTCTAATTCCACTACACAGAAGGCCTCTGTCCTGCTTGGATAGGGAGAGCGCTGCGGCGTCCCCCAGGGGTCCCAGGCAGGCCGTGGGCTGCAGGAAAAGCAAGCGCTGACCCCTGTCCCACTCAATGTTAAGCATTAACAATGCAGCTTTGAGCGCCAGTCCCCACAGACAGCGCTCCTCAGTACGTCGACGCGCAAGCATGTGCAAACAAACAGGCCCGGCACATAACAACCACATTAATGAGTTTCCCCACAGCACGCATCCACGTTAGCAACCACCCGCCCACCCGCCCGCTCCCCACGCAGCCCCTGCACATAATGTGCTTTAAAAGAATACAATTATGTACGTGATAGCAGAGCTCGCGTCTCATTTGTCCTCCCTCTCTCCCTCTCTCCGTCTCCCGTCTTAATCACCTCACTGACGAGGCTCCTCTCATTATCATGGCCGCGCACTGTTTGTATTTTCTGCATGCGCTCCTGGGGGAGGACGTTTTTCCTCCCGCCGAACGTCCCGCGGGTAGAAAGTGCGAGGCCTAACTTCAGGCCTCCTGGCTCCGAGCTCCGAGGCTGAGACTTCTGCTCAGAAAGGAGAGGAGAAGTAAGTACGCTGTAAAGAAAGGAGTGAAGGTGAGATGTTTAGTTACGTCCACTTCAAATAATACGTGTTTGTTCTGCAACGTACTGCACAGGAACAAGTGCTTCACTGGTACGACCCACAAAAATGACTTGAGTTTAACTCAAATTAAAAAAAAAAAAAAAAAAATTAATGAGTTGAGTTAAACTGGTTCAGTTGCTTGTTAGTTATTTTTAGAGGTTGTACCAACGAAGCAGCTTTTACAGAGAAAATTTAAAGGCAGCCCGAGTACAAACGGCTGTTTATTTTACAGAGTATGCAGTAAAAATGTGATTTGTTGGTACAACCAGTTTCAACTTGTAATTTAAATAAGTAAACAATTATATGGCAAATTTTGAGTTGAGTTGAGTTGAGCTGATGTGATATGCTGTTATTTTTGATTGATTTGGTCCGATCTGGTTTAATCTGATCTAATCTGATACAGTACGATGCGATACGATACGATACGATACGATACGATTTGATATATGATCTGATTTGATTGGATTGGATTTGATCTGATATAATTTGATATAATATGATCTGATCTGTTTTGATCTGATCTGATCTGATCGGATCTAATTGGGTTGGTTTAATTTGATTTGATCTCCTTTGATCTGATCTGATATTATACAATACGACATGATCTGATTTGATCTGATATGATTTGATATATGATTTAATCTGTTTTGATTTGTTTTGATTTTATTTGATTTGAAATAATCTGATCTTATATGATACAATATGCCATGTATAATATAATATGATCTGATCTGTTCTGATCTGATTTGGTTTAATTTGATTTGATCTGTTTTGATTTGATTTGGTTTGGATTGATTTAATTTGATCTGATCTGATCTGTTTTGATCTGATTTGATTTGATCTGATATGATTTGATATAATATGATCTGATCTGTTCTGATCTGATTTGGTTTAATTTGATTTGATCTGTTTTGATTTGATTTGGTTTGGATTGATTCAATTTGATCTGATCTGATCTGTTTTGATCTGATTGGATTTGATCTGATATGATTTGATATAATATGATCTGATCTGTTCTGATCTGATTTGGTTTAATTTGATTTGATCTTTTTTGATCTGATCTGATCTGATCCGATCTGATTTGATTTGTTTTAAAAAAATCAAACTTGTCAATACACACTGTAAATGTAATTCATATCCTAACTATCTTAAAATATCAACAAGTATATGATTACTTAATTATAATACAGGATAGATTATGTTTCACTGATGTTCAAATGGACATCAGATTTGTGGCCGCATGCAGCTGCGTAAATGATGCCTTGATAAAAACATTCCCAATCCCTCATTGATTTTGATTTGATGATGCTACACATTAGAATGAGTTCTTTCTGAGATTGGCTGCTTGCATTAGTAGGACGAGTAGTTTGTATTCTCCCCCAGACTGGTCAGACTGGTCAACACAGACTGTATTATAAACCCAGAATGAATATATGAATAAATTAACATGTAATTAAAGTGTAATTAAAGATGTCACATGATATTTATTGTATAGTAAAACTTTTCAAGGGTTTAAAAAGGGCCTACAGATCTTTATACCTTTACAGCTCGCGCTTCTGGTCTTCCAGCATTAACAGAAAATAACAGTTTGCATATTAAAAAGTATGGGATGTGGTGGTGTGGCTTGGATTCACGGTCCAGGCCGTTCTTCTAGAATGAAGTGATATTTGATATGGAAATATTTCTTTAATTGGAGCTTTTACTCAAATTCATTAAAGAACAATTACTTGAACAAATTGAACCAGAAAGTGTTCTTAATAGCGATACCATAGAACAGGGGTGTTGCACTTTCTCTTGTTTAGTGAGAGGAGTGAGCTTTTGGTTGACTTTGAGGCGAGGCTCGCTTTACACTCTGACTCGCTTTATACTCTGACTCGCTTTACAGTTCAACACGCTTTACAGTTCAACTCGCTTTACAGTTCAACTCGCTTTACAGTTCAACTCGCTTTACAGTTCAACTCGCTTTATAGTCTGACTCGCTTTATACTCTGACTCGTTTTATACTCTGACTCGCTTCATACTCTGACTCATTTTATACTCTGACTCGCTTTATACTCTGACACGCTTTACAGTTCAACTCGCTTTATAGTCTGACTCGTTTTATACTCTGACTCGCTTTATACTCTGACACGCTTTACAGTTGAAGTTGCTTTAAAGTCTGACTCGTTTTATAGTCTGACTCGCTTTATACTCTGACACGCTTTACAGTTCAAGTCGCTTTACAGTTCAACTCGCTTTATAGTCTGACTCGCTTTATACTCTGACTCGTTTTATACTCTGACTCGCTTCATACTCTGACTCATTTTATACTCTGACTCGCTTTATACTCTGACACGCTTTACAGTTCAACTCGCTTTATAGTCTGACTCGCTTTACAGTTCAACTCGCTTTATAGTCTGACTCGTTTTATACTCTGACTCGCTTTATACTCTGACACGCTTTACAGTTGAAGTTGCTTTAAAGTCTGACTCGTTTTATAGTCTGACTCGCTTTATACTCTGACACGCTTTACAGTTCAAGTCGCTTTACAGTTCAACTCGCTTTATAGTCTGACTCGCTTTATACTCTGACTCGCTTTATACTCTGACTTGTTTTACAGTCCGACTCGCTTTATTCTCGGACTCGCTTTATAGTTCGACTCGCTTTATAGTCTGATTTGCTTTATACTCTGACTTGTTTTACAGTCCGACTCGCTTTATACTCTAACTCACTTCATACTCTGAAAAAATAAACACAGTCAAAATGAAATCATCCTCAGTAGATTATTGATTTGGGTCCACATTGGACAACTTCTGGGTCCGGACCGCGGCCCGCCTATTAGTGACCTGTGCTGTAGAACAACCACCTCTGAAGAAACCACCATTCAAGAATCTCCACTGAATGTGAAAGTTCTAAAAAACTGGTTCTAGGAAACTCCTAGATGTATAGTTGGTATCAACACATGGACACTCTTTACACTGGTTCTTTAGGAGGTCAGTCTACAGATCTTTATACATTCACAGCTTGTTGGAGATCATGGTTGAGTCTTAAGACAGATCTTGTATACCTGCTCAGGTCATTCGGTTCTCCAGACTGAAGCTCTCCAGCTGAAGTCTGATATGACCGTGAAAAACTAACTTCCTGGAAGTCCCCGGCGCGAGTCTGGGGTGCCCTTGGACTTATTTCGCTCTCAGCCCCGAAACCAAACTCAGAGCGAGTCAGAGAGTCGAGGAAGAAGAAAAGAACAGAGGCAGAAGTTTCGGTCCAGCCCGTCGTGGCGCATGAATATTCATAGACGGGACGCGAGCGGCTGTGTTTTGCGGAGTTTGCCGGCCGACTTGCCAGGAGAAGCTGGCTCGCACGGTAATGACGCTGATGTCTACATTCCTCCAGCATGATTAAAACCCAGAGCCGTCCCCGACTCGTCAGTTTGAAACGTATGCCTCAGCAGCGCGGCGTCGCTCATGCAGGAGGAATTAGCGATGGAGTGGCAATTGTTCATTTTAATTGTAAAAACAGAAAACGAAGAGTCTTAAGCGATGGCTCGGGCAGATGCGGCAGCACCGGCAAGCCCAATTTGCATGTCATTTGGCGCTGTCGAGGAAATTCCTGATGCCGTCGCGCTATTGAATATGCAGCGAGGAAAAGAGCTGTTAGCTGGCGGCGCGAGGAAGGAGCTGAAGGAATCAAAAAAAAGGAAAAAAGAAAGAAAGGAAGAAAAAAATAAATAAAAAAAAGAAGAAGAAGAAGCCGGGCCCCTCCTAAAGCAATTAACCGCGCCGCTCCCGTACCACGCCGGAATCACTCCCACTAAGTGATTTCCTGGCTGTCAAACAGCCCGGATTAATCCGAGTGATACTTTTCGTTTAGTTAGCATCAAAACAGCATTGCCTTTAACATTCCATATGGAGCTGTGACGCGCGGCGTGCCATTAAAACGGCTGGAGCCAGATGTTTCCACCGGTCGCGCCATTATCGATGCAAATTTATTCATTAAACAATTTAATTGTGCCGATGATTGACGGCCAGCCCGGCGTCATTACGGGGCCGGGACGTTACCGAGCCGGGGCTAATAATACGTTAGTCTTATTAACTCGGCGCGCGAGCAATAAGTCTAGCTGTGTTTATATAGATTAACCTCCGCTAACGCTACGGCCCGGACGGCCACCCTGCAGCTGAGTCGAGTGGGCGCTTTCATCCGGGAACTTGTTCTTATTAGCGCTCCGGCGGAGGGGCTTCACGAAGAGGATGTTAATGATTATGAGGCCCTTCGAGACTCGACCCCTGACTGATACAACAAGGCAGTATCAGAACGGATTATTACTCCACAAAGTCCCTTACTGGGAGAGAACGAGAAGAACAAAGACAGTAAAATCCATTGTAGACGACTGGGAAGCTCATCGGAGCTCAGTGTACGTGTGTCATACTTTAGACTTTAAGTATGATCCATATATACACTACCGCTCTAAAGTTTAGGATCACTTTAAAATTTCATTTCATGCAATTTTCATGCAATTCACAAACAATATTGTCCATTTCACAATTAATGTAAGAATAAAAATGTTTGTATTAAAGTCTATTTTTGTATAGAGGCTTATTTTACATATAGTCTATTATCAGCAATTCTCAGTCCTCTGTCTAAATCTCCTGGTACGACCACCAATCCAAGTTAAGGATGTTATTGGACTAATTGGTTGTTAGGACACTCTTGATCAATTGTGATGCACAGCTGAAAAACATTCTACTAATAAGTGAGTATAAAAGTGAGAGCAAAATTCTAGGTTAGTTTAGTATCTGAAGATCAGCAGTTGATGGCTTGCTGACCGACTCACAATGACCAGAAAGAAACAACTTTCTTTAGAGACCCGTCAGTCCATTGTTGTGTTAAGGAAGAAGATACTCCATTAAAACAAGAACATTTCACTGTGATCCCAAACTTTTGAGCGGTAGTGTATGTTATTTTAATGTCTTTAACGAACCATCCATTGAAAAGTGCTTGAGGACACCAAAAATGGGTTCCTCTATAAATTTGATCCACAATCCTGATATATTCTGGAGTGCATTCCTAAGAAATGGAGCAAAAAAGGTATATAAGTCTATATATGAACCACTTTTGGGTATTACATTTAAATGTAGATGTAAAGTTCTAGAGAAATTCTAAATTTGCCATCCAGCCCATTACATTATATGGTTCTGTAAAGAATAAAAAAATAGTCAACCTACATTGGAACAGGTTGGAACCATCAATTGACACCAAAAACGGGTTCTTCTATAAAATTGCTCCACAACCCTGATATATTTTGAAGTGCATTCTTAAAAAATTGAGCCAAAAAAGCTGATTGGGTGCAAAATCTATAAATTACCCAATTTTGGGTATTAACTTTGGGTATTAAAATTAAATTTTTGATGTAATTAATTTAGATGTAAAGTTCTAGGGAAATTCTACATTTGGCATCCAGCCCATTACATTATGTGGTTCTGTAAAGAATAAACAATAGTACACCTACATTGGAACAGGTCCATACATACATTACTATAACTTCTTTAACTTCTTTAAACTATCCATTGAAAAGTGCTTTACGACACCCAAAAGAGGTTCTTCTATAAAACTGATTCACAACCCTGATATATTCTGGAGTGCATTCCTAAGAAATAGAGCCAAAAAAGCTATATAGGTCTATATAAGAACCACTTTTGGGTATTACATTTAAATTCACATGTAAAGTTCTAGGGAAATTCTAAATTTGACATCCAGCCCATTACATTATATGGTTTTGTAAAGAATAAAAAATAGTCAACCAACATTGGAACAGATCCATATATACATTACTTTAACTTCTTTAACAAACTATCTGCTGAAAAGTACTTTAGGACATCAAAAATGGGTTCTTCTATAAAATTGCTCCACAATCCTGATATATTTTGAAGTGCATTCTTAAAAATTGAGCCAAAAAAGCTGATTGGGTGCAAAATATATATATTAACCACTTTTGGGTATAAAATTTAAATGTAGATGTGAAGTTCTAGGGAAATTCTAAATTTGGCATCCAGCCCATTACATTATATGATTCTGTATAGAATAATTGATAGTTTAAATGGTTGTTTAAGACATGAGTAAATCAGATGTGGCAGTGTGTAGAATCTTCAATTCTTCAAGTTTAAGTAACATGCGTTTAATGTAATGGGATTTATACCAATTAAACTGGTACTTGGACGTAAAGTTTTAGGGAAATAAAAAAATTGCTATCATTACATTCTACACAGTAATAATGGGCTTTGTTGGTACAACCTAAAAAAAATTCATGTGGTAACAATTACTTAAACTAGTTTCACTCAACTTTGATTGAAATAATTGTTTATTTAAACCACAATTTTTGTGTCGAGAAAATCTAGTTTTGTTATTGATCGTTTCTTTAAAGAAATATGCATTAAAAATGGAACCATATGAACAAGTGCAACCAAAAAGGACTACTTGATACCATAAAACCATAGGAAGATTTCAGTTGAATCTTCTTGCGAAAGCTTTTGTAAATCTGATGTGCTGGTGTGAAAAGCAGGTGGACAAAGACCAAAGCTTAATGAACCTCCACATGATATAATGGTACTATACCAGTTAAACTGGAACTCAGATATGCAGTTCTAGAAAGAAGTCATATTTGATATGGGGCGATTGTGTTAATTGGAGCTGAACCTTAAGAAAAGTTCATTAAAGAACAATAAACTGAACAAATTGAACCAGAAAGGGTTCTTTGGAGCGAAACCATAGAACAGGGGTGTTTAATTAGAGTTCAGTAAGGTCCACCCAGGGGAGATTTCTTCTGTCCTCTGACTGTCATTATCTCTAACTTGTTTTATGATTCAGTGGCGTAACTTTTTTACTGAAGACTGAAACACCAACACATCCCACATACCGTTCAATATATTTCAGTATATTTACTGTTGAAATGCTGAACTTAATAAATGCTTTTTTCATCACTTTAAGTAAAAACAAGCTACATTTAAAATGATTTTGAAAAAAAAGTGCAACATAAAGTGCTTATTTATAATAAAAATTTATAATTTATAAACAAAAAAAAATTGTTGACTGAGTTTCACATCTTAACAGTTTATCTCCCTCTTTTTAGAGCACGCCGTCTGACTCGCTTTATTCTCCGACTGCTGCCTCTGTGTGTGTGAATCAGAGTCCACCCTTTCATTACATCCAATCCTGAGTCTGTACGTCACCTACGTCCGGAGTTATGAGCCTTTTAAAAAATGAGCAACCCAGAAGCTGACCAATGGGCTTTCAGGAAATCGCTAACCAACCGTTGACACTCAGAACAAATAAGAGAAAATGGTGTATATCGTTATTTTTTTTAATTCTGTATGTTTTTAATGATTTTGTATGTTAAAGTAAGCATATATATATATATATATAAGATATATGAAGAATTTTAAAATCGGACTTCACATTTTTCTAGTTTAGGACCAGGTTGTCTCTTTATACATCCTCCAGGTCACTTATTTCCTCATTATTGAGACAGTGAAGACTGTTCTGGATATTTTTATATAAATATGTGGGTATTATGTTACATGCAAGTGCTTTAAAGGCAAAATTAAGAAAATATCAAAACATTGAGATAATGCCCTTAGACCCCATAGGGTTAATTGAAAAGTTGTTCATTCAAACTACATTTTTAGGCTAAATAAAACTAGTTCCCTTGGTTGTTAGCTTTCTTGTACCAAAGAACCAATGAAAGGAAATGGAAACAATGCACCAAGTAGGAACTTTCAATGGAATGTTTCTGAAAATGAAGGTTTTGCTCCTAGAACCATACCTCAAAGCTATTTGAGAACCTTTGTTTTTAAGATTGCCCAAAGCAATAAGGGATAGAAACGTAGAACAGTGGTTCCCAGTCATGGTTTTGTGTTCCCATTCCACTAAAATCCTGGACTGAGCTCAGGAACACTTCGATAATGAGCTGATGAGTTGAGTCAGTTTTGTCGGAGCGGGGAAAACCACTAACTGTGCTTTGCTGGGATCCCCCAGGACCAGGACTGAAAACCACTGCCCTGAACCGTGGCCATCCAGCCCCAGCTTGCAGAGCTTGGGTGGGCATCCGTCGAATATTTGGAGAATGATTCAGAACTCAGAGCCTGTCAGGGCCGACATCACTCCTTCTCTTAGCGCTGATGCTTGCATAGCTTCTTTGACAGCTGCTCTGACCGCCCTGGTGACCCCATTGGATTTAGAGCCTCGGGGCCTTTATTGCTCCAGGATGTTGTTTTACCTCCTTGAGCGCTGTTTGCCACCGCCACCCTCTGGGTGACAAACGGGCCCAGGCAGGAAATGGAGAGTGTGTCCTACAGGAAGTGCAGGATTTCCGGCTCTCCGTCATAACAGCGGTCAGGCCGTCAGCGTTATTCCCTGCCCTCTCGCCTGGATCACTCCGAGAGGCTGCCGAAAGCCAAACAAACCAGGCCTGCGCGCCCGATAGCCCATGGTTCTCAGCGCCGGAGCACATGTGGGCGTACAGAGGACACTTTTGTGAGCCGTGTTTTGGGCCGTCACGGTAGACTGACTGGACAGATCCCCTCAGGAGTGCTTAGCATGCGCAGCACGTCGCGGGGTCTCTCTGACAGAATGATTTTCATGTAACTATTCAGTCAGAAAGCATCAGGAACCAGACATGGGACCAAGTCACTAAGTTGCAAGTTACAAGTAAGTTTCAAGTCTTGACAATCAAGTCCCAAGTCAAGTCCCAAGTCAATACAAGCGAGTCTCGAGTCTAGTCCCAAAGCAAAACCACTACATTGTGAGGCAGTGGGCCTCGAAGGCCAAGGTTGAGAAACTCTACACTAAACAGTACCTACCCTACACTACCCAAAGCTTCCTGTGATTGGCTGCTGAACTTCACTTGTTGCTAGGTTATGGATAAACTGAGTGGCACAGCTCAGCTCCTTAGCTTTACAGCACCATTGAATACAAAATGATCAGTTATTTGATTAAGTTTTCTTATTTATTATATACAAATATGGTGGCAAGTCTTTTCAAGTCTTAAAGCTCAAGTCCGATTCCAAGTCCAAGTCAGTAAAGGTAAAGTCTAAGTCAAATCCAAGTCATGTGACTTGAGTCCACACGTCTGGCGGGAACAAATATCTCCATAAAGGCAACTTTACAGGAGAGGGCAAAAACCGTCTTTACTTTTAATGGAAGTCAGTGGAACCAGAATTATTTCCAGGCGATTTTGAAGCATTTCCATTGGACCACTCTTTATAAAATTTGCAAAGAATGTAAACGGCAGCTGTAGGGGTGGAATGATGCTGATAACTCGGACACTCTTTACATTTTCTACTGTTAAAGGGGTCTTTAAGGAGGCAGACTCATGGAACCCAACGAATAAATGGAAACACAAAATGATTCTTTGCCACAGTGACTATATATTAAAGCACTTCCCTGAAGAAACGTTCAATGGATGTTCAAGAACAGGTGTAAAGAACCAAGTAACAAGTAACAAATTGACCAGAATGACCATAAAACCAACATAAAAAGTTGAGAACACAACACAACGTGGAGAGGATTATTGGTGGACCCATATACACCTAGGAGAACAAGAGGAACACCTACAGAGAAGAGAATAAATACAAGACTACATACAGTATAAGAGCAGTACTTATGCAGTGTTCCTAGAAGATCAAGTGCAATTATTGTTTCTACCAATGCTTCAGTAGATGCTTATAAGTGCTTCACAAAGAGATGGTGGTCTTCAGTCTGACCGTGAGAGAGTCCGCTGTTTGGACAGCCAGTGGAAGTTCGTTCCACCATCTGGGCTCCAGGACAGAGAAGCGTCTTGTTGCTTGTCTTCCATGAATCTTGAGCGATGGCGGGTCATTATTATTATTATTCATATTTTTAAGTTGAACAAAATTAAAACATCAGGTTTTAGCTTGGACCACTCCCCAGTAAGTGCCCTGTAACCAGATTCTTATTGGTCAGTTCAATCAAGACTAGTTTTAGTTGGTTAGTGGAGCTTGTAAAGGTTTGAAGTCTTTTTCTATTTTCACTGTGAGATTTGGTGTTTTTTGTGTTTAACCTTTTTTCTTCGGACAGAAACTCTGTAGTGCTGGGATTTCTCTACAGTGGACATTTTCTCCATTGTTTTCTTTTCTTGAAGAACTACAGATGACTACAATTAACCAAGCCGCCATCTTCCCTCTCTTTTTCTCATTCTGGAACTTGGTAAGTTGTTTTCCGTGTTCAAGTGGTGTAAAACTGTTGTTCTGTAGTTGATGCTTATCTAAAGTTAGAAAATGTAATTTACTGTGTTTTTATCATTTCTATGTGTAAAAACTGTATTTAAGAATTATTGTAAGATAAACAGTATTCTAACTATACCAATCAAAACCAGTTATCATCACTACTGAACCCTTCAAGAGTCAGGATCATCCTAGATGATCCCAGTGATGTAATTTATAAATAAATTCAAACTAAATTTAACTGCTGTCTGTGTTCTTTTGTAGGAAAACATCAGCTTTTTATGAAGACTTTTAATTTTGATTACAGGAAACTCAATGTTGAGTTGAATTAAATGGTCAGTTAGGTTGATTTTACAAAATATTTTAAGTACAAACAATATAGATTTTATTGTATTCAACTCAAACGATTACTTCCAGTCTATTTGATATTTAAGTTGATTTTACTCAAACTATTTGATTTTCTCTAGTTTATCTACATAATCTATATTTTAAGGCAATCACGTGCCTCAAACTCTTTAAGTACAATCAACTTATCCAGGTTTACAGTACAGCCTGATGCCTTTTCCACCTTTTCCTGTACACATCTTCTAACTCTGCCCCCACCCCACCCCCACCTCAACTCCCCCTAACCCCCCAAGCTTATTACCCATCTGACAGCACTTTGTGCTCTTAATATGTTTATGTGCAGTTTATTGCACCCTGGGATTTGCAGAGTACCACAGTAATATATCAGTTATCTTGGCTGCCTCCCCGGCTCAGCAACAACGAGATAAAGTCCGACGCTCCGCCGTATATTAGCATGGCCGAGCAGAGGGCCATCCTGGCCAGCGAGAGGAGCTGAGTCAATGTGGGCCTGAGAAGGGTATATAATGTTTCTGATGTTCTGGTGGACCCAGCGGAGTGCCAGAGCGATGAGTCGCCCCATTCTTTCCCTCTAAAATATGGAACGCTTCAGCGTCGCATACCAGCAATAAAAACTTAATTTCATGTCCAGATGGCGGCGATCCTGTGGTACTTTATGCCGTTGTCATGGCCAGAGATACTATTGCGCATCAAGTCCTGGGAGAGGAACCAGCCCGAGGAGGTCCCTGAGAGCCATTCCATTGAGCTGCCGTGTTAACGTATCTGTCCATCAATATCCACAAATTTCCAATCAGTGTCTCCAAAGTTTTGAAGGGCTCTGACAAAAAAAACTTGAACAAACTGTGGGTTCTTTGAAGCAACAACCATGTCTGGAGGAACCACTTTATTGAAACTATAAAGATCCTCAACATAATATTAAGGTTCTAATTGTCTTGTATGCCTAAGTCCTAGGAGGAGTTGTCTTTAGTATCAAACCATTACATAACTTGGACACTCTTTACATGTTCTACTGTTAAAGAGGTCTTCAAGGAGGCAGACTCATGAAACCCAATGAATAATTGTAAACACAATAAATTCTTTGCCACAGTGACTATATATTAAAACACTTCAACGTTCAATGGATGTTCAAGAACAGGTGTAAAGAACCAAGTAACAAATTGACCAGAATGACCACAAAACCAACATAAAAAGTTGAGAACACAACAAGGAGAGGATTACTAGTGGGCCCATATACACCTAGGAGAACAAGAGGAACACCTACAGATAAGAGAATAAATACAAGACTGCATACAGTATAAGAGCAGTACTTATCCAGAGTTCCTAGAAGATCAAGTGCAATTATGGTTTCTACCGTGAGAGAGTTCGCTGTTTGGACAGCCAGTGGAGGTTCATTCCACCATCTGGGCTCCAGGACAGAGAAGAGTCCTGTTGCTTGTCTTTCATGAATCTTGAGGGATGGCCGGTCAAGCTGAGCCATACTTGAAGCGAGAAGGGCTTGAGGTGCGGATTGGCTTTTGACCATTGTCAGATTCTCATTGGTCAGTTCAATCAAGACTAGTTTGAACTTGTTTAGTGGACCTTGTAATAGTTTCGAGGTCTTTTTCTATTTTTCACTGTGAGATTTGGTGTCCCTGAGAGCCATTCCATTGAGCTGCCGTGTAAACGTATCTGTCCACCAACATCCACAAATTTCCAATCAGTGACTCCAAAGTTTTGAAGGGCTACACACCTAGACACCCGAACGTGTGCACTGCTTCCTACAGGCTGTTCCAGCTCACTGACAGTTTCCTTTCTATGTCTGTCTGTCTGTCTCTCTGACAGATCATGTCTATCTCCCCCTCTCTCTCTCTCTCTCTCTCTTTCGCTCTTGCTCTCTCGATCTCTGCGAGCCCCCCCAAGGTGGTTTTATTAATAAGAGAGGCCCTCATAAACAGTAGTCTTCCTCACATGCACCCCCACTGCTGCTCGCTTAATATTTACCCCAGCCACATGTCCTGCTCCTCCAGCTTCTCTGGGCGAGATTTCATCAGCAGTCTCGTGGTTACATGTTTTCTGTGCAACACTCTTGGCAGCTTCACAGCCGTGGGGCTCCTTCTCGTCCACGAACGAACAGGAGAAAATGTTCAGAACGCTGCTGAAGATATTTCAGGCGGGATTCTGGAGGAAAACAGAAAGAGAGAGAGAGAGAAAGCAGGAGGAAAGACAGTGCTGGGATAGTGCATACGCCTCTCGGGGGCCAAGGCGAGATAGCAGGGTTGATTTGGTTTTATTTTTCATGGAGACCAACCAAGGCCGAGGTCTACACAGTCGCTGGACTCCTGCAGCCGGATACATGGACCGTGGAACATATTTCTTCGGAGGTGGGATCTGGCATGGGGTTCTCTGTTGCTTGCACTTAGTAGAAGAACAGAGAGGCACTCACAATGGAAGCCAATGGCCGGCTGCCTCAGCATCTGCCCATTAACGTCTATTACAACAATGTTCTGTACAAGAAAACACATGAAAATGATTGCCGGCTGTGGAGACCAACGTTCCCACGCGACCCCCGCAACTACCCACCACTGTATCTTGCAGCGTGGGACTAAATTCCAGTGTCATGCAAAGGAGTGGGCTGTTACATAATCCAGTGTGTGCAGGAGTGAGCATTAAGTCTAAGCTCATTGGTTTTCCTAGCAACGAGTGTATGTTCAATAGATCTGATTAGACCAGATGTAAATAATCATACATACAATACAAAGTAACATGAATATGTTATTGTGAGAGAAGTAGATCAGATCTTGAGCTCCAGTTTGAAGAACAAAGTTAGGTTCCAGATTTCTCCTGGCCGCCCCAGACATTGTATGAATGTGTTCAGTTCCTTCAGCAGCAAATCTTGATTTAGCTTAATGAAGTACTGAGCAGTTAAAGCAGGTATTACATGAGAACTGATAATAATACTGGGTTGTTTCCACAAGGAGAAGCTTGGAAAGGGTTAAATAAACACACTGACGTATAGAAAAGCACTACCTGATGTATTAATGTTGAGTAAAAAAGCTTTTCTAACTATAGTAATATTTAAAAAGCTTATATATTAATTTGCACAGTACTGTGTATCATCACGGTCTACAGAATAACATGTATATCTGTTATATATAGCTGTTGTTTATATTGGATGAAAATTTCATGATGAACAGACCAATAGAAATGCTCCAAAAGAGTTTGGAAAAACTTCTGGTTCCATTGACTTACATGAAAAGTGAAGTAGGTTTTTGGTCTCTCCTGTAAATTCGCAATTGTGGAGACACTTGTTGTTGGACAGTGTTGTTGGACAGTGTTCGGGTTCATTCATTTTAAAAGTGGTGAGAGGAAGTTTGAAGGTGCACACTACGCCGGAAGCAAGGAGGTGCTCGAGGGGGTGTTGGGGGGGCCGTGATTGCATTGTTATTTGTGTGCGCACCCTTGTGCCACGTGCAGTGCGGTGAGTCTAAACCCAACTTCAAACTGTCAGTCAGCCTCTCATCCTAAGCTGTGGAAACATTATATATATATTCATACAGCCTGTCAGCCTCAGCTGTGGAACATGATATATATATATATATATTATAAATATATATATATATATATATATATATATATATATATATATATATATATATGCAATTGGATAATACTAGTAGTTCAGTTAAAGGTTATAGCCATTAATAACACACAAATACGCTCTAAATAGCTTTTTTATAATGAAATATCTATAAATATTATTAGACCACCATTATTAGCACCATTATGTATATGGATTATAATTAAATAATATAATGGCAAAAAATTGCATGAATAAAATTATACAATTATAAAATTTTATATTGATCTTA
Source organism: Megaleporinus macrocephalus (assembly GCA_021613375.1). Taxonomy (NCBI): domain Eukaryota; kingdom Metazoa; phylum Chordata; class Actinopteri; order Characiformes; family Anostomidae; genus Megaleporinus; species Megaleporinus macrocephalus. Next base: position 39,751,330 of record CM038719.1, on the reverse strand, counting down.
TATATTCTGCAGTGTTTCTAGCCTTCTGTGTTTTATGATGTTATCAACACAGTAATGTCCAGCATGTCTGTCAACTGTCAATGGCAATGTCATCCACTTAATAAGCACCTTATAAATTCCTATTCATGTGTTATTAAGTCCCTAATGTAGAAAGCTTTGCAATAAGGTATGACATCATTGTCTTAAACTCATGCAATTCTAAATAATCCTAATAATAATAAAACAATCTCCACACAGGGGCCGCAGCGCCTCCCCACTTGTCTGTGTCAACAGCCGCAGTACTGAGGGGCTATTAGAGGGGAAGCACCTGGTGATTAATATTTAATGTTGCGTTATTAAGGACAACACAAATACAAAGATGTTTAAGCGCGTGCCTGTACGGCGGAGAGAGGCAGCAGGAGGCAGCATGTGAAAGAGGTGCGGCGCTTGTGTCTTAATTAAGCGGCGGGCCGTGCCGGTGTCTGCCACCCCCCTCCCACCCTCCTCGCCACTGTAATTGCTGAGCGGTGCAGGTTGAGAGGATTTGTCACATCTACACCATCCATTTACACCAAAACATGCTCCTCGCTCCTGAACTGCTCTGCCTCTCTCCCGTTAGCACTGGTGAAGGGAAGGCTGTGCCTTGTTTGACTCTATTAGCGGTGTTCGGTTCTGGCTTCCGTACGCAGTGAGCTTGTCTCATTATCAAGAGGATCGCATTTCCGAGCAAGCAATAACAACACACAGCACCCCAAACGAAGCTGTAGGACTTTAAATTGCTGCAAATATCTGAATTGAAGACACACAGTTGAGGAAACTTCACCATCCGGCAGCTGAGATATAAGCTTGTGTCTGAATTTGAAATATTCACTGACCGCTGTCCAATGAAAAACATCTCCATTTTCGATTTTCTACATCATTTGAACGTGCCTATGGTCATTTACATTGTGTGAAAATTTTATGATGAATGGACCAATAGAAGTGCTCCCAAACAGCTCAGAAACATTTCTGGTTCCATTGACTTCCATGGAAAGTAAAGTAGGTTTTTGGTCTCTCCTGTGAAGTTGCAATTTTGGAGATACTTATTTTTCATTGGACAGCGACGATATATAAGTATAGCAATGCTTTATGTTTATAAAGGCTAGTAATACTCCATATAGCTCTTATAATGAACAATACTGTGATTTATAAACATGTAATAATTTCATAAACATGTAGTGTCACTACTCCTTATAATGACCCTATGAGCTCTACATAATTATAAAGCAGGTATATTAACAATTAACAAGACATATGTCATTTATTTGTGTTATAACACGCTTATAAGGTGTCAGTGCATTAACCGAAGTACATTGTCATAGCCTTATATAGCGCTCATGAGTATACCTTCAGTCATAAGCATAATTATACGTAATTATGAGTGAACATTTGGAAGCATTCATATAAACCCCATATAAGGCCGTTTTAAACATACTGTAATAAATTTTGAATGCATTACAGTGGAATGTGGCCCTTGTATTACAACATGTTTGTAAGGTATCAATGCAATTAATTCTAATGCATTATTACAGCTTTATATAGGATTCATAAGTATGCATACAGTTATATGCATAATTATAACTATTCATAAGCATTCATATGAACTCTATATAAGGCTGTTATAACATACTATAATTCATTTGAAAGCCATTATAGTGGAACGTGGCACTACATGTATTACAACATGTTTATAAGGTATCAGTGAATTAATTGTATATATAATAACAGCCTTATATAGGATTTATAAGTATACATACAGTCATAAGCATTATTATAACCAGTTATAAATATGCTTACGAGTCTTTGTAATCATACATATTAAGACTATATAAGGTTGTAATATCATGCTACAATTAACTTTAAAGACATTACTGTGGATCATGGCACTTGTATTACAACATATTTATAAAGTATCGTTGCATTAATTGAAGTAAATGATTCCAGCCTTATATAGGATTTATAAGTAGTTATGAATGGGTTTATGATTTTGGAAGCATTCATGTGAACCCCATATTAGGCTGTTATAACATACTATAATTAACTTTGAAGGCATTGCAATAGAACATATAGTACATTATTACAACTCTATATAGGATTCATACAGTCATAAGCATATGAATGGACTTGTGACTGGTTGGAAAGATATTTATGAACCCCCTTTAAAGCCATTACCGTGGATTATGGCACGTGTGTTACAACATGTTTATAAGTTAACTAAGCCTGAATTAAAGCATGTTGTTACAGCTGTATATATGGTTCCTAAGTATACTTAATATGCGTCAAGAACATGTATAACTAGTTATGAATGGGCTCATGATTCTTTGTAAGCATGCTTATGAACCCTATATAAGGTTGCAATAACATACTTTAAGTAACCTTAAAGGCATTTCATTGGATTGTGGCACTTGTGTTACAACACATTTATAAAGTATCAACGCTTTAACCATAGCACATTATTACAGCCTTATACAGGCTTCATAAGTATTAACTTAAGGTTGTGGCACTTGTAGAACATGTTTATAAGTCATCAATGCATTAATTATAAGATGTTATTACAGCCTTATATAGGGTTTATAAGTATATAGCCTATTTGTAAGTTGTTAAAAGTTTAATTATAGTACATTACTAGACATATAGGGTTGATAAGTATGCTTACAAAGAGTCATAAAAACATTCATAAATTGTTATAAATGGGCTCATGACTATTTGTAAGCATGCTTATGAACCCTATATAAAGTTGTAATAACATAATTTAAGTAACTTTAAAGGCATTTCACTGGATTGTGACACTTGTGTTACAGCATATTTATAAAGTATCAATGCTTTAACCATATCACATTATTACAGCCTTATATAGGCTTCATAAGTATTAACTTAAGGTTGTGGCACTTGTGGAACATGTTTATAAGTTATCAACACATTAATTATAAGATGTTATTACAGCCTTATATAGGGTTTGTAAGTATACAGCCTAATTGTAAGTTGTTAAAAGTTTAATTATAGTACATTACTACACATATAGGGTCGATCTTTATAGCTAGTTAAATAATAATATTAAATTAAATATAATAATAAATGGGCTCATGACTCTATATAAGGTTGTAATAACACTTTAAATAACTTTTAAGGCTTTTTACTGGATTGTGGCACTTGTGAAGATGTTATTACAGCCTTATGTAGGGTTTATAAGTATACAACCTATTTGTAAGTTGTTGAAGCTTTAATTACAGTACATTACTACACATATAGGGTTGATATGTATGCTTACAAAGACTTATAATCACATTTATAGCTAGTTAAATAATAATAATATATTAAATATAATAATAAATTGGCTCATGGCTCTTCGTAAGCATGCTTATGAACCCTATATAAGGTTGTAATAACATACTTTAAGTAACTTTAAAGCCATCTCAATGAATTGTGGCACTTGTGTTACAACACATTTATAAAGTATCAATGCTTTCGTCATAGCACATTATCACAGCCTTATATAGGCTTCATAAGTGTTAACTTAAGGTTGTGGCACTTGTGTAACAAGTTTATAAGTTATTAACGCATTAATTATAATATGCTATTACATCCTTATATAGTTTTTAAGTATACAGCCTATTTGTAAGTTTTAATTATAGTAAGCTTTAATTATAGTACATTACTACACATATAGGGTCGATATTTATCGTTAGTCAAATAATAATAATGAATTAAATATAATAATAAATGGGCTCATGACTCTATATAAGGTCTATATGTCGTGTCCTATAGCAAAGCCAGCGTCCATGTAAGAAAGTAAGAAAGCAGGTTATGGCGTCCCCGAGTGAAGAAGAGTGTTAGCATTCAAGCAGAGCATCCGCTAACGTCCTTGACTGTTCTCCTGCGATACTCCGCCGACTGCTGCTGTACATCTGGCTCTTCAGCCGGCGCTCCCACGGCCCGATCCGCGCATTACCGCAGCGGCTCCGGGGGGCGTATATACTACCCGCTCACTCTTTTCAGCCGTCGCAGGGTGCGCGGAAAGTTTGACAACCAGCCGAGCGCGCACATGCGCTCACACATATACGCGCCGCTGTTCAAGGCCGCCGCAGTAATCCCAGAATCCTCTCCGCAGGATTCCCGGAATACTAAATCAAAATTATGGAATAATAACTCGAGGGGGCCCTTTGTCTTGATTCTGCCGAAACAAACTGCTTTTCCACAAATAATGGCGCGCTCCAGGCCCAGACAGCCGAGCCGCCGGGGAGCTTCGTCTCACTTTTCCATCTGAACTTCCCAGCACACCTGTTTAAGCGCGCTCGCGAACGCTGGCACGGGAAGAAACAGCGGTCCTCGGAGAGCATGTCCTCGTTGGGTGTCCTCTATTTTTCCTCCTTCCAGCCCGTCGTCCTCTGACGGCTTTATTTTTGTCTTTGTTCGCAGACGATAGCCGTAACGACCGCAGGGCCGTCCGAACACTTACGAGTGTCTTTTAATCACGGTGGTTTAAAAGCAGTGATGTGAGCACATAATGACTTGCGGAGTCACTTAATGAACTGGGTTGCCAAGTCTGCTTGGTTTATAATGCTGTGCTCAGCAGTGTTACTATGTTGTTTAGCAGCAGTGTAGCATGTTTGTGGTTATTACAGCCTTATATAAGGTTTATAAGTATACAGCCTAGTTGTGAGTTATGAAAGTTTTAATTGTAGTGGTATTATTATATTAATTATATATGTCATTGCTATCCAATGATCCAAAGACAAAAATCTCAATTTTTGTTGAATTTGAGTTTTCTTCATCATTTAAACATGCTAATAGCCATTTACAACGTATGACAATTTCATGATGAATGGACCAATAGAAGTGCTCCAAAACAGCTTGGGAAAAATTCTGGTTCCAATGACTTGCATTGAAAGTAAGGTATATTTTGGTCTCTTCTGTAAAGTTGCAATTTTGGAGATCCTTGTTTTTCTCTGGACAGCGATGACATATAGGGTTGATAAGTATGCTTACAAAAAGTCATAATCACATTCATAACTAGTTATGAGTTTGGTCTTCATAGGCAATGATGTAGTTACCAGTTGTGTATATTTGAGCTTTATTTCCTAAATAGATTTTTATAAGTGCAGTTAATTTTGTGTGAACAGCCCCAATAAACTAGATAATGTTTTGTTATCTAGTTATTATCACTACTTTGATATAATAATATCATATATCATAATTTTGTTATATGCAATTAAAAAATTTAATTTTTTAGAAAATTTTCATTTTCTTGGGGGGAGCTGAAGGTTAAGGTTTAATAAAGTTTAATAATTTATTTAATAGTCTATCCCAGCACTCATTGGTTGGAAGACAGGAAGCACCCTGGACAGGCCCCCATTCTATCACTTATAATGTGTTTATTAATGAATCTTCAAGCCCATAACTGAGGTCAGTCTTATTCATATTTAATAACCATCACCTTAGCAACTGCTTTTAAATAATATGTCCAGGTTATAAACATTATCTCCCAGACTTGTTTAGTAAAATACAATAAACTACTGTCATTTAAGTTTCCACTATTTATGAAACCTGAAAGTTTCATTTTTAATATCTGAGTGCATTCCTTGATTATAAGATCACTTAATTAAACAATTATAATTAATTAACATTAAAATCAGGTCTAAATAAGGTTCCTCAGTAGACAGCATGTTTAAGGTATGTAAGAATTGGGACAGTCTACATGTCAGGAGCGCATACTATGATGTAAAATGCTGCCTCTGTAGGAGCTCAGTAGGATTTGAGACACACCCAATGTGAAAGGCATAACAACACCAATGGAGATATGAATATATTTTTTTAATTGGATATTGACGATATGTAGAATGACCTGCTTTGAAATGCAGTAGATCACAAAGCAGTTGGCCTCCTCACCTCATTCTTAGACTGGAGAATGGCATTCCATGTTCCATTCCAACTTTTTTTCCCACTTCACTGCTTCAATGTCATCAATTAGTAGCTATTTGGTTGCATGGCCTTAATTGTTAACATGGTGTAAGAAGACCACGACTGTGGAAAACCCCCAAATTGTGCAGGAGTAGAATTTTTAACTTCGAAATCGTGGGCACACCGGAAAAACCCAGTAATGTTCCGAGCGTCCGGCTCCGTCCCCAGAAAGCCTTAGAGGCCACTGAGGGTGAGCAAGCCCTGTGCCACTCTTCCACTGGCATGATGGAGCAGAGACACACCATTAACTCCATCCAGCGAAGGCCTTGAGCCGGCGCACGCTAGCGACCCTGGACCTTTTCCATTCGGACGACTCGGAGTGGCTCTAATCCCCCCCCACTCTGCCTTTCATTCCAGCATCACCTCTAAAGTAGTATATGGAGACGTACCAAATCCACACTTCATCCCTTCCTAGTCTTTATTTTTTTATTTACAAGACTGGGGACTATTAGAAACGTGGAATTGAACGTGTGAGCGAAAACCAGCATTTCCTTTTCTTAAGCTTAAAAAAAAGAACAACTCCTCCTAATTGGAAGGAACATATGTGTGGTATCGGATCAAAGTGGGAATCGAGGGGGAAGCAGTCGCACGCCCGCCAGTTTCTCCGAAACGGAACGGAACGAGTGGGGGGAAGCAGGAATGCGGGCAGCGTGCGAAAAAAAAAAAAAAAACGAACAGTAAGACTCTGGCAGCGATTAGTTTGGGCTTACAGTGGGTCCGGACCTAGCCAGGCCACTTAATCAGAAGCAGGCCGCCCCACCTCTGGGTGTGTATGCGGGAGGGCAGGGCCCGGGGTGTATTCTGAGAGACGGGGTGTGGGAGTGGGAGAGAAGCCTGGGCACGGTAGGGGGCAGTCCTATGGGATGAAGGGGAATGAGCAGCTGATTCTCTGCAGCGTGTGCTCAGGGTTCCTTCTGGTTTCAGTCTGTGATAATGCATTGTAGTGATTCGCTTCTTATCATGTCATCCTAGTAGCAAATCACGGCAAAAAACCTTGGCGACAAGCATCAGAAGCTCATGTGCACTAGTTCCTATTGTGCAGACGTTATGCCTGAATCATCAACGTACCAAATTAACCCAAGTATGTTGCAAAGCTATCTTGAGATCTGAATTTTATAATAACTATAATGAATCTATTGCAGTTAAAAGCAAGGGATAATTTAGGTCTCACTGAATTTTGGACTATACATCTCCAAAAAGTAAGTAAGTAATAAGTAAATAAGATTATTGGGTCTATCTCCAACCCTATTGAGCTGCCTAAGAAGACACTGACTACGTAAGCAGCTGTGTAAGTATCACTGACTCTGGATCAGCTGTGTAAGTATCACTGACTCTGGATCAGCTGAGTAAGTATCACTGACTCTGGATCAGCTGTGTAAGTATCCCTGACTCTGGATCAGCTGTGTAAGTATCACGGACTCTGGATCAGCTGTGTAAACATCGCTGACTCTGTATCAGCTGTGTAAGTATCACTGACTCTGGATCAGCTGTGTATGTATCACGGACTCTGGATCAGCTGTGTAAGTTTTACTGACTCTGGATCAGCTGTGTAAGTATCACTGACTCTGGATCAGCTGTGTAAGTATCACTGACTCTGGATCAGCTGTGCATCACTGATTCTGCATTAGCTGTGTAAGTATGACTGACTCTGTGTAAGTGCAAATATCACTGACTCTGGATCAGCTGTGTAAGTATAACTGACTCTGGATCAGCTGTGTAAGTATCACTGACTCTGGATCAGCTGTGCATCACTGATTCTGCATTAGCTGTGTAAGTATCACTGACTCTGTGTAAGTGTAAGTATCACTGACTCTGGATCAGCTGTGTAAGTATAACTGACTCTGGATCAGCTGTGTAAGTATCACTGACTCTGGATCAGCTGTGTAAGCATCACTGACTCTGCATTAGCTGTGTAAGTATCACTGACTCTGTGTAAGTGTAAGTATCACTGACTCTGGATCAGCTGTGTAAGTATCACTGACTCTGTATCAGCTGTGTAAGTATCACTGACTCTGGATCAGCTGTGTAAGTATCACTGACTCTGAATGAGCTGTGTAAGTATCACTGACTCTGTATGAGCTGTGTATCACTGACTCTGTATCAGCTGTGTAAGTATCACTGACTCTGTATCAGCTGTGTAAGTATCACTGACTCTGTATCAGCTGTGTAAGTATCACTGACTCTGGATCAGCTGTGTGCCACAGTGCTCTCTCCTCATAAGTCAGATTACTGAGACGCCCTAGATTACTGAGACGTTAGAGAGAGACGACCCCGCCCACTGCATGTGAGCAGTGTTTACTGACCTCAGCTGCAGCGTCTCCTCAGCGTTTCACCTCCATGGCTTTTCCTCTTCTGGGTTTTACTGCAGTTCTGATGATTTTTGTTCTGGAGAGGTGACCACTCATTCACACTCAGTTATCTAGAACCTGCTCACAATGCCACCCATTCACACTCAGTTTTCTAGATGCTGCCTGCACTACTACTCATGTTCATACTCAGGTATCTAGAACCTGCTCACACTGGCTCTCGTATTCGGTTGTGATGGTTTTTGCTCTGGAGGAGTGGAGTAGAAAGGAGTTTCGAGGTGCTGCAGTCAGACGTCCACGTTTAAGAAGACTGGCGCTCCTGCTGATCACTAATATTTGAAAGTGATGTCACCACTCAGAGCTCCGCTTGTGCTGAAAAAGTTCTGCTTGCGGTGCAACATGGGATTGTCTAAGCAACGGAGGAACCGTTTGGCCTTTTCTTTACAACTCCAAAGGTAGGAACCTCAACTTTAAGGGACGTACGAATTGGGAAAGTCGTGTCTGGAGCTGCAAAGTATGATGTAGACACTCGCCAAGATTTGAGACAGATCCATAATCTAGCCTTATTAGTAAGGTGTAACTTAAAGCTAAACTATGTAAATTTGGTGTAGTGATTTGGAGACCTCTCTGGTGGAAAAGTGTAATTGCACACAATGTGGCTAAGACACGGTTGGTTGTGCTTCAGATCCTTTGCTAGGTGGAAGAATCTCATGGTTGTATGTTGAAAGAACATTCAAAGAGAACTCAGGCAAAACTGAGTGAAGTGATGATCTAATGTATCGTTTGCATTTGAGACCTACACAATAAAAAGTGCTTTATTGGTACAACCTAATTGAAATCATTAATTCAAACTACTTTAGTAAAACAAATTCAATTGATTGTTACCATATGAAGTATTGTTTTTTAGTTTGTAACAACAAAGCACAGTGTTAACTTGAAACTGGATCCTCTTTTTGAATGCAATCTTTGTGCATGTGATGACACTCGAGAGTATGGACCCCATATTTTAGTATGTATTTTGATGTGTGTGGGTTTCCCACAAAATCTAGATTAAACAGACTAATATCTCATCACTGTCTAATGAAAACTTTAAAGCAGGGGACCAAAACTGCCCTTACAATATAAGTCTATGGAACCAGAATTATTTCAGAGCTATTTTGTAACATTTCCATTGATCCATGCATTATGAAATTTCCCCACAATATAAAGGGCAGCTGTCATGTTGGAATGATGTTAATAAATAAAAATTCCTGAGAGTTTATATTAGACATATGGCTCACGATCAGACTAGTCCGATTTAGGCTTCTTAATTACTGAAGCTGAAGAAGATGAAATGAGCATTGCTGCATATGTAACCCATGGCTCCCCTCTCAAACAGGTCAGGGCAAAGCACCATCGTGCCGGAGTGCTGAATAGAAGGACCCGGCATCCAGCCTTGAAGCACCCGAGCCCGTTTCCAGCACGTTCAGGGCCGGCTGCGCGGCTGACTGTAAAGCCACAGCTGCTGTTCCCCAGGCGCCGTTTCTGCCAGCCGCCTCATGCCTCACGCCCTGCCTTGTTTGGGAGGAAACAAATGGCAAATGGAAAGACATTAAGTTCCACATGTTATGCACAGGTGTCAGCGTAATAGTGCGTGTCCTGGAGAGAGAAAGAGAGCAGCAGAGCATTCTGTTTACTCCTATCTAATCTCCCCCACCTGGGAGTTCGGAGGAAAGGCTGTTGGGGGGGTGGGGGGGTGGGGGGTGCTGTAGTAGCTAAGGCTGTCCTGCATGGCTCTCGTCTATGATCTCTTCAGATTAGAGACCAAGAATAAGGTTTTCTTGGCATTTGACTTGTTGTTTAATCCCAAGTTACAACTCGTGCATTACTATGTTATTCAAATGTGATTATGTAATCATGTAAACTGGTTGCTTAAGGAGTTACATAGACGTTCAGGTTTAATTCTGTGTTAGGGATGTTTTTGTCTCTTTTGACAATGAAATCATGGATTCAAAGCTTATTCAATTGTTTTTACTATTTCTATGTGGTGCAAATGCAAAATTTAGAGAGAGACAGCATCCCGACCCCGCCCACTGCATGTGAGCAGTGTTTACTGACCTCAGCTGCAGCATCCCCTCAGAGTTTCAGCACCATGGGTTCTCCTCTTGTGGGTTTTACTGCAGTGTTGATGATTTTTGTTTTGGAGTAGTGACCTTAGCTATATGGAACTTGCTCACACTCCCACTCATTTACAATCAGTTATCTAGAACCTGCTCACAATGCTGCCGATTTACACTCAATTACCTAGAAGCTGCCTACACTACCGCTCATGTTTACACTCAGTTATCTAGGCCCTGCCTACACTACCCCTCATGTTTATGTTTTTGTGTGTCTGCACAAAGAAACCATATCTTATGCATACAAGTGTAACATGGATTCAAAGCTTATTCAACTGTTATTACTATTTCTATGTGGTACAAATGCAAAATTTAGAGAGAGACAGCATCATGACCCCGCCCACTGCATGTGACCGGTGTTTACTGACCTCAGCTGCAGCGTTTCAGTGCCATGGGTTCTCCTCTTGTGGGTTTTACTGCAGTGCTGATGGTTTTCGTTCTGGAGTAGTGACCTCAGCTATATGGAACCTGCTCACACTCCCACTCATTCATACTCAGTTATTTAGAACCTGCTCACAATGCCACCCATTTACACTCAGTTATCTAGAAGCTGCCTACACTACTGCTCATGTTCATGCTCAGTAATCTAGGCCCTGCCTACAATACCACTCATGTTCATGTTTTTGTGTGTCTGCACAATGAAACCATATCTTATGCATACAAATGCAACATGGATTCAAAGCTTATTCAACTGTTATTACTATTTCTATGTGGTACAAATGCAAAATAAGTCATATTAGATGTATTTCTACACCATGTGTTTGTTTTCGCAGCAATAACTGTGGTTTGTTAGGGTTCATTGCTTTTTTCGGCCTCTATGAATTTACTGTGATGCCCTTCAGACTCTGCGATGCCTCCAAACAGCCGTTTGATCAGTATAACTGCTTCTGGTTGATTTTCCGCCACGCTTTGTCCACCAGAGTGTGTATTTTTACCAACAGAACTAATCACGAAGTCATATTAGAGTTGCTTTCAGAATTGCAGTAGAGAAAAAAACAAAAAAACAAAACAAAAAAAGGCTGCGATGGAGAAAAAAAAAGAAAAGCTCAGCACTTTCGTAATCCTCACTGGTCGGATTTCGACCTGCCACGGAATGAAGAAATAGACAGCCACAAAGCTGGAATGATGAATGTGGGTCTGGGAAGAAACGGACCCTCCTGTGACCGGGTCTTGAGAGTAGCTTTCAAAAACCAGACCCAAATGATGTCCCTCGGAGAGAGAGATAGAGAGAGAGAGAGATAGAGAGAGAGAGAGAGAGCTAGACCCAGAGATACATATACAGAGTGATAGAGGGAGAGGCAGAAAGGGCCAAGGAAAGAAGATGCCTCTCCTGGGTCCCAGGGGAGCCAGAGGCCGAGGCCCAGCCATGTGTTTATTTACGGTGGTTGTATAATAGTGGAGGTAAAGGAGCACCGCCTGGGCCAGCAACACTGACATCTTTACTGTTGCCGGCGGCTCCTCTCTGCTCAAGCCCGTGGTCAGCCACAGGTGCCGAGTGTTACATGAGCTTTGATTTATTAGCAGCCCTGCCGGCCCAGTGACTGGACGCTACGCTGCCCTCTGCTGGCCACAAGCCTGCATTTTGGGGATGGGGATGTCCAGGAAACCCCCCCTCAGGGCCTGGATGTGGTCAGCAAGGTGAATAACCCTTCATAGATGTGTCCTTTTCAATGCTATGCTAACGTAAGTGATAATCGAGTGGGTTAATGGTTATATATATATATATAATATATATATATATATATATATATATATATATATATATATATATAAATATAATATATATATATATATAATATAATATATATATTATATATATATAATATATATCCAATATATATATCCAATATATATATAACCATTAACCCATTAACCCATTAACACTTTTACGACACAGAAAAGAAATCAAAGTTAGTTGTGGCAGGAGCCTAATATATCATGCTGACTGGAGATCCTGGGATGTTAGTAAGCAATCACAGTTACCCTCTGTGTGACTGCAGCAGTCATTGATCTACTCATCTGTGAATTCATTTGACTTGTAAAGAGCTTGTAATTAATTGGATTTTTTTTAAATTGCTTAACAACACTAATATATATATATATATATTATATATATATATATATATATATATATATATATATATATATATATATATATATATATATGAAAAGTTTTAGAACACTAAAATTCCTTGTTCCTTTAACAGGGAATGCTCTACGTATGTTTGCCTGGGCTGAGGTGTGACATACTAAACATTACATTTTCTTGGATCCACCTGCTCTTCCCATTCCGTATATCAGTTTCACGCATCCAGGCCAAACTGGAGCAGCTCCTCCAGCAAATAAATCCAACAGCGGTACCGTCCAGCCGGCCTCAATGTCCACGATGCTGCTTTTGCCGCCATCACTCACCTCACACACAGCGAGCCCTGTTGAGGTCTGGCGAAGGGACATGCCTGGATCCTGAGATTTGGACGGAGTCGGGGAGTTTTCCCTGCGCCTTTATTTAAAGGCCTCATAAATTTCCTCCATGCACGTTATCTGCTGTGATAAATCCACCGTTCCCTCAAACGACACACGCTCAGCAGGCACGCGAAGGCCGCGTTCACGTACCGAGCCTTATTGAAAAATTCCATTATTTTCAGTCCGCTGTGATCGCGCTACTGACCCGAATCCATCATTAGCACTAGTTCAAATGGACCTCTGTCCTGAAAAGACCCACATGTGAGTCCAATTCCAGGAAGACATTCCCAGATTTCTTCAGGAGAATCCTTGCCATTATTTTGAAGGACATTCCAATTCTCAACATTGTTCTACTGATAAAACACTCGAAAGCCTCAAGCTGATTTGAGTTGAAGGTCTACAGGTGGTTCTTCAAGGGTTCCATACAGAACCATGAATACTTAAGGAAAGGGGTAAAGGCTTGCTTTCATCTTCCAAGCGTTCTTCACATTAATGGAGAATGTCTTGTGAATGGTTTTATGTAGAACCTCTTTGAAAATGGTTAAGTCACATTATTATGACCACCAGCTAATACTGAGTGACCACCGTGGGAGACCCAATAACGTCCTGGTAGGTGGTCACAGGTATCTGAAGCCATGCTGACTGTAGTGCATCCCATAGCTGCTGGACGGAGCATGGATGAGGATCCATAGAGCCAACACCACCATCCAGGTGGTCCCACAGATGCTCGATTGGGTTCAAGTCTGGGGAATTAGGGGTCCAGGGTAGTATTTGGAAGTCTTGGTCAGCTCTTCCAACCAATGTGGGACATTTCTAGTCGTGTGATGTGTCACATTGTCTTGCTGGAAGATCCCATTCGCCCCAGAGAAGACAATCAGCATGTATGGTGTACGTGACCTGCAAGGATGGATTCAGACCCAATCAGTTGAGAAGGTCTTCCACAAGGATGAGTGGGTCTAGAGATTGCTATGTCAACATTCCCCAGACCATATCACTGCCACCACAAGCTTGTGAAAAATAAGAAGAAGTCAGAGGTTCTGGAGCTGATCATGGAACTGACCAATTATGTTGACCACCTTCAAAAGTGGATCAAATCTAAGTTTTAAAGATCAGATCTGGACCAACACTCCTACTCTGTAATCTGAACATAGCCAACATGTCTTGGCGTGTGCTGGTCTGTGTGTGTGTGTCTGTGACTCGGGGTCATTGTAATGGCAGGGGTCTCTGAGTTTTAATGCTTTTGTGCGCAGGCAGAGGGAAGGCCGGCCCCGGGGGCCTCCAGGGCCCAGTAAGCGGATGGCAGGTCCACTCCATCAGCTGCAGAGCACCTGAACTCTGCCTGAACTCGAACGCCGTTTTTATTCCGCTGGCATCTGCCGCTCGGCCACCGGAGACGGGGCGCGAGGCGGACCTTTTGTCTCCCTCCTCCTCCCAGCATCTGCTAGGCCATCTTTAGGAGTTTAATAATGGCCCTCACCTCCTGCCTTTCTGCCCACCTACATGCACACACACGCACACATATACACACTCCATGCACACACTCATATATAGTGCACACACACACTGCTCATATTTGGAGGGGATGGTGGGATGAGGGGGCCCCGATAAGGACAACGTCCGCTTACTGTAAATATGGCATGAGTTGTGTTTGCATGTACAGGTTGATGATGCGTGGGTGCCTATGTAGGTAAATACAATGCAATGACATACTTGTATTATTATTTACCTTACAAGGAGTTTCTTTGATGTACATTACTTATTAGTTACACAACCTTCAAATTCATACTCTGATCAATAGGGGCAGCATATCGTCACTGTCCGATCTCCATTTTTGTTGATTTTAAGTTTTCTATATCATTTGAACATCAATCAATCAACCTTATTTTCACTCAGTAATACATTGAGGGTAACCCTCATTTTTAATGCAACAGAGCATTCACAACTTAAAGAGACTAAAAATAAATTAAAATTTGAATTAATTATTTAATTAAGGAAGCTAAAATAAGAAACTTCATAAGTAAAACAATAAGAGTTAATTAAGATCTAAAATAAATACAAGGATATGTGGACAAGCTAAAAATATAAAACAAAGATAAGACAAGATTAAAAGAAGATTAAAAAAAGTAAGTTAATTAAATACACCAAGATTATGAAGAAAGTAAATGATGAAAATTAAATGAAATGCAAAACTGAGATTGGATAGATAAAAGGACAACAAAATAATAATAAAAATAAATAAATAAAAAAGGTAAAAAGCCAAAAATAGTACAGGAAATAAAATAAATAAAAGGTGAAATTAAAAATAGATAAAATACATCAAATGGCTAAAGGTAGAACAGACAAATCAGATAAATAAAAGGACAAAATAAATAAAATAAAAGGCCAAAGGAGAACAGGAAAGAAATTAAAACATGTACAGGCTGTGTGAGAGTGGTTAGAAACTACAAGTTTAAAATGATTTAGTGACACCAGCGAGCTGAGTTTTAGAGTTTCACTGTAGCTAAAGGCAGATTTTTCCAACTCAGTAGAAACTCTAACAACCTGACAGGTCATCCAATCAGCAGAGCTAGTCTGATAATTACAGCTGTTCAAAGAAATCAAGGAAGAGCCATAAGAGTGTAAATGAATATAAGCCAGTGTGATTGCCGTTGAGCTGCTAGTGAGGGCTAGCCTACTTGTTGGTACGATCTTCAAGGGTAAGTGCTGTAAGGGTCATCGTAATTGATTGATTGATTGATTAGAACATGCCATGCAATAGTTGTTTACATTGTGCAAAAATGGCTTGATGAGTGGACCATAGAAGTGCTCCAAAACAGCTTGGAAATATTCTGGTTCAATTGACTTACATTGAAAGTAAAGTTTTTCATTGGACGGTGATGATATCCTTCTATTATAAGAAAGAAAAAGAAAGGCACACTCCTCCCTCTTCACCCCTTAACAGTCTAGAAGATACATTCATTTTTATTTATTTATTTTTATTTGTATTTGTGTAGTTATTTTTACAACCATGTTGTCCCAAAGCATCTTTAAAGAAGTTTGAAAACAGACAGTTACAACATATATATTCCCCAGTGAGCAAGCCAGAGGCAACAGTTGCAAGAACAACTCCCTCAGACTGGAGGAAGAAACCTTGGGAGGAACCAAAACTCTCAAGCTGAGACCCGTCCTCCTCTGGTCAAACAGTATTTACAGTTTAATAAACTAAACACCAAAGAAAAGCTAAAATTGTCTCTGTTTGAAGTCTGAAGGGTAAAAGCTTTAGAAACTGTGCTGGTAGAGACAGTCTCTGACTGAGGCAGTCTCAGCATCAAACTTCATCCCTTTACTCTCCAAGAGCGTCTCCAGTGGCAGAAAGCATCATTGTATTTACCTCTTATTGGCTATTTGTACTTAAATGATCTAACTGGTAACAGCACCTTCAACATCAGAGCTACTTCCTCATCCTCACATGTTGGACTGATTCCACTGATATTGGTCCCCTAGGGTTAGGTTTAGGACCAATCAGAACACTTGGAGTAAAACCTATTTATATTAATTTACATTGAATTGAATTATATAATTATATATACTACTCTCAACTGATTTGGGTCTGAATCCATCCTTGCAGATCATGTACACCATACATGCTGATGGTCTGGTCTTCTCTGGGGTGGATGGGATCTTCCAGCAAGACGATGCAACACATCACACGACTAGAAATGTCCCACATTGATTAAAGGAGCTGACCAAGCCTCCTACCCAGGACCCCTAATTCCCCAGACTTGAGCCTCTGTGGGACCACCTGGATGGTGGTGTTGGCTCTATGGATCCTCCTCCATGCTCCCTCCAGCAGCTGTGGGATGCACTGCAGTCAGCATGATACCTCCAGATACCTGTGACCACCTACCAGGACCTTACTGAGTCTCCCAGTCCGTCTAGCTGCTGTCTGTGCTGGACGCGGCGGTCACTCTGGATATTAGCTGGTGTTCATAATAATGTGACTCCACTGTGTGTATGATCACGTATAGCGTAAGCCGCCTCAGGCGGGAGGTCAGGGTGACGGGACCCCCGGTGCGTGACGTGTGGGTGTGAAGGCGGAGCAGGCGTGAGGGCAGCGGGGAAGAGAAAGCAGGTTATTAGAGTGGACGGAGAAATATGATGCGTCGAGTTTTATGTCGTCCATCCACTTCTTTCTCCTGCCTTCTCTCTTTTCTCCGTCTTGTTTTACAGGCTCTCCCTCCCTCTCTCTTTCCTTCTCTCCTCCCTCTCTCCCTCTCTCTCTCCCTCTCTCCTCCCTCTCTCCCTCTCTCTCTCCCTCCCTCTCTCTCTCCCTCTCTCCTCCTCTCTCCCTCCCTCTTTCTCGCCCTCTCTCCTCCCTCTCTCCCTCTCTCCCTCTCTCTCTCTCCTCTCTCTATCCCTCCCTCTCTCTTTCCTTCTCTCCCTCCCTCTCTCCCTCTCTCCTCCCTCTCTCCCTCTCTCTCTCCCTCTCTCTCTCCCTCCCTCTCTCCCTCTCTCTCTCCTCCCTCTCTCCCTCTCTCTCTCCCTCCCTCTCTCTCTCCCTCTCTCCCTCTCTCCCTCCCTCTCTGTCTCCCTCTCTCCTCCCTCTCTCCCTCTCTCCCTCTCTCTCTCCCTCTCTCTATCCCTCCCTCTCTCTTTCCTTCTCTCCTCCCTCTCTCCCTCTCTCCTCCCTCTCTCCCTCTCTCTCTCCCTCTCTCTCTCCCTCCCTCTCTCCCTCTCTCTCTCCTCCCTCTCTCCCTCTCTCTCTCCCTCCCTCTCTCTCTCCCTCTCTCCCTCTCTCCCTCCCTCTCTGTCTCCCTCTCTCCTCCCTCTCTCCCTCTCTCCCTCTCTCTCTCCCTCTCTCTATCCCTCCCTCTCTCTTTCCTTCTCTCCTCCCTCTCTCCCTCTCTCTCCCTCTCTCTCTCCCTCCCTCTCTCCCTCTCTCTCTCCTCCCTCTCTCCCTCTCTCTCTCCCTCCCCTCTCTCCCTCTCTCTCTCCCTCCCTCTGTCTTGCTTGCAACTATCCTTCTCTATCACTCTTTTTCAGTCTTCCACTAGCTCTGTCCTTCCTCTCCTCCTTCACTCTTTTCCCCTCTCTCTCCCTCTCTCCATCTCTCTCTCTCTCACTTTCTCTCTTGCTTCTCTCTCTCTCTCCCTCCCTTTCTCCCTCCCTCAATCTCTTGGTTGCAATCATCCTTCTCTGTCTTTCTTTTTTACTACTACTAGCTCTACTCTACTCTAGCTCTCTCCTCCTTCACTCTTTTTCCTCTCTCCCTCTCTCCTGCTTCTCTTTTTCTCCCTCTCTCTATCACACTTTCTCTCCAGCTTCTCTTTTTCTCCCTCTCTCTTTCTCTCTCTCCTTCTCTCTCTCCCTTCCTCCATCTCTTGGTTGTAATCATCCTTCACTATCTCTCTTTTTCATAGTCTTCCTCTAGCTCTCTCCACTCTTTCTCCCTCTCTCCATCTCTCTCTCTATCTCTCTTTCTCTCCTGCCTCTTTTTTTCTCCCTCTCTCCATCTCTCTCTCTATCTCTCACTTTCGCTCCTGCTTCTCTCTCTCCCTCCCTCTCTCCCTCCCTCCATCTCTTGGTTATAATCATCCTTCTTTATCTCTCTTTTTCATAGTCTTCCTCTAGCTCTCTCCTCCTTCACTCTTTCTCCCTTACTCCCTCCCTTGCTCTTCACTTTCTCTCTCTTACACTTTCTCTCCTGCTTTTCTATCTCTCCCTCTTTCTCTCTCTCTCTCTTTCTAACTCTCTCTCCTGCTTCTCTATGTCTCCCTCTCTCCCTCCCTCGCTCTTCACTTTCTCTCTCTCTTACACTTTCTCTCCTGTTTCTCTCTCTCTCTCCTTCTCTTCCTATCTCTTTCTCTCACTTTCCCTCCTGCTTCTCTCTCTCCCTCTCTCCCTCCCTCGCTCTTCACTTTCTCCATCTCTTACACTTTCTCTCCTGCTCCTCTCTCTCTCTCTCTCCCTCGCTCTTCACTTTCTCTCTCTCGATCTCTTACACTTTCTCTCCTGCTTCTCTCTTTCTCTCTCTCTCACTTTCTCTCCTGCTTCTCTCTCTCCCTCCCTCGCTCTTCACTTTGTCTCTCTCTCTATCTCTTACACTTTCTCTCCTGCTTCTCTCTCTCTCTTTCTCTCTCTCTCTCCCTTTCTCTCCTGCTTCTCTCTCTCTCTCTTTCTCTCTCTCTCCCTTTCTCTCCTGCTTCTCTCTCTCTCCCTCTCTCCCTCCCTCGCTCTTCACTTTCTCTATCTCTTACACTTTCTCTCCTGCTTCTCTCTCTCTCTCTCTTTCCCTCTCTCTCTCTCTCTCTCTCTCTCTCTCTCTCCCTCCCTCGCTCTTCACAAACATGCCTGCAACCATGCCCTTTCCTCTTCAAACTAATTACCTCGGCTACCTTGTACCCACAACCCCTTGGGACACTAACAACTGTCAGACCAGTATTATTTTTGAAATTTAAACAATCATCTTACGTGCGCTGCTGCTAAGATCCTGGCCTTTTCGGCAGCTTCGACCTTCAGTAATTAATACCCCAGGGCCCATTATTGGCAAAGCCTTTATCCTTTGGGCCAAGAAGCCTCTAACCCGCTAATTACGGGCAAGCAGCTAATCTTCCAGCCTCGGTGATTGACAGGTACACCTATTCTACTAATTGCCTGTTGCAGACAACACCTGGTGAACTGAATCGTCTGGGGAGGCAGGATAGTACTGAAAACTCCTATAGGCCTCATGGGAAGCCTAGCAAGTTTTTTTTTTTTTTTAGTGAGAGTGAGAGAGAGAGACAGAGAGAGAGAGAGAGAGAGTGAGAGAGAGAGAGTATGTGTGTGTGTGTATGTGTTTTGTTTTTCATCTAAGTGCTCGGAGTCTGTGTTCTGTGTGTAAGTGGAGGTTTTGTCCAGGTATTGTCGTGTGTATATGCACGGATGGTGCGTGCGTTCGTGTTTTGGATGCTGAGACGAACTCGTTCAGCTGCGTCCTCAGCGCAGGACGTGTCAAGGCTCTAGTCAGCGTCTCAGCGAAACCGCAGTAAACAGCATTAATCTACACAACGCTGCTCTCGCGTCACTCACTGAACCAGCTGAGAGCTAAGAAGAAGTTCAGCAGTAGCTATACTGGAGTGCTGATTTAGGAAATCTTTGTAATCTTTGTATTTAGGATAACAAAACAGATTATATTAATGGGTTAATTAGACAGATGAAATATTAGAATCAGTTAAAGAACAGATAGATAGATAGATAGATAGATAGATAGATAGATAGATAGATAGATAGATAGATAGATAGATAGATAGATTAGAATTAAAGAAGCTAGCTAGATTGCTAACAAGAAAGAT
>CM038719.1:39718619-39728619 GCA_021613375.1 Megaleporinus macrocephalus | reverse complement strand
TATTACATAGCATGCATAATAACTTGCATAATGCCTGGCATAAGCCTATATAATTGCTATAAAATATAAAAATGTTTATATAGAATTGAGGATAAAGGATTTATAAGAAGTGTCACCAACATTTTTGTAATACTAAAAATGGACATGAAGATGAAATTGTCTTCAAGTCTTTTTAGGATATATTACCATTTTTTTTTATTTGTATTTATATGTAAAAGCAAATTACAAAGTAAAACTTTGAACAATAACCAATAACAATTTTTATATTTTGTTAACTATTTGATATGTTAGACTTAGCACATGACATATATATATATATATATATATATATATATATATATATATATATATATATATATATATATATATATATATATATATCGTCGCTATCCTATAAAAAACAAGTATCTTCAAATTGCCAACTTTACAAAAGAGGACAAATACTGTCCTCATTTTCAATGTAAGTCAATGGAACCAGAATTTTTTCCAAGCTATTTTCAGGCATTTGTATGGGTCCATTCATCATGAGATTTTCCCACAATGCAAAAAGCAGCTGCTGCATTTAATTAATGTAGAAAAATAGATATGATAAATATATATATATGATTATATATTACACACACACACACATATATATATATATATATATATATATATATATATATATATATATATATATATATATATATATATATATATGTGTGTGTAATTTGACCAGGAATATTTGAACCTTTGCATACATGTGACCATGACTGTGAACTGAGGTAGAAAGTGACTCTTAATTAAGCTTATCGCTTTGATAGAAATGATAGAATATGATTTCTGATCACCTGTGCAATAAAAAATCCATTGAAAAATATAACTAATTATGTGGTAGTGACTGCGTCAACATATTTTGAGCAGAACTAAAAAAATTTTGACTGAGATACAATTTTTTATATTATACTAGCTTGAAAGGGTGAATAACATGTAAAGTATGAACTTGGAGTATAGCTCACTGTTGTCAGGGCTTGCACATCACAGATTATGGGATACTTAGTTGTGCTGTTACACTATCAGTCAAAAGTTTGGAGACACCCACCCAGGTTCTTCTTATGTGTACTATATTAATAGTAATAATATTAGTGAATATGTGTGAAGAGATCAGAACTATAAAATAAGAGGTATGGATTTATTGCTGGAGCAGAATAAAACATCTGGTTGTGTTTAAAGAATGTTTAGAAGGTCTTTTAGAAATGAGG
This sequence comes from Megaleporinus macrocephalus, assembly GCA_021613375.1. Taxonomy (NCBI): domain Eukaryota; kingdom Metazoa; phylum Chordata; class Actinopteri; order Characiformes; family Anostomidae; genus Megaleporinus; species Megaleporinus macrocephalus. Next base: position 39,727,378 of record CM038719.1, on the reverse strand, counting down.
GCTCCAACTTTAGTATTTATACTCATATTTCAACATATTCAGATCAAATTGTCTTTATTATTATAAACATATATACATGACTGCTCAAAAGTTTGGGATCACAGTGAAATGTTCTTGTTTTAATGGAGTATCTTCTTCCTTAACACAACAATGGACTGACGGGTCTCTAAAGAAAGTTGTTTCTTTCTGGTCATTGTGAGTCGGTCAGCAAGCCATCAACTGCTGATCTTCAGATACTAAACTAACCTAGAATGTTGTTCCCTTTTATACTCACTTATTAGTAGAATGTTTTTCAGCTGTGCATCACAATTGAGCAAAAGTGTCCTAACAACCAATTAGCCCAATAACATCCTTAACTTGGATTGGCGGCCGTACCAGGAGATTTAGACAGAGGACTGAGAATTACTGATAATAGAACTATATGTAAAATAACCCTCTATACAAAAATAGACTTTAATACAAACATTTTTATTTTTTAAAAATCATCTGATACACTTACATTCATTGTGAAATGGACAATATTGTTTGTGAATTGCATAAAAATCGCATGAAATAAATTCTAAAGTGATCCTAAACTTTTGAGCGGTAGTGTATATTAAACTTCTTCTACACACACACACACACACACACACACACACACACACACACACACACACACACACACACATATATATATATGAACATGTCATGATAAAAGTCACCCGTTTATAGAACTTCTTATACTTCATATTTTCTCTCAAAACTTCCCATTTAGTGTATTTGACTATATATATATATATATATATATATATATATATTTTTTTTTTTTTTACGGGAACGATATGCATAAAAGTCCATCTGTGTTAAAGAAAATCCCGCAGATTTGGTTTGAGCCCGCTCTGCCTTGAGTCGAATGCTGCAGGGATTAATTTAACATTTTTACTGTGTACCTTCCTCGCACCGCCAGCCGTATGCTCTCATTTCTAAATCAGGTAGAGGACCTTCGAGATTAGCGCCGCTCTCGCCTTGCGTAATCCACATTAATGCATCGCGGCTCCGCTAATAAGGCGACACGCTCTCACTCAGCCTGACCAGAGGCCGAAGATTATGCACCAGAGTCTGGTGTTTGGCGCTAGTGTTCCGGCTTGATGTAGTCTAGGCCCAGTATTACATCGTCAACAGTGCTGTAATTACTTCATTCAGTTGTTAGAAACTTTTGCTTTGAAATAAACCTTTTTATGCATATCTTTCCAGTAACAAGATACAGTGTCTACTAAATGAGAAGTTTAGATATTAATATTGGGAAAAATTGTAAATGGGTATTGTCACTTTATCATTCAAACACCCAAACATTACATTGTCAGCCATACTGTAATTTCTTCATTTAGTTGAATGAAACTGAAATAACTTTTAAATGTACTCACTCAGTTCAGCTCAGAGTAACTTCTGCCAGAACAGCTTTTGTTTTATGCATATCATTCCCACAACAATAACACATGCATATTATTAAGTGGGTGATTTTTATAGGTCCATTATCACAAAACTGCCCAAGTATTACATTGTTAACCATGTAATTTCTTCATGTAGCTGAATGAAATTGAAATTATTCGAATTAAATTTAGTTTAATAATAAAACTAACAGAATAAACAAATTTACTCACCAGTATGAGCTCAGAGTAACTTCTACTTTTAAACAAACCCAACGTTTAGATATTATTAAGTGGTAAAAGTTATGAATGGGTGCTTGTATTGGCCTGTTACCACAAAATCGCCCAAGTATTACACTGTCAACTATGTTGTAGTTTCTATATTTAGTTTCTTAATTTACTGAAATTGAAATTATTTGAATGAAATTAAAGTTTAATAATAAAAAAAACCTAAATAAACAAACTAACTTTTTCAGATGAGCTCAGAGTAACTTCTGTAACTTTTCTTTAACACAGATAGACTTTTATGCAATGTTCCTGTAACAAAATATAGTGTCTACTAAATGAAAAGTTTTGATATTATTAAGTGGGAAAAAGTTCCATAAGCAAGTGATTTTTATTGGCCATTTATCACAAAATAGTTCAAATATTACATTTTCAACCATGTTGTAATGTCTTCATGTAGATGAAAGAAATTGAAATTGTTTGAATTTAATTTAGTTTAATAATAAAAACAAACAGAATAAACCAATTTACTTACCAATGTGAGCTCAGAGTAACTTCTGCTTTGAAACAAACCAGAATAGTTGGACTTTTATGCATATCGTCCCCATAACAAAATCTATATTGTTTACTAAAAGAGAAGTTTAGATATTATTAAGTGGTAAATGTTCTATAAATGGGTGTGTTTTTGGCCCTTTACCACAAAATCATCCAAATATTAGATTGTCAACCTTGTTGTGATTGCTTCATTCAGTTGAATAAAATTTTAACGTCTTGAGTGAAATTAATTTTAATTAAAAAGAAATAGAATAAACAAATTATCTCACTCAGATAAGTTTATATTAAATTTTGCTTTGAAATAAACCCAAATATTACATTGCCAATCATGTTGTAATTTCTTCATGTAGCTGAAAGAAAATTGAAATTATTTGAATTAAATTTAGTTTAATAATAAAAACAAACAGAACAAACAAATTTACTCACCAATGTGAGCTCAGAGTAACTTCTGCTATGAAATAAACCATAACAGCTTTTCTTTAATGCACATGGACTTTTATGGATATCACTCCCATAACAACATATATTGTCTATTAAATGAGAAGTTACAATTAAGTGGGTAAAGTTATATAAATTGGTGATTTTTATTGGCCCTTAATCATAAAATTGCCCAAATATTACACTGTCAACCAAGTTGTAATTTCTTGATGTAGCTAAAAAAATAAAATGAGTTTAATAATAAAAACAAACAGAATAAGCAAATTTACTTATGCATATTGTTCCCATAACAAAATATATTGTCTACTAAATGGGACATTTAGATTTGATTATGGGACATTTAGATTTTATTAAGTGGTAAAAGTTCTATAAACAGGTGTGTTTATTGTATTTTTTATTACCACGAAATCGCCCAAATATTACACAGTGAACTATGTTGTTTAATTTCTTCATTTATTGAAATTGAAATTGTTCGAATGAAAAAAAAACTCCTTCTAAATAAACAAATTAACTCATTTTATGCATATCAATCCCATAACAGCATATAGCCCAGATATTACATTGTTAACCGTGTTGTAATTGCTTCATTCAGCTAAATGAAATTTAAATGATTTGAAATAAATGTAATTTAATGATAAAAACAAACAGTTTAAACCAATTGACCACCAATATGAGCTATTTTTGAGTAACTTTTGCTTTGAAATATACCAGTATAGATGGACTTTTATGCAAATCATCCCTATAACAAAATATATTTTCTACTAAATGAGAAGTTTAGATATTATTAAGTAAAACTTCTATAAATGGGTGATTTTTGTTGCCTCTTTACCACAAAATCACCCAAATATTCGATTGTCAGCTGTGTGTTGTAATTTCTTCATTTAGTTTTATGAAATAGAAATTACTTGTATTAAGTTTAATAATAAAAAAGAAATTGATACACATGTTGATAAGCTGTGCTGCTGTAATTCATCTGTAACCGTGGCTACATCACTAGCAGCTACATTGTTGTTACTAACACTTAATATAAAGTATAAATATGTTATTGCTATAGAATCTCAGGAAGTTGCTAGGCCGTTGCACTATGTGTTTGCTATGGTGTTGTTTGGCCATTACTAAGGTATTCCAGGTGGTTGCTAATATGTGTATATGTGTCTATATATTTACATATGCAGACGCTGTTATTCAAAGTGACTTACAGTTTACCTGTACACAGGTAGGTGAAGGTAGTGTTATAATTTATCTGTACACAGGTAGTTGAAGGTAGTGTTAGACAGTTTACCTGTACACAGGTAGGTGAAGGTAGTGTTACAGTTTACCTGTACACAGGTAGGTGAAGGTAGTGTTACAGTTTACCTGTCCACAGGTAGTTGAAGGTAGTGTTAGACAGTTTACCTGTACACAGGTAGGTGAAGGTAGTGTTACAGTTTACCTGTACACAGGTAGTTGAAGGTAGTGTTACAGTTTACCTGTACACAGGTAGTTGAAGGTAGTGTTACAGTTTACCTGTACACAGGTATGTGAAGGTAGTGTTACACTGTTTACCTCTACACAGGTAGGTGAAGGTAGTGTTAGACAGTTTACCTGTACACAGGTAGGTGAAGGTAGTGTTACAGTTTACCTGTACACAGGTAGTTGAAGGTAGTGTTACAGTTTACCTGTACACAGGTAGTTGAAGGTAGTGTTACAGTTTACCTGTACACAGGTATGTGAAGGTAGTGTTACACTGTTTACCTCTACACAGATAGGTGAAGGTAGTGTTAGGCAGTTTACCTCTACACAGGTAGTTGAAGGTAGTGTTAGAGAGTTTACCTGTACACAGGTATGTGAAGGTAGTGTTAGACAGTTTACCTCTACACAGGTAGGTGAAGGTAGTGTTAGACAGTTTACCTGTACACAGGTAGGTGAAGGTAGTGTTAGACAGTTTACCTCTACACAGGTAGTTGAAGGTAGTGTTAGAGAGTTTTCCTGTACACAGGTAGGTGAAGGTAGTGTTAGAGAGTTTACCTGTACACGGGTAGGTGAAGGTAGTGTTAGAGAGTTTACCTGTACACAGGTAGGTGAAGGTAGTGTTAGAGAGTTTACCTGTACACGGGTAGGTGAAGGTAGTGTTAAAGAGTTTACCTGTACACAGGTAGGTTAAGGTGGTGTTAGGAGTCTTATACAAGAACTCTAGTGTAAGCTGGTTAATCAGGTGAGGAACTGAACCCTAGTCTACGGCATAGGGGGCAGCAGTGTAACCCACTACACTGAAACAAACACATCAATCAATCTAGTGTAATAGTGTGCTGATCTAAACTAAACTTAAACTATTGCTGTATAAGCTGTAGCTCAAACACTAAACAGACAAAGCAAAGATCAATATATCCAACGAGGACGCCTTAGTAACAGGTTAATATCAGTGATGTCAGGACCAACAGACACATTGATTGGTTGATGAAAGCTAACTGGTGAGTAACGTTTCTTAGAAGTGTTTGCTGAAGACTCTTTTGGGTTTATCTGAAGTCAGTATCTTCATAACTCTTATTCTTATCATTATGTTATTGCTTTGCTAGGCAGCGTCAACCAGAGAAGGAGGTGTTGTCTCGGTTCCTCTCAAACTTTCTACCTCCTGGAGAGTTTCTCCCACACGACCCTCCCAAATACAAACACATCTGAAGTGAAATGAAGACAATATCAGTCACCGATGACAAGCCCCTTTGATGGTCAGACAAGGACAGCTCTAAAAACTGTTCTGACCAGGTTTATTCGAGCGAGGTGCGCTCTGAGGAGGCGTCAGACACGCGAGCGAGTGGACGTGATGTCAGACATGTCGGCTTCTCCTCGGGCGTCCGCCTCAGCATGAGCTTTCGAGCCTTCAGCAGCGTCCACTGCGCTAACAGTCAACAGCAGCGGGACGCCCTGTCAGTCGCTTTTGTTTCAGATGTGGATCCAGGGCTAAAGGCCAAGCCAGTGGGGTGGGTGGGAGAGGGGTGGTGGAGTGGGGGGGGGTGGTTGGAGGGAGAGGAAGAATTGGATTAAAGGATGTGGAGAGAGGGAGAGAGACAGAGCGAGAGAGCGAGAGAGAGAGAGAGAGAGAGAGAGAGTAGAGTCCTCTCCTCCAGGGGCCTGCTTAGCGCAGGGTTGATTTTGTGTAAATGTAACGTGCCCCCTCCAACGCTCCCCCCCCCCTCTGCACTTGACCTTCCAGCAGAGCCTCCGGAGGCCCTATTGATCTAAATAACATTATGATGCCATTAGCATATAGCGCAGGACAACAAACCACAGCTCGCTGGCGAAGGGAGCACCAGGCGCATGACCCAGCAGCTAGACTTACAGCTTCCGTGAGGATAAGAGAGAGAATCCCAAATCGGACCCCAGGTGGACCCCAGGTTCCACATAGTATGGACGAAGCACGGTACTGCCAAAACACTATCAGGATTATATTGTTATATATTACAGTTCACACAGTGGACTCCGCGCAGGCTGACCCTGCTGACCATTGCACTGACATCATCAGCAACCTCACTGGAGTACCTTCAGTGAATCAGCAAGCTTGGTTCAGTGGGATTGCCAGGCTTCTGGTTTTGGGCCAGGCTGTTGAGTTGGCTAGTGCACTATAGACCCCTGTGGTGCGGCCTAAGCTTTTGTCCTTAATGGTATTTTTCCTTGGTATTACTTTTACTTTTATACTTTAAGTAGTTCTAAAAGCAGTACTTTTACACTTTTACTGGAGTAAAAGCTTGAGCTGATACTTCAACTTCTACAGAACTATGTTTAAACCTAGTATCTATACTTCTACCTGAATAATGATTGTGAATACTCTTGACACCTTTGCTGTTGACCAGACATTGAGATCTGTCTGGTTGTGAATAATTATGGTTGCGCAACTATCATATCAACTCCGTTGCAACCACAGATGGTCCGGTCTGATTTGGACTTGTATACAACTTTTTGATTGGAATGCACAGATTCTGGAAAATAAAGGATTTTTCTGGAATTTTTCCACATTGAGAACCAATAGGATAGAAAAGTACATGCCAATCTACTGAGCGTCTACTCAACCGACAGACACCGTTTCACATACACGGACTCAGGGCGGACCCCCGACCCTGACTGCAGTGTTGGTTTTACCTGCACTCGTCTGTTGGTCGTTGTTTTCCATGTGTTCAATAAATGATGTTAAGTTCAGAAATAATGTGCATCCACTTCTTATTACTAGTGTGACATTTTAGCAGTAAATAAAGCACAAAACTTATAGATACTGGCCGTAAAAATTGGCCCCCCATGTCGGCCATCGGCTGACCCTGACCTCTAAACACTGGCATCAGCATCGGCTATAGAAAAACCCATATCGGTCGATCTCTAATGCTGAGATTTAATATAAAAGTAGGTGAAAAGGCAATTAAATATTACAATTCTTTTAAACTGCCCTTGTTGAATGTTCCTTAACAAATAACATTAAAATTAAAATTTAAATTAAAATACAACACTTATGGTTTCTACGCACATATTTGGGCACTCCTGGTCTAGTTACATAAAATTGGTGAAAATAAGACAACATATGCAGTACAGAGAACATACTTCCACTTACTATAATTACTGTTTATTTGCTGAATTTAACATGTTGGGAATATAAGAACCTAAAAATCTGGACTGCTCCAATGGTATGCCACATTAATGGGCCATTATGTTTATTTCAGCATAGAAATTCTACTGATATATATATAGTAGCTGAAAACTTCCATGTTAGAAGTTGTCCTAATTTATGTTCAACCAAAAAATATGTATTTTTAGCCAAACATATGAACATTTATAGAACATTTGCATATGACTCATAGTGTTCATCCCAGAAAATACTGACTGAAAATAGCTTCTAAATCAGGAGTATTTAATTAGAAGTTAGTAAGGTCTAGTTGGTGGAAGTGTCTTCAGGCCAAGGTCTGGACCATCATCATTTCTAACGTGTGTTCTGATTCAGTGGTGTATCCTGTTTACTGAAGTAGTCTAGTATCAGCATCTTATACCATCAGCTACTGAAACACCAACACATCACACATACCATACCATTCAGTATATTTCAGTATATTTACTGTTTAAATGCTGAACTGAATTAATTATTTATAAACTAATAATAAATGTTTTTTCACTCGATTTAACTCGATTTACCTCGATTTTTTTCTGCGCCGCAAAGCCCATATACCGTAAAGACAAGAAACGTTCCTCCGCTTAAAGTAAACACTGTCGAAACACTGTTTGGGTCCTCACTGGACAACGCCTGGGTCAGGACCCAGACAGCGGTCCACCTATTAGTGACCTCTGTTCCAGATAGTATCTTCACACTCAGTGAACTTCAGTCAAGTTATTGTAAAGAGGTTTTTGGAGCATTACTATTGGTCCATTCATCATTCAACATGTTCAGATCACATAAAAAAATGAAAATGGATTTTTGACCACCAGTTTTTTTCTTTGGACACCTTTTTTTGCATTAAAATTATTTATGCATAAGCTACACTACATTTGGCTTAATTAGCCCATCAGAAGAAGCTGGTTTCTAGTTCGCCAGGATGCTCTGAAAGGAGTTATGATTGGTTGGCAGCCTCATTCGAATCGTGCGGCCTTCAGTGTTGTGAACCTCAATACTGTGATATCCATTAGAGAAGAGATCAGTTGTGTGGCCTGCGTGTATTTGATATGCTCAGTTGCTTCACAGAGGGCTCTCATGGAGAATGGCTGGAGAAACAATCCAGCCCAGATAAAAAGACTGATAAATAAAGTGACAGATCAGTTTAACTGTGCCAGTAAACGTTAAACACAGGCTCGCGCTTTCAGGATAGCAGTCTTTCAGCCCTAGTGTCAGTGACAGATACTGTGCTGTTTACTGAACGGATCACGTTTTGGCGCAGGAAGCAGCAGAGAAGGCCAAACTCTGGACGTCCTGATGGTTCGGTGTTATATGGTGTGGATCTCAAGCACAAGCAGATGCTCAGTGTGCACCTCTGTCTGTTTGTGTGGGTTGTATGATGTTGGTTGCTTTCAATATGTTATTATACATGTTCTGTTATAATGTTATTATTATTATTATTATTATTAATTATTATTATTAAATATTTGCAACAGAAGAAGATATTATAGCTTTAAAAATATATACAGAAC
>CM038719.1:39696119-39713619 GCA_021613375.1 Megaleporinus macrocephalus | reverse complement strand
ATATATATATATATATATATACACTACCGCTCAAAAGTTTAGGATCACTTTAGAATTTCATTTCATGCAATTTTCATGCACTTCACAAACAATATTGTCCATTTCACAATTAATGTAAGTGTATCAGACGATTTTTAAAGAATTAAAATGTTTGTATTAAAGTCTATTTTTGTATAGAGGCTTGTTTTACATATAGTCCTATTATCAGTAATTCTCAGTCCTCTCTCTAAATCTCCTGGTACGACCGCCAATCCAAGTTAAGGATGTTATTGGACTAATTGGTTGTTAGGACACTCTTGCTCAATTGTGATGCACAGCTGAAAAACATTCTACTAATAAGTGAGTATAAAAGTGAGAACAACATTCTAGGTTAGTTTAGTATCTGAAGATCAGCAGTTGATGGCTTGCTGACCGACTCACAATGACCAGAAAGAAACAACTTTCTTTAGAGACCCGTCAGTCCATTGTTGTGTTAAGGAAGAAGATACTCCATAGAAAACAAGAACATTTCACTGTGATAAAAACTTTTGAGCAGTAGTGTATATATATACTATATATATATATATATATATATATATATATATATATATATATATATATATATATATTATATATATATATTAAATATTAGAAATTAGAAACTGCCACCTCATTAATAACCTCTCTTATTATCAGTACTGGACAGAGCACTGCCCAGCCTGTATCTGTATGTGTCCGAGTGGCTGTCTGAGGATCAGGCTGCGTGACTGTGTCTCTGGTCAGTGCGTGTGTGTTTAATTAACATCCTCAGTATCTGCTTAATGAAGGGGTGGCGTGCGGCTGAGCAGAGCAGCGTTTGGGTGATGAATGTGTGGCTTACAGGATGATAAATCGGAAAGCCCGGCTCTGTGGATGTCAGGAACACAAGCAGGGAGGGCGGGGTGGTGGAGGGGGGAGAGACGGGGAAGCAGGGGTTCATGGGTAAATGAGAGCGGAGTGGCTCCCTGGTGGGCAGCGGCGGAGTAAGGCATCGTGGGAAGTTGTGCGAGTGTGTGTGTGTGTGTGTGTGTGTGTGTTTGAGGAAATTGCAAGATGGGGCTGGCAGTGGGCTCCTGAAATGTCAAGCCCACACAGAGAGACCCTTCTTACTGACAGAACACACAGTGAGGGAAACACACACTGCAAACACTGGCCTTTACACACTCTCTCTCTCTCTCTCACACACACACACACACACACACACACACACACACACACACAGTCAGAGTCCGGTAAACTGCAGGCTTATTAATACCGAAGGTTGGAATGACCGGGGTTGGTCGGTGTGGTGTTATGATTCTGATCAGCTGGGGAAACATAAAAATGACCAGCCCATTGGCCGACGCTTATGCTGACCATACGCTAGAAGACTTTTAAAAGAAAAGTAGTTTAATAGACTAAAGTCTGACACCCTCTCACATCTAAACACTAGTCACAGACTTTTAGTCAAAGACTAGTCACAGGCTATGATTTTGCAAAGACTGGGGGTCTTTCAGAGTCACTATTCACACCTGTTGAGATTATTTCACATTTATATGATTGAAGCTAGCAATATTCAGCTAAACGTACAGCTCTCTGATAGGCTTATTGTAAACACACTGTAATGAACTGCTGTACATTTACTGTGGATATAAAACAGAATCTTACTGTTTTTTTTATAATAATTGTAAATCAGTTTCCCAATAACAGAAAATAACTGTAATTTATCAGCTAATACAGTATTTTCTGTTAACCTTACAGTCCAGTCACTATCCATCAACCTCATACTGGAGATTACAGACTAATGTTTATTCTATTTTTAATGATAACCTTTTATATTAAACTGTTTAAACCGCTTCTACTCATTTAAGAGATTAAATATAAGCAGTGGGCGGGACCAGCCTATTGGGCTCAGTTGAGTTAAGACTCGTTCAGATCATTCAGTCAGTGCAGGATTGTGTATTTTATGTATTGTGTTCATTCGTAAAATAAAGAAAGATAATCTAAATCAGTTCTTAGACGAGGAGATGCGAGCTGGTGTGTTTATAACTGACCTGTTTGGACTGCAGCTGCGGTGGTCCTCGTTAAACTCAAGAAAAAGCTAGCTGTTAATGTTGCATCTCCTAATAATCGATTTTGTCGGTATAATTATTAAACATTTAAGATATAAGATGTTGTTAGTCAGGACTGTTTCATTTAGTGACTAAATTTAGCAAAGAAACTGTAGCTTGAACTGTGTTAGCTAGTTAGCTAGCTAGCTGGCTGGCTAGTTGGTTAGTAACATTAATACACAGTTGTTTTACTGTCATATACTGTAATTCAGTTTACGGTACAGTTCTGTTAAAATAAATTACAGTAGATTCACTGTAAAATAACAGTAAAATACTGGTGCCTCTGTGCACTGTAGGCCCATTGGGCAGTGTTGTAGCATAGCATACTCAGCGGGGATTTCGAGGGCTTCATAGATTTCAGTCATGGTATAAATGGGAAGACACGTCAAAGAGGCACTCTTGCTCACTCCACAGCTCACTCCACAGCTCACTCCACAGCCCCACCAGTTTCTCCTCCTTCTGTAAAGTCCAGGAGAACCGCAGTTTCCGAACCCCCGCCGGAACTTCCCTCCATGTTCTTTACCCACCAGACATTCCTTCGAGCTCGCGCACTGTGTTGGAGGAGCTGCACACGGGGGCATGTTCCTTGGTGAAGAGAGCTCTCCTATTGGTTGTCGATGATGTTCACATGACTGTGTGAGCCGAGACTTCAGACCTGATAATATTAAACACGTTTGATTTTATTAGAACGCTCGGACGAGAAAAAGACTTAAACCTGCAGTCTAGACCACCTCACACTAAACCATCTAGATGGCTCGAGCGCGACTCAACTCCAGCAAGACTCTCATGATTATATTCCAACACTGGAAATTTGTCTGCATCAGTAAAATCCCTTAAAAATCGTTTGGCGTGAGGTCAGCATTAGTAGTGAAGCTAGTAGTAGTAAAGGGCAGTTCTGACCACACAGTTGTTCTGCATCAGACTGCACAGGATGGGCAGTTGTTCTGCTTTAGACCACACAGGGTGGGCAGTTGTTCTGCATCAGACTGCATGGAATGGCCAGTTGTTCTGCATCAGACTGCACAGGATGGGCAGTTGCTCTGCATCAGACTACACAGGATGTGCAGTTGTTCTGTATCAGACCACACAGGATGGGCAGTTGTTGTGCATCAGACCACACCGTATGGGCAGTTGTTCTGTATCAGACTACACAGGATGGGCAGTTGTTCTGTATCAGACTGCACAGGATGGACAGTTGTTCTGCATCAGACCACACAGGATGGACAGTTGTTCTGCATCAGACCACACAGGATGGACAGTTGTTCTGCATCAGACCACACAGGATGGACAGTTGTTCTGCATCAGACTGCACAGGATGGACAGTTGTTCTGCATCAGACCACACGGGATGGGCAGTTGTTCTGCATCAGACTGTATAGGATGGGCAGTTGTTCTGCATTAGACCACACAGGATGGACAGTTGTTCTGCATCAGACTGTATAGGATGGGCAGTTGTTCTGCATTAGACCACACAGGATGGACAGTTGTTCTGCATTAGACCACACAGGATGGGCAGTTGTTCTGCATCAGACTGCACAGGATGGACAGTTGTTCTGCATCAGACTGCACAGGATGGGCAGTTGTTCTGCATCAGACTGCATAGGATGGGCAGTTGTTCTGCTTTAGACCACACAGGGTGGGCAGTTGTTGTGCTCAATGAAAGAAAGACAGATTGTTGGTTCTGTTATTAGTGACTGAGATCAGTATAGAGTGTTAATCAGGTGCAGGTCCTTTCAGGACCCCCAACTTCAATCAGCTGCATTAATGATTGAGTGGAGAGTCTCCATATGATATATTTGGGGTAGCATCTCCATGTGACGTACTTGCACAATGCATGCTGGGTATTGTAGTGAGGGAGGAGTAACTACTGTGGGCCCTATTAAGAAGTGAAAGAGTAAGTATAGCAGCGTACCTCTCAGCATGTCTCTGCTCTCTCTCCCCTTGGTGAGCGGTAATGACACTGAGCAGGCCTTAATGCACCTACCTAGACAGCGATTATCACCTGGCTAATCCTACACTTCATTAGCCGCCGCTCTTAATAATTAAGTCAGAGAAGTGCCGAGGTCCGGGGAGACACGGCGTGCGCTGAAGCTCACATTAACAGTCACACTAGCGGAGGACTAAACAGGTGCCATCCGCCCCCAGGCTCCCTTATTCATCTCTGCCGTACAGCACAAGATCACTGGTTCAGGCCCAGGACGGGCGTCCCCCCCTTTCCACTGCACCGGTCAGCACCAGCTTCATGGCTTTATTGATCAACAGTGAGGCGCGGTGCGGAGTTAACGACCACACAGCCTGTTTGTTTAATTGACCTTCTCGTAGCAGGCAGGGAGTCGAAGCACTTTTTAAACGCTCCCCAATGTTCACTGAGGCTCTGCCACATAAGAGCGAGAGTTTGGTTAGCTCTTGGTGTATCAGACCTGGGAAGTTTGGTTATTACCATCATTTTTCTATATATAATCATGTAATTACATGTTTTACTACAGGGCAAGTTACATGGCACGTTGTAGCAGAAGTTTGGCGTCAGTGTTTTCACTGAAATGACAGCAGTTTGGTGGCAGAAAAGTGGGATTCTTATAGGTCATTTACAGCTTCCAATTATTCTATATATTCTATCTATCTATCTATGTATGTATGTATGTATGTATGTATGTATCTATCTATCTATGTATCTATCTATCTATCTATCTATCTATCTAATCTATCTATGTATTTATGTATGTATTTATCTATCTATCTATCTATCTATCTATCTATCTATCTATCTATCTATCTATCTATCTATCTATCTATGTATTTATGTATGTATGTATGTATGTATGTATGTATGTATGTATATATATGTATGTATGTATGTATGTATGTATGTATGTATGTATGTATATATGTATGTATGTATGTATGTATGTATGTATCTATCTATTTATGTATTTATATATGTATGTATGTATGTATGTATGTATCTGTCTATTTATGTATTTATGCATGTATGTATGTATCTACCTGTCTATGTATGTATGTATGTATGTATGTATGTATGTATGTATGTATGTATGTATGTATCTGTCTATCTATATATGTATGTATGTATGTATGTATCTGTCTATGTATGTATGTATGTATGTATCTGTCTATGTATGTATGTATGTATGTATCTATCTGTCTATCTATATATGTATGTATGTATGTATGTATGTATCTGTCTATGTATGTATGTATGTATGTATCTACCTGTCTATGTATGTATGTATGTATGTATGTACGTATCTATCTGTCTATCTATATATGTATGTATGTATCTATCTATCTATCTGTCTATGTATGTATGTATGTATGTATCTATCTGTCTATCTATATATGTATGTATGTATGTATGTATCTGTCTATGTATGTATGTATGTATGTATGTATGTATGTATCTGTCTATGTATGTATGTATGTATGTATGTATGTATGTATGTATCTGTCTATGTATGTATGTATGTATGTATGTATGTATGTATCTATGTATCTATGTATGTATCTGTCTATGTATGTATGTATGTATCTATCTTTCTATGTATGTATGTATGTATGTATCTATCTTTCTATGTATGTATGTATGTATCTATCTATCTATCTGTCTATCTATGTATGTATGTATGTATGTATGTTTGTTTCTATCTGTCTATGTATGTATGTATGTATGTATGTATGTATGTATCTATCTATCTGTCTATGTATGTATGTATGTATGTATGTATGTATGTATGTATGTATCTATCTATCTATCTATCTATCTATCTACACTAATACAAGGAAGGTACTCCCATTGCTCTTAAAACAGCCTCTGTTTGGAAAGTTGGAAATTGTAAGTTATATCCATGCTGATGTAATTGCATCCTGCAATTCTGTATCCTGTTGATGTTTAGGTGGGCTTTCATTCTGCAAACTTCCCACTTTACAATATTCCACAGGTATTCTTTAGAATTCAGATCAAACCATGAGTCATTGTCATGAAGTTATTGTCATGAGTCCAGTTTGAGATGACATTTGCTTTGTGACATGGTGCATTATCACCCCAGACATACAGGGGTTGGACAATGAAACTGAAACACCTGGTTTTAGACCACAATAATTGATTAGTATGGTGTAGGGCCTCCTTTTGCGGCCAATACAGCGTCAGTTGGTCTTGGGAATGACATATACAAGTCCTGCACAGTGGTCAGAGGGATTTTAATCCATTCTTCTTGCAGGACAGTGTCCATGTCACTACGTGATGCTGGTGGAGGAAAACGTTTCCTGACTCGCTCCTCCAAAACACCCCAAAGTGGCTCAATAATATTTAGATCTGGTGACTGTGCAGGTCATGATAGATGTTCAACTTCACTTTCATGTTTATCAAACCAATCTTTCTCCAGTCTTGCTGTGTGTGTTTATGCATTGTCATCCTGATACACGGCACCACCTTCAGGATACAATGTTTGAACCATTGGATGCACATGGTCCTCCAGAATGGTTCGGTAGCCCTTGGCAGTGAAGCGCCCATCTAGCACAAGTATTGGGCCAAGAGAACACCATGATATGGCAGCCCAAACCACCACTAATCCACCCCCATGCTTCACTCTGGGCATGCAACAATACATGGTTCACATTGTCCACAGCCCAAGATTTACACTCCTTGCACCACTGAAACCGACACTGGGCACGAGTGACCAAAGGTTTGGCTATAGCAGCCCGGCCGTGTATATTGACCCTGTGGAGCTCCTGACGGACAGTTCTGGCGGAAATAGGAGAAGCTGAGGTGCACATTTAACTCTGCCGTGATTTGATCAGACGTGGTTTTATGTTATTTGGATACAATCCGGGTTAGAACCCAACATCCCTTTCAGACAGCTTCCTCTCGCGTCCACAGTTAATCCTGTTGGATGTGGTTGGTCCTTCTTGGTGGTATGCTGACGTTACCCTGGATACCGCGGCTCTTGATACATCACAAAGACTTGCTGTCTTGGTCACAGATGTGCCAGCAAAACGTGCACCAACCATTTGTCCTCTTTTGAACTCTGGTACGTCCCAGAATGTTGTGTTATTGTAATATTTAGAGCTAAACTGTGCTCTTACCTGCTAACTGAACTTCACACTCTGCTCTTACTGGTGCAATGTTTTATTGAGCCACATGTTTTCATCCACGTCACACTGGATATCTTCCCTTGCAATGCAGCATAGACTGAATCTCGTGGAGTGTCTAATCCAGCCTCTGCAGGAATCTGTTGTGATATCCTACTATGTGTCCAGACTACAGACTGATATTATGGAAAATAATGACTATAATAAATGACTATAATAACAATTCACAAAATGTACCAAAAAAGTTTTTATAGAAATGTACAAATGATGCCTGAGAGATTATGACAACATGTTCAGCACTTTCGCATGTAATGATCTAGGCAATGACCTACAGTGTGAATGTTTTGGAAGGTAAGACAATTCAAGCAGTAGAACACATTTTGATAAACATGACAATTGCAATTGATTTGCAAAAGATGAAACACAGCGAGAACTGATATTATCATGTGCACAAGTGATGAGGAGATGTGGAGATTGAATGAACAGTTTTGAAAAATTCAATTTTGATCTGAGAAATGAACCAAATTGACTGAGAAAAACTGTAATAAATTTGCAAAAACTTTAAACAAACCTTTTGCACTTTGTGATTATGGGGTATTGTTTTTAGAAATGAGCACTGTGATTGGTAGTTGATTGTATTCTGGTATATAGGTCTACTTCTGGTTTTCTTGGTTATCTTGTTAGCTCTTGGGCTATTTTCTGGTTTCCTAATCTCTGTGTGTTTGTTAATCATGGACTCTCCTGCTCTCACCATCTCTGCTTCCACTCTGGACCCCATGCAATAAACAGATTTGCATATCGTTTCTGTCCATAGACCAACTTAAAATGATGATTTTAAGTTTTCTACATCATTTGAACACACCAATGGCTGTTTACATTGTGTGAAACAATTATTGAACCAATACAAGTGCTCCAAAATAGCTTGGAAAAAATTCTGGTTCCATTGACTTACATGGAAAGTAAAGTATGTTTTGAGTCTCTCCTGGAAAGCTGCAATTTTGAAAATACTTGTTTTTCATTGGACAGTGATGATATGTGTAAACCTACGTTACCCGCTCCTGTATTAAAATATAATGGTTTTGAAATTTGGATTGTCGGTGTATGGTGCACAGTTCGTACCTTGGAGCTCTCCAATGGACACAAAAGCTGTAACAAAGAGATGAAGGGGTGGAGTTACGGGAAGCCACAATCAGGTGGTAGAATCATGTCTTGGTTTACCAAAGTCATTGCACCGATGATGAATTGAAGCTTGCTGTAAAGAAGCCGAACGTTTTCAGGTCGTATTTCCTTCAGCAGACGCGTCTGTCCAGCCGGTTATTACTGTGGTCTGTAAAGGTTGATACACCTGAGGGCACACGCTCATACAGACAGTAGCAGACTCTCTGAGGACACTGTGTGGTCATGAATAATACAGGAGAAGAATTTGACCAGTGGCCTGTGGCAGACTGTGTGTATGCGTGCTGAGCGAAACCACCTTTATTCTGTCCCGCATTACCTACAGCCCATCGTCATAAAGAACACGACTAGACATCATAAAGCCGGCGCGTACAAAGCCGGCGTGTTCCTCACCGCGCCGGCGCTTCGGGGAGGAAATACCCGCCGCTGCTTTCGTCTGCTTCAGTCTGTGATTCCTTTATTGCTCTTCACGTGGTCTTTGTTTTAGACCACCGCTTCTGTAGAACAGGGCATTCACTGTAGACTGTACAAAAAACCCAGCAAATGTCCTTCTACTTAAGAACTACCTTCTTCTCCAGAAGACCTTCTATTCACGAACTACCTTCTCATCCAGACTCACTTTTACTCAAGAACAACCTTCTCCTCCAGACTTCCTACTACTCAAGAACTACCTTCTCCTCCAGACTCCCTTCTACTCAAGAACTACCTTCTCCTCCAGACTCCCTTCTACTCAAGAACAACCTTCTCCTCCAGACTTCCTACTACTCAAGAACTACCTTCTTCCCAGACTCCCTTTTACTCAAGAACTATCTTCTGCTCTAGACTTCCTTCTACTAAAGAACTACCTTCTCATCCAGACTTCCTACTACTCAAGAACTACCTTCTGCTCTAGATTTCCTTCTACTAAAGAACTACCTTCTCATCCAGACTTCCTACTACTCAAGAACTACCTTCTGCTCTAGATTTCCTTCTACTAAAGAACTACCTTCTCCTCCACACTTCCTACTACTCAAGAACTACCTTCTGCGCTAGATTTCCTTCTACTAAAGAACTACCTTCTCCTCCAGACTCCCTTTTACTCAAGAACTACCTTCTCCTCCAGACTCCCTTTTACTCAAGAACTACCTTCTCTTCCAGACTCTCTTTTACTCAAGAACTACCTTCTCCTCCAGACTCCCTTTTACTCAAGAATTACCTTCTCCTCCAGACTCCCTTTTACTCAAGAACTACCTTCTCTTCCAGACTCCCTTTTACTCAAGAACTACCTTCTCCTCCAGACTCCCTTTTACTCAAGAACTACCTTCTCCTCCAGACTCCCTTTTACTCAAGAACTACCTTCTCTTCCAGACTCCCTTTTACTCAAGAACTACCTTCTCCTCCAGACTCCCTTTTACTCAAGAACTACCTTCTCCTCCAGACTCCCTTTTACTCAAGAACTACCTTCTCTTCCAGACTCCCTTTTACTCAAGAACTACCTTCTCCTCCAGACTCCCTTTTACTCAAGAACTACATTCTCTTCCAGACTCCCTTTTACTCAAGAACTACCTTCTCCTCCAGACTCCCTTCTACTCAAGAACAACCTTCTCCTCCAGACTTCCTACTACTCAAGAACTACCTTCTTCCCAGACTCCCTTTTACTCAAGAACTATCTTCTGCTCTAGATTTCCTTCTACTAAAGAACTACCTTCTCATCCAGACTTCCTACTACTCAAGAACTACCTTCTGCTCTAGATTTCCTTCTACTAAAGAACTACCTTCTCATCCAGACTTCCTACTACTCAAGAACTACCTTCTGCGCTAGATTTCCTTCTACTAAAGAACTACCTTCTCCTCCAGACTCCCTTTTACTCAAGAACTACCTTCTCCTCCAGACTCCCTTTTACTCAAGAACTACCTTCTCTTCCAGACTCCCTTTTACTCAAGAACTACCTTCTCCTCCAGACTCCCTTTTACTCAAGAACTACCTTCTCCTCCAGACTCCCTTTTACTCAAGAACTACCCTTCTCCTCCAGACTCCCTTTTACTCAAGAACTACCTTCTCCTCCAGACTCCCTTTTACTCAAGAACTACCTTCTCTTCCAGACTCCCTTTTACTCAAGAACTACCTTCTCCTCCAGACTCCCTTTTACTCAAGAACTACCTTCTCTTCCAGACTTCCTTTTACTCAAGAACTACCTTCTCCTCCAGACTCCCTTTTACTCAAGAACTACCTTCTCTTCCAGACTCCCTTTTACTCAAGAACTACCTTCTCTTCCAGACTCCCTTTTCCTCAAGAACTACCTTCTGCTCTAGATTTCCTACTACTCAAGAACCACTTTTTCCTCCAGACTCCCCTCTACTCAAGAACTACCTTCTCCTCTAAACTGGGATTGTTGGACAGTGTGAGGCATGATATCTTTGCTCATGTTATAGACTTCGTGAGGGGATTTTCATTTGTGGGCTCTAACCATTGAATGAGGTGCCCTAGAAAGTGGGCTTTCACCGTTTTCCCCCTAGCAGTTGACCTCGAGCCCTCCATTCGCTTAACATACCATGCTGACGCCACATAGCCTCGACTGGGTTCACTCCATACGGTTAAAGCGTGGAACAGGCTGCTGTTCGCACCTCCAGCCTGAGACGAACTACTCTGCTTATTAGTGTTGGTCGCCCATCTCCTCGTCCTCCGCTTGGCTTTGGGCTGGCCGAGCTGCTTCCTCCAGTCTTTATTTTTAATGGAGACGTGTTGCCATGATTTATTCAAACGACAAACCTCAGTTTTCTCTCTCCTTTCTTTTTTTTATGTCGGAGGTATTAGTCATTGGGTGCTAATGTCAGATTACCTCGCTAGCCATTCAGCCCGTGATAAATGACTGAGACAGGCAGTAAAAAATAGATCAAAACCGCCGGGACGAGCGAGAAAGGCGGGGAGGGGAGGCGGGGAGAAGGAAGGAGGGTGGAGGGGGGGGTGAGAAAAAGAGGAAAAAGAGCTGAAGGGCCGGTAAATCATTTTAGTGAAACGCCCAACAGGGCCGGAAAACGCCACACATTATTCCACTGCCACGGCTAATCAAAGCCCGCCCGGTGATTAGAGCGATACGGAGAGAGAGGGAGAGCCATAGAGATAGAGGATGGCACGCTCACGCACTCCTTCTTCCGACCTTAACGAGTTATTATCGCGCCGAAGTGAGGCGCCGTGGCCCTCGTACGCGGGGCGCTGGGTGAAAGATGCCGTTCATCAGAGCAGGTGCCACCGGGCCATGTAACCGACTGCCGCGTCTGACTTAAATGGATGTCACGCCGTGATTCATTTCGCGAGTCGGTCCGAAACGCTGGGCCTTTTCTTCTCTGTCAGAAACAATCATCGCTGCACTTGCACTGCAATTACAAGCCGTTCCGCCCGTTTCTGACTTGCTAGCACTTCATTACGTGCCGTCGATGATTTGCCGAGGCTTACAGCCAAGCTAAGAGAGGCTATTGCCCATCACCATGGCTGTTAAGTACAAACGATTCATTGCAGAAGACATATCTTCACTGTCCAAAGAGAAACACGTACAACTTTACAGGAGAGGCCAAAAACTGTCCTTACTTTTAATGCAAGTCAATGGAACCAGAAAACTTTCCGAGCTATTTTGAAGCATTTCCTTTGATCTGTTGAGCATAAAATGTTCACACAATGTAAATAGCAACTGTTGCGTTCGAATCATGTAGAAAAAAAAAATTGACAAAAGTTAAGAGGCATATTTTCTTTGGACGGTGATGATATATAACATGAAATGACACAGTAGACACAACAGATAAATATGATGTAACAACAAATGTGTTCACACTTTATTAGAAGTTAGTTAGTTGGATTTTTTCTGAGAGTAAGTATTGGACCCTCACATGTACCTCCGAAATAGTAACTTTACAGGAGAGCCCAAAAACTGTCCTTACTTTTAATGTAAGTCAATGGAACCAGAAAACTTTCTGAGCTATGTTGAAGCATTTCTATTGGTCCGTTGAGCATAAAATGTGCACACAATGTAAACAGCAACTGTTGCATTCGAATCATATAGACAAATAAAAATTGTTAAAAATGAAGAGACATATTTTCTTTGGACAGCGATGAGATATAACATAAAATGACACAGTAGACACAACAGATATATATGATGTAACAATAAATGTGTCCACACTTTATTAGAAGTTAGTTGGTTGAGTTTTTCAGAAAGTAAGTATTGGACCCACGTACGCTCACTGACCAAAGAAAAACATGCACCTCGCAGCTACTGCTTTCAAATCATGTAGAAAAATAAAAATGGACAAAAATGAAGATACATGTTTTTTGGACGGAGACGATATATAACATTAAATTACACAGAAGACCCAACAGATAAATCTGATATAACAATAAATGTGTTCATACTTTATTAGAAACACTTGCAGGGATATTTTTCCACCTCTCCAAATTTTAGTCTTAGTAGTTGGTTGAGTTATTCAGAAAGTAAGTATTGGACCCACATACACTCACAGACCAAAGAAAAACATGCACCTCTAAAATAATAATTTTACAGGAGAGACCAAAAACTGTCTTCACTTTTAATGTAAGTCAATGGAACCAGAAAACTTTCCAAGCTATTTTGAAGCATTTCTATTGGTCCATTAGGCATAAAATGTTCACACATTGTAAACAGCAACTGTTGCATTCAAATCTGGTAGAAAAATAAAAATAGATGAAGATACATGTTTTCTTTGGAAGATGACCATATATAACATTAATCACACAGAAGATCCAAAAGATAAATATAATAAAGCAGTTAACGTGTTTACACTTTATTAGAAACACTTGCAGATGTTTTTCCACCTCTCCAAAGTTTAGTCTTAGTAGTTGGTTGGGTTTTTCTGAGAGTAATGATTAGACCCACATACACTCACTGACCAAAGAAAAACATGCATCTTCAGAGTCTTTACTTTCAATGTAAGTCTAAGGAACCAGAACATTTTCTGAGCTATTTTGAAGCATTTCTATTGGTCCATTAGGCATAAAATGTTCACACAATGTAAATATGATATAGTAAACTTTCAGCTCTGACTCAAAGGATTTAAAATAATTTAGCATTTAGCAGTCATTTTTTTATCAGTCACTCATTTTTCAGAGGCCAAAAGTAATTGGACATTTAAAAGAGCAGTTTCATAGCCAGACATGGCTTGTTCCTTCATTCCAGGATGAATGAAGGAGATCTGGGGCAGATACCAGGTGCTGAAAATGTACTTGATAGCTGTTCATGAGAGTTTAAGATCCGGTCCAAGCAGTGGTGGTGATAGGACCCAGATGTTTAAAGAGTCGCATGGCTGTTTGAGCTGCCGATGAATATGCCTGAGACAAAATTTAGGCAGAACAAATGTGAAGTAACTCAGTTTCCCATCTACTGCAGTTATTTGAAGGAACTTTAGATGAAGTAGCCATCGTGACTAGAGGCATTGAAACAAGAGGGATGGAGATTTAACTCGTTTCTGCTTCAAGTAGAATCTTCACAGCTGAGTTGGATGAGACCTTCACGAAGCTGCAGTTGGCTTCTTATTGGAATTTCTTGTGCCACCTTAAAAGATGCCAGAACAGAGTTTCCAGTTAACCTTTAGATGCACAAGCTAAGCAAACCCCACAACATGGATATATATATATATATATATATATATATATATATATATATATATATATATATATATATATATATATATATATATATATATATAAAATAAATAAATAAATAAAAAATATATGTATTTTTATTATTTATTTATTTATTTATTTATTTATTTATTTATTTATTTATTTATTCCTATGTTACTGTATGTACTGCTTAGTATCTCTATGGTAAATCTATTAAAATCAGTTTATTTCATTATTTAATATTTCAAGTGTTCATTAAAAACCTTGTTTTTGACCTCCATCTATTATCCTCTGCTTTATCCCACTAGTCGGGGTCACGGGGGGCCTGGAGCCAATCCCAGCGCCATCGGGCGAAGGCGTGATAGACCATGGACAGTTCACCAGTCCATCGCATGGCCAACACACACTCACACACTCACACACTCACACCTACGGCCAGTTTAGAGTGACCAATCAACCTCACATGCTGTGTTTTTAGCATCTGGCTAAAAGAAGGAATGGGCTGCTCTCTGTGTATTTATGAGGGTGAAGAACTGAGCACTGTTTTCCAGCATCTGTATCTAAACATCATAAACACACCTCCATTTTTAAGGCCTTCCGAATGAAATGAAACCCTCTCGCGAGGGTCCTGCTCGGTGTACATTCAGTGGTCACTCTTATGGGTAGCGGATTTATCTATTTATTTATTTAGTTGATTGCTTTTCACCGAAACATGAGATGTTAATGAAAAGCAGCGCTGTCGCTGAGCCCGGGCGCCGAATATCACCCAGGGCGTTGCACCTTGTCTTTTGAGCGCTGAGACTGACTCAGACCGAGACGGGCTCCGAATGCTGCGGTCCCTCATGCAGCAATTAGCATCACGTAAGCAGATGAAGTTGTCTTAGCTTTCAGCAAGTCCGCCTTCCCCCCACCTCGAAGGCCAACAGCTAAGAAATAATCACTCCCCTGCCCTTCTGCCTGTAATTCGCTCCACGCCGAGTTCATAAAAAAGTCAGCACTTCTCCCAGCCTCCTGTTTACCATCCCGAGACACCCAAATGGGCGAGAGAGAGAGAGAGAGAGAGAGAGAGAGAGAGAGAGAGAGAGAGAGAGAGAGGGAAAACACAGCCATGCATTATTTAATTTGTTGTGCGTTTGACTGACTGCAGTGCTGTCTTTCTTTGGAGCCAGCTTTCTATATGATATACTGCAGAGGCAGCTTTAGGGTTCCTGAAGCCGTCAGACACAACCAAACGCCTCTGATGCCCGTGTGTGATTAACAGGGTCGGCATGGTAACCCACCAAACCAGCCATAACATTAAAACCACCCCCTTATATCTACACACACTGTATCAGCTCCACTGACCATACAGGAGCTCCACTTACAGACTGTAGTTCATCTGATTCTCTATATACTTTATTACTCTGTTCTTTAATGATCAGGACCCCCACAGGACCACCACAGAGCAGCTACTATTTGAGTGGTGGGTCATTCTCTGTGTTAATGTGTGTTGTGCTGGTGTGAGTGGACCACTCACTGTCCACTCTATTAGACTACTTGCTGGTCCACCTTGTAGATGTAAAGTCAGAGACAGTAGCTCATCTGCTGCTGCACAGTTTGTGTTCCTCTAGTTCTTCATCAGTGGACACAGGACGCCGCCCACAGGACACTGCTGTCTGGATAGTTTTGGTTGGTGGATGATTCTCAGTCCAGCAGTGACACTAAGGAGGTGTTTGAACACTCCAGCAGTAGCACTGCTGTGTCTGATCCACTCACACCAGCACATCAGTGTCACTGCAGTGCTGAGAATGATCCACCTCCCTAATAGTATCTGCTCTGTGGTGGTCCTGTGGGGGTCCTGATCATTAAAGAACAGAGTAATAAAGTATACAGAGAATCAGATGAACTACAGTCTGTAAGTGGAGCTCCTGTATGGTCAGTGGAGCTGATACAGTGGACAGTGAGTGGAGGTCCTGTATGGTCAGTGGAGTTGATACAGTGGTCAGTGAGTGGAGGTCCTGTATGGTCAGTGGAGCTGATACAGTGGACAGTGAGTGGAGGTCCTGTATGGTCAGTGGAGCTGATACAGTGGACAGTGAGTGGAGGTCCTGTATGGTCAGTGGAGCTGATACAGTGGACAGTGAGTAGAGGTCCTGTATGGTCAGTGGAGCTGATACAGTGGACAGTTATGGCTGATTGGTGTATATGGTGTATTACACAGCAGCTCTGAATGAGACGGATGGAGATTGTGATTGGTGTGATTCTGTCCATGTGGCTGAAGATGTTTAGTACATTATGTATGAAAACATTAAGGGTCTGAAGGTTAGGGATCCGGTCTTGTGACCGGAAGGTCACTGGTTCGATCACTAGGACCCGCAGGACATGACTGAAGTGCCCTTGAGCAAGGCACCTAGCCCTAATTGCTCCCTGGACGCCGGGTATGTGTGCTCGCTGCCCCCTAGTGTTCACTAGTGTGGCTGTATGTTCACTAGTGTGTGTATATGTGGGTGTTTCACTGCCTCCTAGTGTGTATGTTCACTAGTGTGTATATATGTGGGCGTTTCACTGCCCCCTAGTGTGTATGTTCACTAGTGTGTGTATATGTGGGTGTTTCACTGCCCCCTAGTGTGTATGTTCACTAGTATGTGTATATGTGGGTGTTTCACTGCCCCCTAGTGTGTATGTTCACTAGGGCGCGTGTATGTGTGTGTTTCACTGCCCCCTAGTGTGTATGTTCACTAGTGTGTATATATGTGGGCGTTTCACTGCCCCCTAGTGTGCATGTTCACTAGTATATGTGTATATGTGGGTGTTTCACTGCCCCCTAGTGTGTCTGTTCACTAGTGTTTGTATATGTGGGTGTTTCACTGCCTCCTAGTGTGTATGTTCACTAGTGTGTGTATACGTGGGTGTTTCACTGCCCCCTAGTGTGTATGTTCACTACTATGTGTATATGTGGGTGTTTCACTGCTTCCTAGTGTGTATGTTCACTAGTGTGTGTATATGTGGGTGTTTTACTGCCCCGTAGTGTGTATGTTCACTAGGGCGTGTATATGTGGGTGTTTCACTGCCCCCTAGTGTGTATGTTCACTATTGTGTGTATATGTGGGTGTTTCACTGGCCCCTAGTGTGTATGTTCACTAGTGTGTATGTATATGTGGGTGTTTCACTGCCCCTAGTGTGTATGTTCACTAGTGTGGGTGTTTCACTGCCCCCTAGTGTGTATGTTCACTAGTGTGTATATATGTGGGCATTTCACTGCCCCCTAGTGTGCATGTTCACTAGTATATGTGTATATGTGGGTGTTTCACTGCCTCCTAGTGTGTATGTTCACTAGTGTGTGTATATGTGGGTGTTTCACTGCCCCCTAGTGTGTATGTTCACTATTGTGTGTATATGTGGGTGTTTCACTGGCCCCTAGTGTGTATGTTCACTAGTGTGTATGTATATGTGGGTGTTTCACTGCCCCTAGTGTGTATGTTCACTAGTGTGGGTGTTTCACT
>CM038719.1:39598619-39691119 GCA_021613375.1 Megaleporinus macrocephalus | reverse complement strand
TTCTTTTCTCTTCTCTTCCCCTCTCTTTTCTTCTCCTCTCCTCTCTTCTTTTCTTTTCTCTTCTCTTCTCAACATGTAGTGCTGGATCTCCATTGCTTTGGTTTGTATTTTCTTTTTTTTTTCTTTCATATAACAAATCAGAAAATCTCACAGACGAGTAAACCTGGTTCTAAACCTGGTTCTACCTCAAAGCTTGATTGGTTTGAAGGCGACGTTACAGTAGAGTGGTGCCCGGCCCAGTTCCCTCTGCTGGGCATCTTCACTTATCACCTTTTGAAAGTAACCAACTTTCTCTGTAATGAAAATAGGATCCAAACCAATCAGCAGTGAATTCCTTAGATTGTGTGACTCGGCATAATTGATATGGGGTCTTCAGAATTCCTGTGAAACGTGTCTCTATTTTGGGTTGAATTATTGAACTGTTCCATAAAATTCCCTGATGATCCAACAGGAAGTATTCAGGACATGATTTACGAGCGTTAATTGCGGTGTTCGAAAACATACAATGGATCGCACTCAAAAAAAAGAGAGAAAGAAACCAAAAAAAAAAAAAAAACACTGAAAAACGGTCCGAGGAACATCTGGAAGAGCTATTGAAATCCAAGCCAAATTCTTGTCCTGGGAGGAAAGTAAAAGCAGCGCTGAATTTGAACTAGCTGCACTCTGGAGATTACAAACTATTTTCCCCTGTCAGCCAGGGCGTGGAGCCCCTCGTCCCGTGGGCCCACGACCCCAGACGAACCCTGGCCCGAGCCCCCTTCCCTGCTGGAGACGCGTTTGCACTGTACTAAAACAAGACATATTTGTATTTGATATTAAACCAGCATCAAATGTGACATAAATCACGGAGCGAGCGGCCTTCGCATTTGAAACATTTTTTCCGCTGCGATGCGCCTCCTCGGAAAAGACGAGAAAACAATATGGGCTCTGCGGCCGTCCGTGCGTTAGCCGCGGAGAGAGAAAGAGAGAGGGGGTGGACGGAGAGAGAGCGAGAGAGAGAGAGAGAGAGAGAGAGAGAGGGGAAGGGGAAGCCCACCTGCAGGACTCGCAGAGCTGCCGCTGCCAAAAGGCCCACACAGTGATCCCTAAGGATCTTCCCTATACATGAGAATGAGCTGAACTGTTTCCAGAGACACTAATGATCTCTCTCTCTCTCCCTCCTCTCTCTCAATCTCTGTGTTCATCTCTCTTTATCTTCTCTCTTCCTCTCACCGTCTCTGTTCCTCTCTTCTCCTCTTCCATAGTTATTGCAATTCAGGATGCTTTGCATCACACTCAGGACGTTGCGAAACTAAATTCCATTGTACCCTGACAAACAGCAATCCATCCACAGAGACATCCATCTTCCATCTTCCTCTCATCCCATCTCTTCTCTTCTCTTCTCTTCTCTTCTCTTTTCTTTACTTCTTAACTCTTATTATCCCATCTCTTCTCTTCTCAGTTCTTCTTATCCCATCTCTTCTTTTCTCTTCTATTCTATTCTCTTCTCTTTTCTTCTGTTCTCTTCTCTTCTCTTCTCTGCTCTTCTCTTCTCATCCCATCTCTTCTCGTCTCATCTCATCTATCCCTTCTCTTCTCTTCTCTTCTCTTCTCTTGTCTTCTCTTCTCTTCTCTTCTCTTCTCTTCTCTTCTCTTCTCATCTATCCCTTACCTTTTCTTCTCTTTTCTTCTCTTCTCAGCTCTTCTTATCTCTTCTCTTCTTTCCTTAGCTTTTCTTATCCCATCTCTTCTTGTTTCATCTTATCTATCCCTTCTCTTCTCTTCCTGTACCTTTTCTTCCCATCTTATCTCTTCTCTTCTCAACTCTTGTTGTCTTTTTTATTTCTTCCTATCTTAACTCTTCTTATCTCTTGTCTTTTCTTCTCATCCCTTGTAATCTCTTCTCAACTCATTTTATCCCATCACTTCTCTTCTTTCCCTTATATCTTTTCTCTTTTCTTTCATTCTCGATTCTTCCCATCCCTACTCTTCTCTTTTCTTCTCATCTTGTCTCATCGCTTCTTCTCTCTTAATGTCTTATCTCTTTCCTTCTCATCTCATCTCATCTTGTCTTGTCTCTTTTCTTCCCTGCTTTTCCCTTCCTTTTCCCTTCACATCTCTTCTTATCCCTTATCTTCTTTTTTTCTCTTTTCATCTTGACACAATTTGGCTCATCTCTTCTTTTCTCTTCTTCTCTCTTCCTGTCTTCGTATCCCATCTCTTTCGTTCTTCCCTCTTTTCCCTCTTCTCTTCTTTTCTTATCTTGTCTCTTCTCCTCTCACCTTGTCTCTTCTCTTGTCTTCTGTTTTATCTCTTCTTTTTATCATGTAGTGCTGGAACTCAGTTTGTTTTGTTTGTATTTTCTTTTTTTTAACAAATCAGAAAGTCTTGCAGACGTGGAATCCTGGTTCTCGCTCCTGCTCTTCAAGCAAAACACATTGGAGCTTTATTAGCCTGAAGCTGGGCATTACAATAGAGTATTTTATCTTCATGACTGCCTATAACTCCAAAATCATGAGGTGTAGAGACAAAAGTCAAACATAAAACTCTTTTTTTTTACACCAGCAGATGAAAAACTTTGCTTTGTATGCTTTGCTCATGACATCATGTTGAAAAACCCTGCCATGATTGGCGGACAGAGACCTCAACTGCAAACACAAATGTGGGGTCTATTGTGAAAAGTGCTTGGACCCTGTATATTACCACCTGCAGCTGTATTCTCATTCTTCTCATTCTCCAAATTCTCCAGTTTGGTTCCCAGCAAAACTACTTCAGCTTAAAAGTATGGTCATATCTTCATTTAACCCATAACAATAGAAATAAACTCATTTTAAAAATAACTTAAACATTTAGTTTTTTGTTCAGTTATTAAACATTGATTTCTACATTATATTACAATATATATAAAGTATGTGCTATGTTCTAATGTCTGGACTTTTTATTAAACTTTAGCCTTTAGCCTAATCTTTATAGACTATCAGGTGTTTTTAGGTTTGTTTATCTTTCTACAGGACTCACCCTCTGTTGTGGTTCAGTTTGTGGAGAGATGCCTCCACATTCCTCTGTAAAACTGTTTTAATCAATTAAAACAGTTGAGATCCCATTGCCTCATCAAATGATCTCAATCTGTCCTCATCCAACACCAACAGAATAACCCCAACTCAAGACACTGCCACCACCATGTTTTAAATTTGGCCTGAGGGTCTTATGCTGGTCAGTTTTTTTCCAAATATAACATCCATAAGTACATTTTTGCTTCATTTACCCACAAAACATCATTCCAGTCGTCATCTGGCTCATGCAGGAGTTCTTTAGGCAGCTTCAAGTAGGTAGAACTGCTCTTCCTGGAGAGCATCATTCCATATATACTATCGCAGACTCATGAATACTGACATTAGCCAATAGAAAAGAGGCCTGTAGATCTTTAGATGTTACCCTGGCATTCTTTGTGATCTCCCAGAATATCCTACGCCTTAGGCTTGGAGTCATTTTCGTTGGATTACCACCCCAGAGAAGGTTAATAATGGTGTTGAATTTCGTACGCTGGTACACTGTCTGCCTGACAGTTAATTGGACTGATGTTCAAACTCATTAGAAATAGATTTGGAACCTCTTCCAGACCTAATGAGCACTAGGAAATCATTTTCTGAGGAGGTCCTCGGAAATCTCATCGGACCGAAACATGGCATGAGCTAACAAATGCGTGCATTGAAAACCAGACTCTGATCCTTCAGGTGATCCTTCACCATCATCGCCACACTCGCACCTGATAATAATCCAATTTACTTTTTTTTTTCAACTTGGGATCTTATCCAGAGTGTCTGTTGTCCAATCAGATAACGTATCCTGTGCAGAAACATTGAAATAAGCTGGAATCCAAACTACACTACCAACAAGAGCCAGTGCTGATATAAAATAAAGAGCTCAGTGCAGCATCAGTGCAACACATTGCATGCAAAGTACTTGAATAAAGTAATTGATTGATTGATTGATTGATTGATTGAACCTTCTAACTGTATTTATTCACCCATACCAAACAGATCATCACAATAGTTTATATAACTTACTAAAAAAAAACTTTTGATGTTGGATCCTCCTGAAACCCAAATAAATGTAAAGTTTGAAAATTTCAGTAATTTCAACATAAGTCTACTAGATGAAAAAAAAAACCAAAAAAAAACATTTAAAATTATTTTTTATGGAATATCCTTTATAGTGGACATCAGGACATTGTTTATGACATATTTCCTGTTTCCTGTTCTGCATCAGACCAAAAATCCTTCTACAACATCAGCATCAACTCAATCCTAGAAAATAATGTAAATGAAAACTGAGTAAATAAACATTGTTTACCTTTTTTATACTATTTCTACTTTTGGTAGTATAAGAAATTATTCAAATACACTATATATGAACATAAACAGGAACAAACAATAACCCATGCCAAAGATTACAGTTACTTTAATTAAATTAAAAATCCAGGTTTAAACAGTTTTTAGGCTCACTATCTAAACCTGTGTTAATCACTCCAAACCTTGAGCCACACATAGTACCCATTGTCTCTTACGGTCCATTTCATTTTAATGTTCTATTTTTAAAGGTACAATTATGTAACATTTTATATTCAATTAGGAATAAATTAAATAAGTTATCAATTAAAAATAAATTAGTAATGACTTGACGTGTTTACAGAGCTTACATGTTGCAAAATGATCTCAGTCCTCAGTCAAATTCCTGTCACCTGTGACATCATTAATTTCATATAAAACCAGATTTAGTCCCAATGTCCACTATGAAGGACATCAAAACGTATGCTGTTAGGTAGTTAAACATTTATGCATATCAATAAAAAGTTTTTTGAGAACTAGATACAACAGATTTATACCTAAAACATATTAATTACAGGTTTTAGAAACATAATAAATGCATATTATTGGACAGTTTATCTCTCTCGATCCCATAAAATGTGGTTACTAAGAGGCAGCCATATTTAAAAAGGCAGAACTTCTGTTGTGAAGGACACACCCCAGCACTATTACACCACAGGAAAGACCAGGATGTCCTCTACATAGCACAACAGGTTTTAGCAAGGTAGCTTATTTAGTTTTTGAAATATCTTTTGGAGACTCATGTCCCCTCCAGAGGATGAAAATGAATTACCAGGTCTTACGAGGATACATGGATAAGAACTTTGTAATTGTTTCTTTTATTTGTGGCATAAGGGCATAAGTCATGTACTGTGCTTGAACATGATTGTCCCTCCTTTCTGCCACCCCCCACTAGTCTGAGCCTAAAGCTCTTACATCATCACTCCAAGGGTCCTTAGAGCTGTAATCTAGGTTTGTACTTGAAGACTTGTAAGTAATGTGAGGGTCCACACAGCAAACATGATGCAGTCCCAGCACCTACACCGCACACTGACCCCACGTGATATACAGTCGCAGCACGTGGTGTTCACCATGTGGGCGGAGCTTTATTCAAACTGAATGAATAAGAAAGGAAGATCAGAGCAGGTGAGTATATGAGAGCTGTATCAGATCATTATACAGAGATACTGCAGCAACGGCAAAGCTACTAAACCTGTTCACCTACAGAGATCTGTAATTTACTTGGCTGATAACACTCGGTTCAATCAATCAATCAATAAGTCAATCAATCAGTCAATAAGTTTCACTGATGCTGCATTGAGCTCTTTATTTGTTCTGACAATGTTTGTGCTTATAGGTTGTTTGGATTCCAGCTTATTTCAGTGTTTGTGTACAGGATACAGTATCTGATTGGACAACAGACAACATGAATCAGATTATAATTTGGTATGAGTGTGGCGATGATGGTGAAGGTCTGGTCTTCAGAGACTTCTGACCTATCCAAAGCTCTGATGCTCTGATCTCGCACGGGGCTGAAGCTGTGCTTCCTGTTCTCCAGCTTCTTGTTGGAATTCTCTCGTTCCACCTTAAACGATGCAGCAGAACGTTCTCACACAGTGGACCAGAGAGACCCTCTGCTGCCGGGTGGGTTTAATGGGACAGACACAGAGTGCTCGGGCGTGGTTAGTCTTGACACTAGATGTGAACTGAGCATGGGGTGATCACAATGGTCAAACAAACTGAACCTTGGGGGTCAAACTTGTTCAAGCAAGTCAAGTCACATTATTATGACCACCAGCTAATATCAAGAATAACCGCCATGTGAAGCACAGACAGCAGCTAGACGGACTGGGAGACTCAATAAGGTCCTGGTAGGTGGTCACAGGTATCTGGAGGTATCATGCTGACTGTAGTGCATCCCACAGCTGCTGGAAGGAGCATGGAGGAGGATCCATAGAGCCAACACCACCATCCAGGCGGTCCCACAGTTGCTCAATTGGGTTCAAGTCTAGGGGAATTAGGGGTCCAGGGTTGTACTTGGAAGGCTTGATTAGCTCCTCCAACCAATGTGGGACATTTCTAGCCATGTGATGTGTCTCATTGTCTTGCTGGAAGGTCCCATCCGCCCCAGAGAAGACCATCAGCATGTACGGTGTACGTGATCCCCAATCGGTTAAGAGTGTCTTCCACATGGATGAGTGGGTTCAGAGAACATCATGAAACCATCGTTCCCCAGACCCTAACAGCTGCCTCCTACTCACTGGAAACACTAAGTTGTCTAATCAAAGTCTCTAAGAAGCAACACTAGCGAAAGCTGAATGGCGTTTTTGACAGTTTTGACTCACTAAGACGACATACCTTCAGAAAAACTGAGATAAATTAAGCAGCGTCTTTGAAGAGTTTGCTCTGAATTCGTTGAAGACAGTGTCATTATGCAGCGTAAATAAATAAGAATAAGACTATAAAACGAGCTTACTTCACTTAAATCTCACATTTTAGCAAATGTATCCGGCTGGTGTTTGCCTGTAGACATAAGTTCTCACATTCGCGCATATGTTTTTTTATGTATTATTTTTTAAGCCATGCCTAAAGTCCCAACTGTCACCAATATTTGCACCTGTGATATTGTTGTTGTTTTTTTGTTTTTTTTGTCAAATTAAATCTGGCTTGTCTGTAAATCAGAAGCTGCGGTGACAACAAAAGCATGATATGAATTATTTCTCACTTGTAGCTCATTGAAATTCTGCTGAAAGAGACGAACGCTAAAGTAGACGAGAGGATATTTAATTATGATTTGAATTTAATTAAAAGTTATTTTTTTGTGTGTGTGTGTGTGTGTGCGAAGTCTTGCGGAAATAAATTGACCTAAAATCTATAGAATGTAGTTCGAATGCGAATGTTGTTTATTAGGTAACTTTCTTTTCAGTTCAATATGTAATTAAGTAATTATGATCAAATTAAATAGAACAATAGAAAAAATGCCTCTTGACATTTGAGTAAAGATTTTTTTTCTAATAATGAGCTGATATTTGATGTATTGAAAACTAGTACATTCTTAAAAAGTGGGTTTTATATTAAAGGTAATGGTAGTGTATAGTGTATAGTGTGGTTGGTATAGTGTAGTGGGTTTTAGTGTATAGTGTATAGTGTGGTTGGTATAGTGTAGTGGGTTTTAGTGTATAGTGTGGTTGGTATAGTGTAGTGGGTTTTAGTGTATAGTGTGGTTGGTATAGTGTAGTGGGTTTTAGTGTATAGTGTATAGTGTGGTTGGTATAGTGTAGTGGGTTTTAGTGTATAGTGTGGTTGGTATAGTGTAGTGGGTTTTAGTGTATAGTGTATAGTGTGGTTGGTATAGTGTAGTGGGTTTTAGTGTATAGTGTATAGTGTGGTTGGTATAGTGTAGTGGGTTTTAGTGTATAGTGTATAGTGTGGTTGGTATTGTGTAGTGGGTTTTAGTGTATAGTGTATAGTGTGGTTGGTATAGTGTAGTGGGTTTTAGTGTGTAGTGTATAGTGTGGTTGGTATAGTGTAGTGGGTTTTAGTGTATAGTGTATAGTGTGGTTGGTATAGTGTAGTGGGTTTTAGTGTATAGTGTGGTTGGTATAGGGTAGTGGGTTATAGTGTATAGTGTGGTTGGTATAGTGTAGTGGGTTTTAGTGTATTGTGTATATTGTGGTTGGTATAGTGTAGTGGGTTTAAGTGTATAGTGTATAGTGTGGTTGGTATAGTGTAGTGGGTTTTAGTGTGTAGTGTATAGTGTGGTTGGTATAGTGTAGTGGGTTTTAGTGTATAGTGTGGTTGGTATAGTGTAGTGGGTTTTAGTGTATAGTGTATAGTGTGGTTGGTATAGTGTAGTGGGTTTTAGTGTATAGTGTATAGTGTGGTTGGTATAGTGTAGTGGGTTTTAGTGTATAGTGTATAGTGTGGTTGGTATAGTGTAGAGGGTTATAGTGTATAGTGTGGTTGGTACAGGGTAGTGGGTTATAGTGTATAGTGTGGTTGGTATAGTGTAGTGGGTTTTAGTGTATTGTGTATATTGTGGTTGGTATAGTGTAGTGGGTTTAAGTGTATAGTGTATAGTGTGGTTGGTATAGTGTAGTGGGTTTTAGTGTATTGTGTATATTGTGGTTGGTAAGGTTTAATTGGTTTTTGTATAGTGTAAAGTGTACAATATGGTGCATATTGTTTAGTGGGTTATAGTGTATAGTGTAAAGTGTATAGTGTGGTTGGTATAGTGTTATGGGTTATAGTGTAAAGTTTATAGTGTGGTTGGTATAGCGTAGTGGGGTATAGTGTATAGTGTAAAGTGTAAAGTGTGGTTGGTATAGTGTAGTGGGGTATAGTGTAAAGTGTATAGTGTGGTTGGTATAGTGTAGTGGGGTATAGTGTAAAGTGTATAGTGTGGTTGGTATAGTGTAGTGGGGTATAGTGTATAGTGTATAGTGTGGTTGGTATAGTGTAGAGGGTTATAGTGTATAGTGTGGTTGGTATAGGGTAGTGGCTTATAGTGTATAGTGTGGTTGGTATAGTGTAGTGGGTTTTAGTGTATTGTGTATATTGTGGTTGGTATAGTGTAGTGGGTTTAAGTGTATAGTGTATAGTGTGGTTGGTATAGTGTAGTGGGTTTTAGTGTATAGTGTATAGTGTGGTTGGTATAGGGTAGTGGGTTATAGTGTATAGTGTGGTTGGTATAGTGTAGTGGGTTTTAGTGTATTGTGTATATTGTGGTTGGTATAGTGTAGTGGGTTTAAGTGTATAGTGTGGTTGGTATAGTGTAGTGGGTTTTAGTATATAGTGTGGTTGGTATAGTGTAGTGGGTTATAGTGTATAGTGTGGTTGATATAGTGTAGTGGATTTTAGTGTATAGTGTATATTGTGGTTGGTATAGTGTAGTGGGTTTTAGTGTATAGTGTATAGTGTGGTTGGTATAGTGTAGTGGGTTATAGTGTGTAGTGTGATTGGTATAGTGTAGGGGGTTTTAGTGTATATTGTGGTTGGTATAGTGTAGTGGGTTATAGTGTATAGTGTATATTGTGGTTGGTAAGGTTTAATTGGTTTTTGTATAGTGTAAAGTGTACAATATGGTGCATATTGTTTAGTGGGTTATAGTGTATAGTGTAAAGTGTATAGTGTGGTTGGTATAGTGTTATGGGTTATAGTGTAATGTTTATAGTGTGGTTGGTATAGCGTAGTGGGGTATAGTGTATAGTGTAAAGTGTAAAGTGTGGTTGGTATAGTGTAGTGGGGTATAGTGTAAAGTGTATAGTGTGGTTGGTATAGTGTAGTGGGGTATAGTGTAAAGTGTATAGTGTGGTTGGTATAGTGTAGTGGGGTATAGTGTAAAGTGTAAAGTGTGGTTGGTATAGTGTAGTGGGGTATAGTGTAAAGTATATATTGTGGTTGGTATAGTGTAAAGTGTATAGTGTGGTTGGTATAGTGTAGTGGGGTATAGTGTGATTGGTATAGTGTAGTGGGTTATAGTGTAAAGTGTATTGTGTAGTTGGTTAAGTGTATTGGGGTGTAGTGTAAAGTGTATAGTGTGATTGGTATAGTGTAGTTGGGTATATTGTAAAGTGTATAGTGTTTCATATAGTGTATTATATTATAGTGTAAAGTATGTAGTGTGGCTGGTATAGTGTAGTGGGGTATAGTGTAAAGTGTATAGTGTGGTTGGTATAGTGTAGTGGGGTATAGTGTAAAGTCTATAGTGTGGTTGGTATAGTGTAGTGGGGTATAGTGTAAAGTGTATAGTGTGGCTGGTATAGTGTAGTGGGC
This sequence comes from Megaleporinus macrocephalus, assembly GCA_021613375.1. Classification (NCBI taxonomy): domain Eukaryota; kingdom Metazoa; phylum Chordata; class Actinopteri; order Characiformes; family Anostomidae; genus Megaleporinus; species Megaleporinus macrocephalus. The sequence continues at coordinate 39,680,998 of CM038719.1, read as the reverse complement.
TATAGTGTAAAGTGTATAGTGTGGTTGGTATAGTGTAGTGGGGTATAGTGTAAAGTGTATAGTATGGTTGGTATAGTGTAGTGGGGTATACTGTAAAATGTATAGTGTGGTTGGTACAGTGTAGTGGGGTATAGTGTAAAGTGTATAGTGTGGTTGGTACAGTGTAGTGAGTTACACTGCTGCCCTCCATGCTGTAGACTGGGGTTTTATTCCTCTCCTTTCTAAACTGCCTGTTATTGGTTATTATTTATTTCCTTCTCTGTTTTCCTCTGTTCGTCAGTATCTGTGAATGTGTTTATTTGATGAGTGGTCAGTAAGCTGTGAGTATTTCAGCTCGTGCCGGTCAGTGTGCGGTGTTCAGTCTGAGCGCTGCAGTCTGGAAGCAGCGTGTGCAGCAGTTTGCTGGGGGATTTGCAGGATCCTCGGTGTCAATTAGGTCTCAGACAGGAGGCAGAGAGGCTGGCGGATGATGAATGCCCTCCACACACACACACACACACACACACACACACACACACACACACACACACACACACACACACACACACAAACACACACACACACACACACACACACACACACACACACACACACAAACACACATGCTACAACAGACACACACACATGCACACTAACACACAATCACACACGCTACAACAGACACACACACATGCACACTAACACACACATGCACACTAACACTAACACACAAACACACACTAACACACATACTCAAATAATAAAACATACGCACACACACACACACGCTACAACACACACACACATCATAACACATATACACACACTAACACACACACACACAATAAAACACATGCACACATAATAATACATACACACACGATAACACACACATTAACACACACACTAAGTAATATACACACAATAACACTCACATACATGCCAACGCAACAACATGTCCAAACATACACACACATACACACACACACACACACACACATTATAACACATACTAACACACGCACACTATAACACATACTAACACACACACACGCACACTATAACACATACTAACACACACACACGCACACACACACTATAACACACATTCTGACACACACACACACACACACTATAACACACATTCTAACACACACACACTATAATACACATACTAACACACACACACACACACACACACTATACCCCACAATGCACACACACTATAACACACAATCTAACACACATGCTAACACACATACTATAACACACAATCTAACACACATGCTAACACACATACTATAACACACAATCTAACACACATGCTAATACACACACTATAACACACAATCTAACACACATGCTAACACACATACTATAGCACACAATCTAACACACATGCTAACACACACACTATAACACACAATCTAACACACATGCTAACACACATACTATAGCACACAATCTAACACACATGCTAACACACACACACACACACACACACTATAACACATGCACAGACACTAACACTCTTCACTCACTCATTCTTTTTTTTCTCTATCTTTATCCCATTCAAGTTCTCTCTGCTCTCTCTCTCTTTGTTTGTTTTCTTCTTTCTTTTCGTCACTTCTTCTCTTCCTTTTTTTTCTTTGCCTCATTCTTTCTCTCTTCCTATTGCCCTGTCTGTCTTCTGCTCTCTTTCTGTTTTTCTCTCATGATCACTTTATCATCCTCTCTCTAGTTCTAAATTCTAAATTCTATTCTATTCTATTCTATTCTATTCTATTCTATTCTATTCTTCTCTTTCTCTCTCTCTCTTTTGTTTCTCTCCTGTCTTCTTTTTTTTGTTTGTTTGTTTGTTTGTTTGTTTCTTTCTGTGTCCTCTCTCTCTCTTTATCTCATTCCTCTCCTGTCTTCTTTCTTTCTTTCTTTCTTTCTTTCTTTCTTTCTTTCTTTCTTTCTTTCTTTTTTTCTTTCTTTCTTTCTTTGTCTCTCTCTCTCTCTCTCTCTCTCTCTCTCTCTCTCTCTCTCTCTCTCTCTCTCTCTCTCTCTCTCTCTCTGGTGGTGCAGGTGAACAGATGGTGATGTATGTAGCTGACCTAAAATACATTTATCCATTGGGACGTCTCTTTTTTGCGTGCAGTGAGCGGTGGTCTGTCGGACGGCGAGGGGGGGATTAGGGCGGTAAATGGCAGGGCAGCTCACAGCTACACACGTCACAGCCACAGACGGAACTTTCTGCCGCTCTTCTCCGGAGACTTTCCCTCTAAGTAATCCTGCGTTATCCTATCAGCCAGAAGTTCAAAAGACCAACCAGCAAACAGGCTCTGGGTGGAATTCAGACCACTCTGCACCCTGACATTAAACAATAAAAACAAAAATAACAGTGTTGGATTATATAGAAGTCAGAATTCACAGAGATAATACACAGTCGAAGTGTGTCCGAGTCCGTCTGAGCTGAAGAACGGCATCAGATTTTGAGTCCTAACCTGAAACCAGCTTGAGAACTTAGAATCCAAATTCTATGTCCAAACTCGACCCAAGCCTGACAAGGCGAACCCAACCCAACTTGAACCATGTCCCCAAATTCTAGGTCCAAAGTCGACCCAACCTGACAAAGCAAACCAAACCCAACTTCAACCATGTGCCCAAATTCTAGATCCAAAGTCGACCCAACCTGACAAAGCAAACCAAACCCAACCTGAACCACAGCACCAAATTCTAGGTCCAAACTCAACACAAGACTGACAAAGCTAACCAAACCCAACCTGAACCACAGCCCCAAATTCTAGGTCCAAAGTCGACCCAAGCCTGACAAAGCTAACCAAACCCAACTTCAACCATGTGCCCAAATTCTAGGTCCAAATTCGGCCCAACCTGACAAAGCAAACCAAACCCAACCTGAACCACAGCACCAAATTCTAGGTCCAAACTCAACACAAGACTGACAAAGCTAACCAAACCCAACGTGGACCACAGCCCCAAATTCTAGGTCCAAAGTCGACCCAAGCCTGACAAAGCTAACTAAACCCAACTTCAACCATGTGCCCAAATACTAGGTCCAAACTCAACCTAAGCCTGCCAAAGCTAACCAGAGCCAAAGGTTTATTTAAACCTTTCAAAGCTTCTCCTTGTGGAAGACTTTGGCACAGTAGTGCACATGAGCGATAATGGAGCTGGCTAATGAGTACTAGTGTGGCAAAAATTATTATTGGTGGGGACCTATGTTATTGTTTTCTCTTTGCTGTGTGATGAGATGATAAAGGACTGAGATACTACATATGCTATTCTACATGCTTTCAAAATATTTCTGAATAACAATTCATAATTTAATTCAAGAATAATATAATGTTAAATCAACTGACAGTTGGTAGACTTTCAGTGACTTACACCTTTCTTTGAAAAATAGCTTAGTATGTTCACCCTCTTCTGTTTGGCTGCCATCCTCACTCGCTTTTCACACCCATGTGTCTCCTGCAAAGGTGTCAAAAGTATTGACGTTAATTACTCAGGTAGAAGTATAGATACTAGAGTTTTCAAGTATCAACTGAAGCTTTTTACTCCAGTAAAAGTGTAAAAGTACTGATTTCAGAACTACTTAAAGTATAAAAGTAAAAATAATGTAAGAGAAAAAATACCATTAAGTACAAACGCTTAGGCCGCACCACAGGGGTCTATAGTGCACTAGCCCACCTCCCCAAAAACTCCATTCTTCTAAAAGCCATAATGACTATAATATTATATTAAAATCTTAATGTTGATAAATTTGGGATGCGCTAGGCTTCCTGTTTCAGCCTCATATACGCCCATTAAACATGAATATAGTTTAGTACAATGTAAATACATTAAAGAAGTATATCTGTTACTACTGAACATTAACATGTGTTTCATGGAGCAGAAGATATGATGACTAGTTGTCTATAAGTATTGTAATGAAGTCAAACTTCAAAGACATGTTATCAATAATCTTTATTGGAATGTAAATGTACATGAATGAAAACAAGCTGAATTGAAATAGGAGTAACGAGACTATGTTTAAAATGTAAGGAGTACAAAGTACAGATAATAGAGTGTAAATTGAATATTTAAAGCCTGTATATCGTAAAGACAATATTAAGTCAATATTAAATCGTTTACAATAGTTTAGCAGTTCGGTGCTCCGCCTATTAGTGGCCTCTGATGTAGACTATGACCGGTTTCGGAGTTATCTACTAATGTGGGTTTGTCTTTGGAACCAATTTCCATTTTCATAACTTAGAGTTGGACGCAAAGGTGGCAGAGCCGTGCTCCAGCGCCCTCGGGCAGTAGTTTAACCCCCAACTGTAGCTCAGGGCCTCCGTGCAGCGTTCTCACACCCAGGCGACCGCACAGAGCTTGTCAATGGAACGCAGCACAAGCACGCACTTGACCGTAGCCCCGCCGTTGACCCCGGGTGGAAGCGGTCCTGGCTGGGTTTCCACAGGTCCCCCCGACTGCCAGTAATTGAAAACACCGGCAGGATAATGTCCCCAAGATGTGCAGAAAACAATACGCGTGCTGTGATGAGCTCGGAGGCGAGGGAGTGCCTCTAAGACGCTAACAACAGCTCCTTTCTGCTCCCCCGAATGTTTCCATTGTGCTGTGGAAGCTGGAGGAGAAAAGCGAGACCCGAACTTTGGCTTGGCTTGACTTGGCTTGGGTTGGGTTTAACCTATGATTCATTGTTTTTTTTTTTTTTTTCTCCCTTCTTTTCCTGTCAAGTGTTGCAGCTTCGGTGGAAGCGGTAAGAAAAACGCGCATCCGCCGCTCGCCGCCTCTCGTCCTGTTTCCGCCACGGCTGAAATATGGCCTTCAGCGGCCTAATCGATCTCTCTCCGTCTTCTCCGAGTCCCCTTCTCCGGCGCGGCGCGGCCTGGGGCGGCCGTCCGGGGAGGTCCTGCGAAACGGCTTAGGCCTAAACGAAGCGTGGAGATATACATTACCCGTCCCGCTTCGGCCGGTCCGTTTGATCTCCCGTTTAACGGTCATCAGCGTCCGCGGTTTGAGTGATGCTCCTGCCGTCAGCCGGACCCATCTCTCCAGGAATGCCCAGCCGTAGGCCGCGGGCCGAGCCAAAACCGCACGGCCCCGAGTCTGCCTTTCTCATCAGGATCACACACATGCTGAGACCCACCGCGCCACCGCCGGCCTTTCAGATGCGTCGTGGAGGGGCTTTAACGTCCGAGCTCGGTGAGCGGACATCCGTCTTCTCAGCGGCGGCTGCTTTTAAGGCATTACTCGAGAGTTAGAACCAAAAAATAAAAAGTTAAATGTTTTTACTTTGTTTATGAAAGCAGGTGCTTCTAAACTTTCATGTTAAGTTATTATAATAATTCACACTGGATGAAAAATAATAATAAAAACATTCAGGACTGGGAGAACTGAGGGACGGTCTCTGTCCTCTGAGTTTTATTCACATACTGTATTCTTGCAGTTTAGACTATTACGGCTTAAGACTGAGATCTGGACACACGACTGACCTACCCTACCATTTGTGGGGCAGTCGTGGGCTGGAGGTCAGTGAACTAGCCTTGTGATCAGTAGGCTGTTGGTTCAGTTCTCTTAAGGACATGGTTGGAGTGGCTTTAAGCAAGACAACTGCCCCCAACAGCTCCCTGGACACTGTGAATAGGGCTGCCCACCGCTCCGGACAAGTCTGCTCACTGCCCCCTAGTACGTGTGTTCACTAGTGTGTGTATGTTTCACTGCCTCTTAGAGTGTGTTTACTAGTGTTTTAGTAAGTGAGTGTTTCACTGCCCCCTCCCGTGTGTGTGTGTTCACTAGTATGTGGGTGTTTCACAGCCCACTTAGTGTGTGTCTTCACTAGTGTGTGTGTATGTTGATGTTTCCCTGCCCACTTAGTATGTGTGTGTGTTTACTTGTATGTGTGAAATGGGTATTTTACTGCCCCCCAGTGTGTGTGTGTGTGTGTGTATTCACTATTAAGCATGTGCTTCACTGCCCCTAGTGTGTGTGTGTATGTTGGTGTTTCACTGCCCCCCCTGTGTGTGTGTGTATGTGGATATTTCACTGCCCCTTAGTGTGTGTTCACTAGTGTGTTGTGTGTGGGTATTTCACTGCCCCTTAGTGTGTGTGTGTATGTGGTTATTTCACTGCCTCATAGCGTGTGTGTTCACTAGTGTGTGTGTGTATATATTTGGGTGTTTCACTGCCCCTTAGTGTATGTGCACCAGTGTATGTGTTTGTGGGTGTTTTAATGCCCCTAGTGTGTGTGTTCACGAGTGTGTGTATGTGAGTGCTTCACTTTCCCCTAGTGGGTATGTTCATTAGTGTGTGTTTATGTGGGTGTTTCACTTTCCCCTAGTGTGTGTGCGCACTAGTGTATGTGTTTGTGGGTGTTTCAGTACCCCAAGTGTGTGTGTTCACTAGTGTGTGTATATGGGTGCTTCATTGGCCCCTTGTGTGTATGTTCATTATTGTGTGTATGTGTATTGTGTGTTTCACTGTCCCCTGATTTTCACTAGTGTGTGTGTGTTCACTAGTATGTGTGTTGTATGTGGGTGTTTTACTGCCCCTTAGTGTGTGTGTTCGCTAGTGTGTGTGTGTGTGTGTGTATGTGGGTGTTTCACTTTCCCCTAGTGTGTGTGTGCACTAGTGTATGTGTTTGTAGGTGTTTCAATAACCCTAGTGTGTGTTTTCACTAGTGTGTGCATGTGGGTGCTTAATTGGCCCCTTGTGTGTATGTTCACTATTGTGTGTACAAGGATGTTTCTCTGTCCCCTAATTTTCACTAGTGTGTATGTTTGCGGGTGTTTCAATGCCCCTTAATGTGTCTGTTCACTATTGTGTGTACGAGGATGTTTCTCTGTCCCCTAATTTTCACTAGTGTGTATGTTTGTGGGTGTTTCAATGCCCCTTAATGTGTGTGTTCACTATTTATGTGCAAAACATAAATGCCAAATAGTTCTAAGTTCTGGATCACTGTAGGAAATAGTACAGATCAGAAGAGCTTACACCTGTAACAGGTCTGAGGAGAGGACTGTGGAGGTGCTGCTATTGGAGCTGGACTCACTTATCCAACTTCTAGAAGGTGCACAATGTATAGTGGGTGTCCACTGTCCATTCAGGTCCATCAGATGTACACTTTTTGAGCACACTGGATCACTATTAGTTCTTCCACTAAGCCATGTAGTACCTAATCAATACGATATGGTTGCCAGTTCTTTAGGCTTTTAAGTAATTCTTAGTTTTCTAAATGAACTACTACAGAGTTCAGCTGATAGTTATGGTCGTATATGTTCATATTGAGTATCGAAAGATTCCGATCACTATATTTAATTGTGTTACACTGAACTGTACAGGCGCGTCATTGGTACAACCTAAAAATCAAACCAATCAAAGTCACTTCTTTAGGTTTACAGTTTCTCGTTACCACATGAAGTATTTTTTTTTAGTTAGGTTCGAAGCACTTTTTACAATGTAGGGTCAGGAGCCCTCCATGGAAACCCCCCATACCTACCCCCTCAACACACACACACACACACACACACACACACACACACACACACACACACACACACACATTTATTTTCAAAGCTATCTGTCAGAGATGCGACCACCCCGTGTGAATCACACCGGAGATGTGAGGAGTTCAGGCGTGGGTGGAGCTCCTGTGTGTTCCGTGTGATGACCACTCAGTATCCTGCCAGTGAAAATGACCCTCAGCTGCACTGAGGACCACTGTGGTCTCCGTTTCCTGAGTGACCGGTGGGGTTGTTAGGTCAGTACGCTCCCTTCTGCCTCCCGCTCAGTCACTACAAACCTTAATACTGCCGGCCTATCATTCAGAAACTATGGCGATGACTAATATGTAGCTAGTTATGAGAGTGAGGAAGTGTAGTGTGGGGTCCCTGGGAGTTTACGAGGGGTCATCTGTCCTGTAAAGAGTGAACCTCTCCTTCATTTAACCCTTTAAAGTTAAAGGCTGTTATCTTTTTGCTGTTCGGGTTAGCGTGTTAGGCTCCAGAAGCCCCCCGTGACCCAGAAAGGGTCTTAAAAGATAAATGAATGAATGAATGATTTAGGAAACATATGCCAGACTAGCAATTAATACTACAATGTAATGGTTTGATTTTTATTATTTGCATAACCTGGAATGCAGCAGGAGTATGTTGTATACTCACGCTCACAGTTTTCATATCATAACCTGAATGATGCCCGATTACTGCACCTCTAGAACAGCCGTGTGAACAGAGTGCAAAAACATAAAAGATCAGAGGTGGTGAATTATTCAGTGACTATATTCACCCGTTCAGTGTAAAGTATAATTACATATAAGAAAAAAAGCTACTGCTATCAATAAACTCGTGTGCAATTACACGTGTAAAAATGAAGTATGAATTATTCAGTGACTGTTAATTATCAAATATTCTGTATACACTATCAAATATTCAGCCACTATACATTATTCAGCACCTTTTATGAATTATTCAGTAACTACTATAATGTCTACTGTGAGTTACTAAATAACTACTACAAAGGAGCTAGTGTGAATTTATCTAAAGTACTGTGAAATATTTATTATGTACTATTAATTAGTTATCGGTTATTATTAAATATTTAGTAAAAAAATATGAATTAACATTCTGATATAATAACTACTATGAATTATTTTGTTTTGTTAGAATGTTGAGTCTAATTCATTTTAACTAAATCATTCAGTAACTGCAATAAGTCATTCAGTAACTGTAATAAATCATTCAGTAACTATTATAAATCATTCAGTAACTGCTATAAATCATTCAATAACTGTTATAAATCATTCTGTAACTATTATAAATCATTCTGTAACTATTACAAATCATTCAGTAACTGCTATAAATCATTCAGTAACTACTATAAATCATTCAGCAACTATTATGAATCATTCTGTAACTATTATACATCTTTTAGTAATTATTATAAATCATTCAAAAACTATTATAAATTATTTAGTAACTGCTATAAATAATTTAGTAAATACTTTAAATCATTCAGTAACTATTATAAATCATTCAGTAACTGCTTTGAACCATTTAGTAACTGCTATGAATCATTTAATATCTACTATAAATCATTTAATATCTACTATAAATAATTTAATATCTACTGTAAATCATTCAGTAATTACTATAAATCATTCAGTAACTGCTATAAACCATTTAGTAACTGCTATAAATAATTTAATAAGTGCTATAAATCATTTAATATCTAGTATAAATCATTCAGTAACTGCTGTAAATTATTCAATAACTATTATAAATAATTTAGTAACTACTATAAATCATTCAGTAACTGCTATAAATCATTCAGTAACTACTATAAATCATTCAGTAACTACTATAAATCATTCAGTAACTATTATAAATAATTTAATAAGTGCTATAAATCATTCAGTAACTGCTATAAATCATTCAATAACTGCTATAAATCATTCAGTAACTATTATAAATCATTTAAAAACTGCTATAAATCATTCAGTAACTATTATAAATCATTTAAAAACTGCTATAAATCATTCAGTAACTATTATAAATCATTCAGTAACTACTATAAATCATTCAGTAACTATTATAAATCATTCAGTAACTGCTATAAATCATTCAGTAACTGCTATAAATCATTCAGTAACTACTATAAATCATTCAGCAACTATTATAAATCATTCAGTTACTGCTGTAAATCATTCAGTAATTATTATAAATCATTCAAAAACTATTATAAATTATTTAGTAACTGCTATAAAATATTCAGTAACTATTATAATTTAGTAACTACTATAAATCATTCAGTAACTGCTATAAATCATTCAGTAACTACTATAAATTATTCAGTAACTATTATAATTTAGTAACTACTATAAATCATTCAGTAACTGCTATAAATCATTCAGTAACTGCTATAAACTATTTAGTAACTGCTATAAATCATTCAATATCTACTATAAATCATTCAGTAACTGCTATAAACCATTCAGTAGCTATTATAAATCATTCAGTAACTATTATAAATCATTCAGCATCTATTATAAATCATTCAGTAACTGATATAAACCATTTAGTAACTGCTATAAATCATTTAGTAACTACTATAAACCATATAGTAACTGCTATAAATCATTCAGTAACTGCTATATATACTGAATGATTTATAGCAGTTACTGAATGATTTATAGCAGTTACTAAATGATTTATAGCAGTTACTAAATGATTTATAATAGTAACTGAATGATTTATAGTACTTACTGAATGATTTATAGCAGTTACTGAATGATTAGTAACTACTATAAATCATTCAGTAAGTACTATAAATCATTCAGTAACTACTATAGATCATTAAGTAACTATTTACTGTGAAAGTACTGTGAAACTGATATATAAGTTACACAGTTATGAATGGTTAATTTGTCCCACAGGGAGGGGGAGTGTGTGAGCCTGAGCTTCTTTTAATGCGATTACATCACAACACACACACCCCTGAGTCCGAAGGGAGCAGTGTGATAAATCTCTTCCGTCCTAAAATCTACGCCCCTGCTCGCACACCTGACCCAACTCTGCAAAACACAGCGACCAAACCACATGCAGTGCAGCAGGACACAAACGGGGCTTTGTTTTTTTTTTCTTTTTTTTTTTCTTGCTTCCTTTGTCCTTTTTTTATTTATCTGTTTCCTCTCTGTGCTTTCGCTCCGGGTCGGCTCCTATTTCATTCAGAAATAAAACGTCGAGGAATGTTATTGGCCGGCACAGACGGCCAGCCCTGAAGTCAATTAAGGATTCACAATGTACTTTTTGTCCCGGGCCGGTGTGGGTGTGTGTGTTTTATGGCAGTTATTTATTGCCGTATAACCCCGGAATCAAATTAGTTCATATTGAGTAGGTTGTGCGCGCCCCTCCACCGATGATTGATTCCCCTTGCAAGGTTGAGTTGATACGGGTCGGCGCGAGCCAAGGAAAATAGAGCGAGCGCGAGCCAGAGGGGGGGTTCCCGCCGCAGGCCCGTGAGCCAGGGGGGGCCACGGGGTCACACTCGCTCGCCCGAGTCCACACAACTGTTCATTACAGGTGCTAAATGCTCACGGAGGAGCAGGCCTGGTTTTTCGGCGGACCGAATAAAAAAAAAAGAAAAAGATCTCCGGACGGGTCTTTATGAGGCTGCCTGCAAACACGGCCATTCCTCGGAGGTCTCCCGGGACGGGAGCGCAGCACAGAACAGCCCTCGGGTGACGAATACCTCCAACATGGGGCAACAAAAAAAGCCTAGGAGCCAGAAGCATGCCAATTAGAAAAATATAAATCATCAGACGAATGGCTGGAGCAATGCATTTTGCAGAGATGTTCGTGTCAGGTGGAATAGGAGGGACACAGGTTATTACAGGCCATTGTGCAGTAAGGAACACGTTAGGAATTCTTGTTTCGTCCTATTTCAGCTTCGACAGTAAAGTCTTTCCCAATGAACAGCTTATTTATGATTAGTAGGAGCCATTGGTCATGAAGTAGAGAAGTGCTATGACTAAGAATGACTCCATGTGGTTCCGAGCGATTGAACTAGTTTTACTCAACTCAAAAAATTGCTTAGATTGAAAGAATCAGTCATTGAAACTAGATCCAACCGGGGTGGGGGGGGGTTCTTGTCTTAAAACAAAGGTTCTTGTCTTAAAACAAAGGATCTGCTGAGCCATAAACTTTATGATGGTCATATATAAAAACTTGCTACGTCATAAAAAATTGGTGCTACACTGTAATATCGTGATGCTACACTGTAAAAGTTGGTGCTACACTGTAAATACTTGGTGTTACACTGTAAATATTTGATGCTACACTGTAAAACTTGATGCTACACTGTAAAAGTTGGTGCTACACTGTAAATACTTGGTGTTACACTGTAAATATTTGATGCTACACTGTAAAACTTGATGCTACACTGTAAAAGTTGGTGCTACACTGTAAATACTTGGTGTTACACTGTAAAATTTGGTGCTACACTGTAAATACTTGGTGTTACACTGTAAAAACCAGGTGCTATACAGTAAAAACTTGGTGTTACACTGTAAAAACTTGATGCTACACTGTAAAACTTGATATTACACTGTAAAAGTTGGTGCTACACTGTAAATGCTTGGTGTTACACTGTAAAAACCTGGTGCTATTCTGTAAAATCTTGGTGCTATACTGTAAAAACTTGGCGCTACACTGTAAAACTTGATGCTACACTGTAAAAGTTGGTGCTACACTGTACATACTTGGTGTTACACTGTAAAAACCTGGTGCTATATTGTAAAAACTTGGTGTTACACTGTAAAAACCTGGTGCTATACAGTAAAAACTTGGTGTTACACTGTAAAAACGTGATGCTACACTGTAAAACTTGATATTACACTGTAAAAGTTGGTGCTACACTGTAAAAACTTGATGCTACACTGTAAAAAATTTGGTGCTACACTGTAAAAATTTGGTTTTACACTGTAAAAACCTGGTGCTATACTGTAAAAACATGGTGCTACACTATAAAAACCTAATGCTACACTGTAAAAAGTTGGTGCTACACTGTAAAAACTTGATGCCACATTGTAAAAACTTGGTACTACACTGTAAAAAACTTGGTGCTACACTGTAAGAGGTTGATGCTACACTGTAAAAACCTGATGCTACACTGTAACAATTTGGTGTTACACTGTAAAAAGATGGTATGACCTAAAATAATGACTTCATTTGGTCACAAGCGATTGAACTAGTTTTACTAACCTCAAAAAATTGATTGAAAATAGATTGAAAGAATCATTCATTCAAACTAGGTCCAACTGGTCTATGATACTGTTTGCACAGGTTGTTAGCTCCTGGGCTTGGGAGGTTTCTGCCATTAAACACAGGATCTGCTGAGCCATAAACTTTATGATGGTCATCTGTAAAAACTTGATGTTACACTGTAAAAAAATTATGATACTCTGTAAAAAGTTGGTGCTACACTGTAAAAAAATTGATGATACACTGTAAAAACTTGATGATACACTGTAAAAACATGATGCTACCCTGTATAAACATGATGCTACCCTGTAAAAACCTGATGATACACTGTAAAAACTTAATGCTACACTGTAAAAAATTGATGATTCACTTTAAAAACATGATGCTACCCTGTAAAAACATGATGCTACCCTGTAAAAACCTGATGATACACTGTAAAAACTTGATACTACACTGTAAGAACTTGGTGCTACACTGTAAAAACTTGGTGCTACACTGTAAAAACTTGGTGCTACACTGTAGAAACCTGATGCCACACTGTAAAAACTTGGTGCTATATATCATCATATCATTATATATCATTATATATCATTATATATATATAAACACATAAGTGTAAAAACATTTTCTAAGATTAGTGGCTTCCAATAATGAGCTAAGTTGCACAGCACAGCTTTCTACCTGATCCGTAGCTCACAGCTTCAGGAAATTCATTGGAATTTTGTTCATTGGAAGAGCTGATTAAATTATGGATGACCACATGGCTACCAGCTCAGCCTAAATTAAAGAAAGCTGACAGGAAATTAAATCTTTTAAGATATCATTATGTAACTTCGGTGAGTAAAAAAATTAGGACACGCCCACATCCAGTTTAAATCTGGACACGGATACAGATATTTGGTGCACTAGAACAATACACATACCTATCACATCAACACATCACTGCTCTCAGAACAAAACTTCCCATCTCCAAAATGCTAACTTACTTTTAATGCAAGTCAAGGTAACCGGAATTTTCCCAAATAATTCCAGGCCAATTTTTCATACACATCATTACGACAGATCATCCACCGATCATCTTACAGGATGTAATGAATCAGCAGACGGCAAATTAAACCTGGTGACATTGACATTAATGAAAAATAACATTTCCTCATTGCACTCCATTCTAAGCTGGTGTGGTCACTTGGGTGACGTCATCCTCTTCCAGCTCGTCCTGTGTATGAATGGACGTCTTGGTCCAGACCTTTCTCCGAAGAGGCCGCTCACACTGGGACACGTCCCTGTTATCCGATAAGCCCGGCCTGACCCCCGCGTGGAGGTCAGCGCTGGACAGCTTTTACGTGGTTTCGTTTTTCCTTCGCTCTTTTTCTGGCTCCCTCTTTTTCTCGCTCGCCCGCTAGCCACCTCTCGCACATGTTAGACGCATTACGACAGACTTCCATGATAAAGAATTTCTTTTCGTTCCAAGTTCTGTGAAACAAAAGAATGTTTTAATGGTAGTGAAAAAGGAAAAACAAAAAAAAAAAAAGAAAAGAGAATGCAAAAGAACTCTAGCAGCCTGGACGGGTTTAGTATTCAATTACGGAGTGATTGAGTGTTGACATTTCTGAGGCTATATGACAGGAAATTCATTGGAGGCCAAGCAGTTTCGGGGAGGTGAGCGAGCTGTGCTGAGGGGATATGCAGCTTTTGTAGCAATCACAGGGGACCAAGCACTAAGGCTTTCTTTTGCCTTAGGAATGCACTGGCCATGCCATTACACCACCTCCACCAGCCTGGACTGTTCACACAAGGTAGGTCAGGTCCATGGATTCATGGTTAACCACATTTGATAGGCCCAAACCTGACCCACCGCTTAAAACCATAAGTCTTCTCAAAAACCTTCCTCTTGGATGACCGCTGCATGGCGTCCACAGGCTGAAGGAATGGAGGCAAGCAAGTGCTGCCCCACTCTTTGACCGCCAGCTGCAAATGTCTGTAGTACAAATGGGATTCGAACCTATGACCTCCTGATGATGGTATAAAAGCTTAACCTATTGCTGCCACCTAGGTACCCCTGTTTTGCAAGCCTACAACTTTAAACAAAGTAACATAGCTGACCTAAAAGTTTAAGAACATTATAATTTTTTTTATTAATTTTTTTTTAAGGTTTCAAGCAGACACAAATCCCTTTCAACTGAATCTGAATTCAAATAAGTGTGTATTGAGTTTCTGGTACTGCAGTAAATTATATTGTAATCGAAATTCTATTGGTTGTTCAACAAAAACAAACGTAATGCCATGTAGGCCAAACCATTCTAGCTTGGACTGGTTTTACAGTGTACTATACTATATATGACTGAGATATGAATTTAAACTATGACCCCCCCCCACAATCCTGTCAAGATCTGTTTAAAGCATAACTGATTGTGGCATAACTCTGGCAATCTTTGCCATGAGTGGCCCCCATGTTTTGAGATGTTGGTCATACAAGCATTTGTAATACGCGGACCACTTTTAGCCCACATGTCGTTTGCCAGAGTCAGCGGTAGCCACACTGTCTGACCAGTTTTGGTGAACCTTCACCCTCTGGAGCCTCAGTTTTCTGATCATGGCTGACAGCGGGGGACCCGACATGCTGTTGCAGACCCTCTGTCTCAAGCTTCAATGTATTACACCATCTGAGATGCTTTACTCTGCAAAATTGTATAGAGTGGCTAGTGTAGCCTTTCTATCAGCTCAAACAAGTCTAGCCATTCTCCACTGACCTCTGGGTTCTGATTCCAGAGCCACTGCTTAACAATCTAAAGAGAAAATCCCAGCTTCTGAAATACTCAAACTGGCCTGTCTGGAACCAGCAGTCATAACCCACATTGTGATGGTCAGTTTGAACATTATTGGCTGTTATTGGCTGCTGCCACATGATTGGCTGTTAAGGTAAATAGAAAAAACTCTTTATTTTAAGGTCTTCTTCTTCTAATTAATAGTTAATGTTTTAACTATTAGTAGGAAATTTATTATCCCATAGTACTATACACACATACAATTTGTAATTAAGCTTATAAATGTGTTATAGATGTACTTTTATTAGGTGTTTACTGTAAATTAGTAATAAGGCATTTGTTGAGTAATTAATGAAATATCAATTAATTGCAGTCTTTCAGTCAAAAGCATAATAGAACATTCATAAGCAATCTTATAATTGTGTAACAGATGTATTTTTATTGTGTTAACTGCAAATTAGTCAGTCTTTCCATCAAAAGCATATTAGAATATTTGAAAGCAAGCTTATTAATGTGTTATAGATGTACTTCTATTAGGTGTGCACTGTAAATTAGTGATGAAGCATTTGTTGAGTCATTAATGAACTGTTAATTAATTGCAGTCTTTCCAGCAAAAGCATATTAGAATATTCGAACGCAAGCTTATAAATGTGTTATAGATGTGTTTTTATCATTGGGTAACTGCCAATTAGTGTTAAAGCATTTGTTGGGCAATTAGTTTAATATTAATTAATTACAGTCTTTCCATCAAAAGCATATTAGAACATTTGAAATCAAGCTTATTAATGTGTTATAGATGTACTTTTATTATGTGTTTGCTGTAAATTAGTGATGAAGCATTTGTTGAGTAATTAATTGAATATTAATTTATTGCAGTCTTTCAGTCAAAAGCATAATAGAACATTCATAAACATGCTTATAAATGTGTAATATATGTAATTTTATTGAGTTCACTGTAAGTTAGTGATGAAACATTTGTTGAGTAAATATTTAAATATTAATGAATTGGAGTCTTTTATTGATCAGCGTTTTAGAACTTGAAATATAAAGATGAAATATAACCAGGTATTAATTATCTGAATTCAAAACAAAGAAACAAACAAATGTGCTAGTAAACAATAACGTTTCATAAATTTTGGACACTAGGATGCTGTAACTTTCACAGTAGCTTTAAATAAACTTTACAAAAACAATGTTTAGTTAAATCAATGTTTCGTGTTCATGTTCTTTCAAAAACCAACTCTTAATAACTGATTTATAGTTAATTAATTAATAACTTATTTTTATCTGTAAATTTGCTTACGAATGATATGTTTCTATTTATTAGTGTATTATTAATTGCTCACTATATTGTTATTCGTTTTTTTCCATAGAGAATGAATAGGATGGAAATGTACACGCCAATCTACTGAACTTCTGCTCGACCAACACACACCGTTTCACATACGTTGACTCAGGACAGACCTCCAACCACGACTGTTGTGTTGGTTTAACCCACACTCGTCTGTGTGTCACTTTTTTCATCCCTCCTTTTTCCCCATAGAGTCCCATTCATTTTCAGACTCACCCAAACATTATGGTTTAATTTCACCTACAGCCACCAAACTGCCTGTACTCTCTCAGAGCAGATCCCTAAACACTAATACTGACCCACATTCCTCTATTTGTCGTTTATTCATCCCTCGTTTCTCCCATAGGATCCCATTCATTTTTTAGAATACCCCAACCTAAAGCCACCAAACTGGCTGTACTCACTCAGAGCAGATCCCCAAACTCTAATCCACAGACATACTGACCAGCACACCTCCATTTGTCATTTATTCATCCCTCGTTTCTCCCATAGGATCCCATTCATTTTTGGAATACCCCAACCTACAGCCACCAAACTGCCTGCACTCACTCAGAGCAGATCCCTAACCTCTAATCCACAGACATACCGACCTGCATTCCTCTATTTGTCGTTTATTTATCCCTCATTTCTTCCATAGGATCTCATTCATTCTTGGAATACCCCAACCCAGAGCCACCAAACTGGCTGTACTCACTCAAAGCAGATCCCTAAACTCTAATCCACAGATATACTGACCCGCACTCCTCTATTTGTCGTTTATTCATCCCTTGTTTCTCCCATAGGATCCCATTTATTTTTTGGAATACCCCAAAACCAGAGCCATCAAACTGCCTGTACTCACACAGAGCAGATCCCCAGACATACTGAGCCGCACTTCTCTATTTGTCGTTCATGCGCAACCATCCATGTAGTTATAAAAGTTAACAAGTTAATAATTTAATAATCATTAAGAAGCAGACCTTCAAATTTTAAAAAGTGTTAAGAGTAAATGCATGAAGGAGTAAGTGTACAGGTGTTCCTAATAAAGTGACCACGGCCGCTATAGAGACCCAACTCTCGACGATGAACCATTTCACCTAAATTGACTCCAAATGACTTTATTTACATCTCAACCGTTTAATTCCACTGAAATGAAAAAGAAAATGTGTGGAATTCCCCTCAAATCTAATCCAGCCCTGATCCGGCCCTGATCCCGCAGTGATTCAGTCCTGGAAGAGTTCAGCGAAGCTCAGATGAAGTGTTAGAACACAGCTTGTTTATTGTTCTAAGCTGGATAAAGGGTCAGGGACCATGTCCTGGATGCTACGTAAGAACAGAGTGTCTGTACTTTAAATGAAGACGTATGATTGAGCGGCTTTAGAATGATTTGTGGTGTCACTGGAGAAAAAATAAAAAAGGAAAAAGAAACTAGAGAGAGTGCGCAACGAGTGCAGCCAGCTGAAGTTCACTTCGAATTACAGAACATGGCCGGGGAAGCTGAAGTAATCTGAAATAGATACTATAATGAGTTGGGATTTAAACAAAACCCAGAGACGCACTTAGCATGTCATTTTTTTTACATGTCAAACCACGAAACTGTTTTCTGTTTGACCACAACAGTCACGACTGATTAAGTACAAGCAAAAATAAAGCCTTAAATAATTCAGTGATGTATATAAAATAATCTATTTACAGTTACATTCTCGTAGAACAACTCCTAATATGATCTTCTCAGAAATATTTGCTGAAAAATTAATAACTTGTATTTAAAGTAGCTTTATGTGAGAATTGGTGTTTTTACATGCATGACTTTGGTTGTTTCTATGTGAAAATAATCAACATCGCGAGTCTAATCTGTAGAACATGAGTGTCGGATTCTGCTTGGGGATCGGAATTCCAGGCTGGAGGTCAGGGAACCAGCCTTGTGATCAGAAGGTCACCAGTTCAATGCCCACACTGAGAGGATGCGACCCAACACTAGGGGGCAAGTACTTACTGCCCCCTAGTGTGTGTATGTGGTTGTTTCACTGACCCCTATTGTGTGTATGTGGTTGTTTTACTCTCCTAGTGTGTGTTTGTGTGTGTATGTGGGTATTTCACTGCCCCCTTGTGTGTGTGTGTATGTGGGTGTTTCACTGCCCCTAGTGTGTGTGTGTGTGTCTGTGTGTATGTGGGTGTTTCACTGCCCCCTAGTGTGTGTGTCTGTGTGTGTGGGGGTATGTATGTCTGTGGGTGTTTCGCTGCCCCCGAGTGTGCTTGTGTGTGTCTGTGTGTGTATGTTTGTGTGTGTATGTGGGTGTTTTACTGCCCCCTAGTGTGTGTGTGTGTATGTGGGTGTTTCATTGCCCCCTAGTGTGCTTGTTTGTGTCTGTGTGTATGTGGGTGTTTCACTGCCCCCTAGTGCGTGTGTGTGTGTGTGTGTGTGTGTGTGTGTATGTGGGTGTTTCACTGCCCCCTGGTGTGTGTGTTTGTGGGGTGTTTCACTGCCCCCAAGTGTGCTTGTGTGTGTCTGTGTGTGTATGTGGGTGTTTCACTGCCCCCTAGTATATATATGTGTGTGTGTGTGTGTGTGTGTGTGTATGTGGGTGTTTCACTGCCCCCTAGTGTGTGTGTATGTGTGTTTATGTGTGTATGTATGTGGGTTTCACTGCCCCTAGTTTGTGTGTGTGTGTGGGTGTATGTTTGTGTGTGTATGTTTCAGTGCCCCCTAGCGTTTATGTGTGTGTCTGTGTATGTGTGTGTGTGTATGTGGATGTTTTACTGCCCCCTAGTATGTGTGTTTGTGTGTATGTATGTATGTGGGTTATTCACTGCCCCCTAGTGTGTGTGTGGGTGTTTCACTGCCCCTTAGTATGTGTGTGTGTGTATGTGGGTGTTTCACTGCCCCCTAGTATATGTGTGTGTGTGTGTGTATGTGGGTGTTTCACTGCCCCTTAGTATGTGTGTGTGTATGTGGGTGTTTCACTGCCCCCTAGTATATGTGTGTGTGTGTGTATGTGGGTGTTTCACTGCCCCCTAGTATGTGTGTGTGTGTATGTGGGTGTTTCACTGCCCCCAAGTATGTGTGTGTGTGTGTGTGTGTATGTGGGTGTTTCACTGCCCCCCTAGTATGTGTGCGTGTGTATGTTTGTGTGTGTGTGTGCGTGTGTATGTGGGTGTTTCACTGACATTAGTGTGTGTGTGTGTCAGTGTGTGTATGTTTATGTGTGTCTGTGGGTGTTTCACTGACCCTAGTGTGTGTGCGTGTGTATGTTTGTGTAAGTGTGTGTATGTGTATGTGGGTGTTTCACTGCCCCCTAATGTGTGTGTGTGGAAAAATTCTGGTTCTATTGACTGACATTGAAAGTCCAAACATTTTATGGCCTGTCCTGTAAATTTTGGAGATGTTTATCTTTCTTTGGACAGATGTCTAAGGATTGAGACAGTCTACATGTCGGAAGCCACATAGTATGACATTAAATACTGACTATGTAGAAACTCAGACCCTCTGAAGCTTTAGTAGCCATTCTGACTGGAACTGAATAAATAAATGGTGACTTTTATTCTATAACTCCTTACATTTTCTATCTGTTTTTATAAATGAATAGTCCAGATGTTAGCTGGACGGAGCACAGAGGGAATTAACACCCAGCGCAGGGCTGAACGGTTCTGACATACATGATAATTGTGGTTATTACGGTGTGACTAGAGTCTCTGCAGTTATTTGTTATGATGAAAGGAGAGCAGTGCGTGAAGCACGGTCCGCGGGAAGGCCTGCGATTCCTCAGACCACGTGGCAACATGGCATTCGCCAGAACCTTCATCAGAAACATCTGAGACTGGTCAGAGCGGTAATATGCGGTGAATGCTACCGACTTGGCTGGACCGCTTGTTCGGGAGAAATCGAGGCAAAATTGATATTAATCACAAATAAACAATATAAAAACTATTTGGCTTTTATAGTTCTACTGTTAGAGATTACAGATCATAATTATTGCTGCATGTCAAGATAATAAGTATATAATAAGCTTTTAAACAGAATAGCTGTGAATGTTAATGGAAAACATATTTGCACTTCTCTCCTGAAGGTGGTCTCTATGATAATATAGTACTAATATTTGTGTAAAGCTCACAAGGGTAAGGAAAAAATAATAATTCTTCATAGAAGTTTATAATACATTTACATTTTCCATCTATACATACATTATCTTCCGCTTTATCCCGCTAGTTGGGGTCACGGGGAGGCTGGAGACAATCCCAGTGTCATTGGGCGAAGGCAGGGTACACCATGGACAGCTCGCCAGTCCATCGCAAAGCTAACACATACTTACACACACACTCACACCAACGTTCAGTTTAGAGTGAGGATCCTAACATGCATGTGTTTGGACTGTGGGAGGAAACCGGAGTACCCGGAGATACACACTCAAGCACGGAGAGAACATACACACTCCACACAGAACCACCCGGACCGGGAATCCAACCCAGATCATCTTATTGTGAGGAGACAGCACTTACATTATAGAGCAAAACAGAAATATTATTTTTTTATTAATTTGTTAATAAATTAGTTTTGTACTGTAAGACATTAGATTGAGGTTCACAGATACACTACTGTATAAGATCTTTATTAATAAGTGTATTTACACCACCAGATATGATTAGATGTAAATAATCATACATACAATACAAAGTAACATGAATGTGTTATTTTGAGAGAAGTAGATCAGATCTTGATCCAGTTTGAAGAACAAAGTTAGGTTCCAGATTTCTCCTGGACGCCCCAGACATTGTATGAATGTGTTCAGTTCCTTCAGCAGTAATCTTGATTTATCTTAATGAAGTACTGAGCAGTCAAAGCAGGTATTAGATGAGAACTGTAAATAATACTGGGTTGTTTAGGAGAAGCTTGGAAAGGGTTAAATAAACACATATGTCAAAGCACTACTTACTCTATTAATACTGTTTAATATAATAATTAATCAATATAATATCAAACATAATAATGTCCCCAAGTGACTAAAACCTTTACACAGTACTGTATATCACAACTATTAAGTTTTTTTGTATATAAAAAAGAAACAGATTTGTATTGATTTCATTTAAACCCACTGTTCTGTAACTACTGTAAGGTTAGAATCTACTATTAAGCCAAGGTGTACGTTTTGTGTTTGGTCATGAGAGTAAAGCACTGAGGTGGAGACCCCCAAATAAGAGCCTAAGTACTTTTGAAAGGGAGTAGTGTTACATGTGGAAGTGGGCTGATGTCATTTTACCACAAAACATCTGTAACGCTTATGAGCAATCCACAGGCATTAAGAAGTCTTAGTATTAAAGAAGAAAACATTTTGTTGGTACCTTCCACTGTATCTTGGCAATTGTTATTGGGTTAATATGGTATATATATATATATTGGTTTGTGTTTTTTGGCCATGGTTCTACATAGCACTAAAGAATTGTTCTTATATTGTTCAAATTTCCAGTCTGACAATGGCAAACCTCCTTTTGGTGCTACATGAAATCATATACAACACATTCTCCACCAAATTTGAACAACAATTTCACCAAATACAAACACTTAAAGCACTCAAATGTTCCAGTATAGATTTTAAAAAACTACCTTCTATCTTGTTTAAGTGTGTATTACTGGCTGGTACTATGGAGAACCAATAACTATATATATAGTTATTGATTCTCCATAGTACCAGCCAGGACTATGTACTGGGGTGCAAATATGATATATGTAAGTATATATGGTATATATGTACCATACATATGAAATCTGCACCCCAGTACATACAACCTCCTTCACACTGGAGCAGAGTTTAGCGCTGGTGTGTCAGTGCTCTGAAGTTAGTGGTGGTTCAATGAGGGTCAGTGTGCGTTATCTTCCTGCTGGACCTTCCACAAACGGACAGGATGCTTTATTGTGTGTGTCAACAGCGATTGTGTCATTTCTGATATTCACAACAAGGTCCCAAATCAGCCGTCCTCACTATTCGCTGTAGGGTCAGAGGCGGTGCAGTTCTTTAAGATGCTTTAAGATGCTCTTGACAGTCTCCCTGGTAGAACACGATAAGGTGGGAAAGGGGGAGACGAGCCTTCTCCAGTCTCCGCAGGAAGTGGAGACACTGCTGGGTTCTCTTGGCTTGGCTATTGGCTATTGGTGGTGAGGGACCAGGTGATGTTTTCAGTAATGTGGACACTGAGGAACTTTTTGTTCTCTCTCTGTATGACTTCCACAGCAGAGCCAGTAATGTTCAGGGGGAGTGGTCACCTCGCACTCTTCGGAAGTCAACACCCATCTCCTTAGTTTCGTCCACACTCAGAGACAGGCAGGTTTCCTCCCACAGTCCAAACACATGCATGTTGGGTTGATCCTCACTCTAAACTGCCCGTAGGTGTAAGTGTGCGCGTGAGTGTGTGTTTGCCATGCAATAGACTGGTGACCATTCCATAGTGTACCTCGCCTTCACCCAGTGACGCTGGGATTGACGCGCCAGACCCCCCGTGCCTACCCCAAATAATGGGATTAAGAAGAAGATAATAGTTGGATGGATAGACAAAAGTACTTAAAGAGTGATTACCTTAAAATATTTAAGTGATGCAAAGTAGAGAAAATGAAATGGTTTGAGTAAAATCAACTTAAATGTAAAATAGACTGGAAGTAATCATTTGAGTTGAATACAATGAAATCTAAATTGTTTGTACTTAAAATATTTTGTAAGATCAACACTACTGACCATTTAATTCAACTCAACATTGAGTTTCCTGTAATCAAAATTAAGTTAACTTAAAAAGCTGATGTGTTCCTACATCAAAAAACACAAAAAGCAGTTAAACTTAGTTTGATTTTACTTCAAATTACATCACTGGGATCATCTAGGATGATACTGACTCTTGAAGGGGTTCAGTAGTGATGATAACTGGTTTTGATTGGTCTAGTTAGAAAACTGTTTATCTTACAATAATTCTTAAATACAGTTTAAACATTGAAATGATAAAAACACAGTAAATTCTATTTTCTAACTTTAGATAAGCATCAACTGCAGAACAACAGTTTTACACGACTTGAACACGGAATATAACTTACCAAGTTCCAGAATGAGAAAAAGAGAGGGAAGGTGGCGGCCTGGTTAATTGTAGTCCTCTGTAGTTCTTCAAGAAAAGAAAACAATGGAGAAAATGTCCACTGTAGAGAAATCCTAGCACTACAGAGTTTCTGTCCGAAGAAAATAAGTTAAACACAGAAAACACCAAATCTCACAGTGAAAATAGAAAAAGACTTCAAACCTTTACAAGCTCCACTAAACAACTCAAACTAGTCTTGATTGAACTGACCAATAAGAATCTGGCAAGGTGCTACAGGGGCGTAGTCCAAGCTAAAACCTGATGTTTTTAGTTTGTTCAACTTAAAAATATTAGCGTACTCAGTTCTTCTTTCAAAATAGTAGAACATACTAAAACATTTTAAGTAATACAATAAAACAAACTCTTTACACAGAAACAGATTACGGGTTAACAGTGTAGCATTAATAAAAGTAGGAACACTGCTTGTTATTCATATCTACAGACGATGTTAGCCTAGCATCACCATTAACGTTACTAGGATGGACTCAGTTGTCTGGAAAGCTTCCTTCCAGTTTTGGTGCTTCTAACAACCAAACGTAGCTACAGAGTCTCACGGGACAGCAGAGAAAGAGCCCAGCCAATCACACTGGCCCATATGTGTTACGGGGAGGTAGGACGCCTGTAGAGAACCTGATTTAACCCTTTCTGCACCTCTAGGTTAATGAAACCTCGACCGATTTGGGTCTTTTCAGAGGGGTTCAAATTACTGGTGGGGACAATTCAATAATCGCTGAAAATTGGTGGGGACATGTCACTTCAGACCGTGTTAATATTACATAGACGGTGGTGCCTGAAAGTGAACCCCAGCTGGTAGCACTTGTAAGCCTTAATATGGTGTAATGACTCTAAATTATTAAGACGTGTTGTAAAAAAAACACAAAAGTATCAGATTTATTTATAAATTAACACTTTTATTCTAAATATTTAACATATGAACACAGCCGTTATTACTGACGCGCAATGCCTGCTGGGTAGATGAGGTCAGATGGTTTCAGGTCTGAACTGGACTGTGGTGTGAAGGAGTGGATCTTAGTTACTAACCTAGCTTAAAGAAAACCATGTACATTGTGTTGTTGATGTTGTTTCAGTGAAAGGCAGTGTGAAGACTGATATTAGTCTAAACAGCTTCACAAACATAAACAAGGAGAATAGTTAGTGAAGAAGCGTGTGGACCAACACAGCTACCCAAAGACCCCCGCTCTGCTCTCCTCACTTCAGTCTGGATGAGTTGGAGTGGTTCAGTAGACCACCACTGGAGAGAGACTTGACGGAGGCTGTTGGTTTGAAGCGTAGACTAAAACACAATGCAGTGACAGTTTCTCCACACAGGAAGTCCAAAAGCTCCAGAGAACCGCGAGAAGAACCATGAACGTGAACATGCGCTGGATTCTCTCCTGAGAACGTTTAGCGTTAGCGTCAGCTGCTTCTCCTCGTTTGTGGATCCTGAAGGTGAAAGTCCAGTCTTAGTAGTGAACATACTAGTTCACTAATAAAGGAGTGTGAAGCTCAGAGACACTCCCGTTCAGTGTATCTAGCTGTTTACTGAGCGTGAATGTTTCCTGCTAGAAAGCGGAGCTCCTTAAACAGACACTCTCCTTCTCCGTCAACACCAACACACAGCTTCACAACAACTCCAGCACTGTGTCACTCTCTCCTCCACCCTCTCTGTTCACCATTTACACTAACGTGGTGTGTGATGTCACCGCTGATGTCAGAAATGTTGAGTTCTAGTTCAAACTGTAAAGACTGAACAGTAGCATGTTTAGCTAGCTGTGCTCAAGCGTGACGGCCGGTTACTGCAACCATTTGTCGTCACTACCCGCTGATCACGTCAGTAGATACAACAATGGTGACCTACGTGCAGCGGATTTTACACAAAATCTAATAAATCTGATGATTTTGATTTTTATAAGCTAGTAGATAGTATTGCTCAGACAATTCAAGAAGACAACCAATCGTGGCCTGTTTAGCTTCAGCTAATAACTGTGTTCGCTTCTGTTTCAGGCTGATCCTCGATTGAGTTGCGATTGAGTTTAAATAAAAACAGAATCTGTTAAATTTCTGTGCCGGGATGTTTTGCTCATGATGGTACAGGGGTTGCACGCTGTGAAGTGCGAACAGGGCCAGTAATGAAGAAGCAGAGAGGCGATGAATAATGGAAGTGCTGACGCTCTGTCATGCGAGAGGAGAGACTTTCTCCTGAAAAGAGTTGCCAGCGTTGCTAGTGTTTCTCTCTAAAACACACACACTGAGACACACACACTCAGACACGGATCAATAAAAGGCCCCAGTGCTCCAGTTCCTCCGCATCGATTCCAACGGAATGAAAGAATTTTTTAGAATTAGAACTGTTTTCATTCCTGAACAGTGGCAGACACATTTGAATTGATCTGTATTATTTATATTCTTTTTATTCACCTGCCTTTCTCTTTCTCTATTTCTTCTACCATGACGTCTCATTTTCAAACATTTTCAAATAAACAAACATAACTGGGGTGCGTTTCCAAAATGTTCGTAACGCTAAGTACTTCGTAACTTCATACTTAAGAACATTTTTTAAATTACAAATGTTTCCCGAAAGCCTTCGTAACTAACATAGTACATAAAAAGTCATCTGTAAATGTAACAATAGTCTGACTCAACTCGGTAAGTTCTTCTTAACTCGAAGTTCACGTGCAATTCTGTCTCAAAATCAAAAGGGGGCGCTAATCATCGTTTTAAAAACGCATTGTTCTGAGCATGGACACCACGTATTTATACAAACATGAATTCATCAAGATTTAAAATCTCTTTTGAAAGCGTAACTACATCAGGTATATTACATCCAACCTCAACAAATATTATATCCAACTATGACCTATGTAAACAGTAAACTTCTAGAATAAACAGGTGTTTGATTGTATCATGGTGGAGTGGGACGCAAACTGCCCACCACTCTGAAGGTCCTGAGTTCAGTACTGTACAGAAATATATATTTTATTTTTTTATTTCAAGGTTGGAATCATCGTAATCACGTAAACAAACAGTTTAAACTACTTAAAGTACAATACAGTATTTGTTGATATACACATATAAATTTACATACTTTTAATAATTTTCTTTCAGTGTTACATTCGTAGTAGTAAATTCATACATATATTATTTTCTAAAAAAATATATATATACATTGGCTTACTAAGCTTGTTATCCCTTAACCAATCAAATTAAGTCATCAATTATGTACACATATAAATTACCAATAGGAACTTCACAGTATCTACACTCACTGACCACTGTATCAGCTCCACTGACCATACAGGAGCTACACTTACAGACTGTAGTTCATCTGATTCTCTGTATACTTTATTACTCTGGGGTGCGTTTCCCAAAACGTTCGTTACGCTAAGTACTTCGTAACTTTATACTTAAAAAAATTCTTAAAATTATGAATGTTTCCCGAAAGCCTTCATAACTAACGTAGTACGTAAAAAGTCGTGCGTAAATGTAACAGTAGTCTGACTCACTCGTAATTCGTTAAGTTCTTCTTAACTCGAAGTTCACGTGCAATTCTGTCTCAAAATCAAAAGGGGGCGCTAATCATTGTTTTAAAAACGCATTGTTCTGAGCATGGACACCACGTATTTATACAAACATGAATTCATCAAGATTTAAAATCTCTTTTGAAAGCGTAACTGCATCAGGTATATTACATCCAACCTCAACAAATATCATATCCAACAGCTCGAACTATATAAATAATACATTTCTAGAATAAACAGGAGTTTGATTGTATCATGGTGGAGTGGGAAGCAAACTGCCCACCACTCTGAAGGTCCTGAGTTCAGTACTGTACATAAATATATGTTTTACTTTTTTATTTTAAGGTTGGAATCATCGTAATCACGTAAACAAACAGTTTAAACTACTTAAAGTACAATACAGTATTTGTTGATATACTCATATAAATTTATATATTTTTAATTAATTTTCTTCCAGTGTTACAGTCGTAGTAGTAAATTAATACATATATTATTTTCTAAAAAAATATATATATACATTGGCTTACTAAGCTTGTTATCCCTTAACCAATCAAATTAAGTGATCAATTATGTACACATATAAATTACCAATAGGAACTTCACGGTATCTACACTCACTGACCACTGTATCAGCTCCACTGACCATATAGGAGCTCCACTTACAGACTGCAGTTCATCTGATTCTCTGTATACTTTATTACTCTGTTCTTTAATGATCAGGACCCCCACAGGACCACCACAGAGCAGATACTATTAGGGTGGTGATGTTGTGTTGTGCTTGTGTGAGTGGAGCAGACATAGCAGTGCTGCTGCTGAAGTGTTTAAACACCTTAGTGTCACTGCTAAAAGCAAAACTATCCAGACAGCAGTGTCCTGTGGGCAGCGTCCTGTGTCCACTGATGATGGACTGACTTTACATCTACAAGGTGGACCAGCAAGTAGTAGGAGTGTCTAATAGAGTGGACAGTGAGTGGACACAGTGTTTGATCCACTCACACCAGCACAACACACACTCTAACACACAATCACCACCATGTATCGTCAGATCAGAGTGCTTTAGGTTGATGTGGTAAAGCGTGTAGAGTGAAGGTATCTCAGGACGGTTGGTGTTGGAGGTCAGGTGCAGCTGGAGAGCTCCTGTGATTCCCGGGCTGTCAGTGTTGAGCTGGTAGGAAGTTGAACATGGCTGTGAGAATCTGCTCCGCTGATCGGAGCTCTGCATATTCAACATGATGTACAGTGAGAGCTCAGACTGTATGCAAATGAAGCAGACTCTTTGTGTGCTGTAATGAGGGGGGTGCGGGTGGGGTGGGGTGGTGGGGTGTTGGGGGGGTTCATGGAGGGAATTCCAAACCATGTAAACGATTCAGCTCCAAACACATCCTGAGGTAACTTCTCTAAACCCATCTCTCTCTCTTCTCTCTCTCTCTCTCTCTCTCTTTTTCTCTCTCTCTTTTTCTCTCTCTCTTCTCTCTCTCTTTTTCTCTCTCTCTTCTCTCTCTCTCTCTCTTCTCTCTCTCTCTCTCTCTTCTCTCTCTATCTCTTTTCTCTCTATCTTCTCTCTCTCTCTCATTCTCTTTCTCTTCTCTCTCTATTTCTTTTCTCTCTATCTTCTCTCTTATCTCTGTTTTTCTCTCTCTTCTCTCTCTTTTTCTCTCTCTCTCTCTCTCTTTTTCTCTCTCTCTTCTTTCTCTCTCTTTTTCTCTCTCTCTTCTCTCTCTATCTCTTTTTCTCTCTCTTCTCTCTATCTCTTCTCTCTTATTTTCTCTCTCTCTTCTCTCTATCTCTTTTTTTCTCTCTCTTCTCTCTCTCTCTCTCTTTCTCTCTCTCTTCTCTCTCTCTCTTTTTCTCTCTCTCTTCTCTCTATCTCTTTTTCTCTCTCTCTTCTCTCTATCTCTTCTCTCTTATTTTCTCTCTCTCTCTCTCTATCTCTTCTCTCTTATTTTCTTTCTCTCTCTTCTCTTTATCTCCTCTCTTATTTTCTCTCTCTCCCTCTCCTCTCTCTCTCTCTCTTCTCTCTATCGTCCTCTCTATTTCTTATTCTCTCTCTCTTCTCTCTCTCTTTCTCTTTCTCTCTCTATCTCTCTTTCTCTCTATCTGATCTCTCTTCTCTTATTTTCTTTCTCTCTCTCTGTCTCTCTCTTTTTTTCTCTCTCTTCTCTTTGTCTTTTTCTTTCCTTCTCTTCTTTCTTTGTTTCCTTCTCTTTCTCTTCTCTCCATATTTATATTTCTCTTTCCCTTTCATGTTTTCTCATCTCTCTTTATCTCAGTCTCCGTTCTCTCTCTCTCTTCTTCTCTCTCTCTTTACTTTGCTCCTCTGCCATCTCTGTCGTTCTTTCCCTTTCTTTCTCTCTTTTTGCTCTCTCTCTGTATCTGTTCTCTTATCTGTCTTTCTTTTTCTAACATTCTTTCTCTTCATCTTTCTTTCCTTTTTTCTTTACTTTCAATCTTTTTTTCTGTTTCACCCCTCGCTTTCCTTGCTTTCTTTCATTCTCCTTTAATCTTTCTCTCTCTATCTCTCTTTTTAGTTGTTTATTTTATTCTGTGTTTGCTTTGGTTTGGTGGAGCTCTTTCTTTCTTTCTTTTTTCTTTATTCCTTTCTTTCTTTATGTCTTTCATCCCTTTCTGTCCTCTTTCTCCTTCGCCCTTTTATTTTACCTCTTTCCCTCTCTCTCTGTCTCGCTCTCTCTCTCTCTCTCTTGCTCTCTCTCTCTCTTACATTCTCGTTCTCTCTTTTTCACTTTTCTCTCTTTCTCTTATTTTCTATTTCTCTCATTCTCTCTTATCTCTTTCTCACATTCTCTTTCTCTCTTTATCTTCCTCTTCTCTCTCTTTTTCTCTTTCTCTCTCTCTTCTTTCTTTCTCTCCTTCTCTCTCACCCTCCCTGTTTCTCTATTTCTCGTCGCCCCTTTCTCTTCCCCTTTGATGTTTTCTCATCTCTCTTTATCTCAGTCTCTCTCTCTGTCTCTTTCTTCTTCCTTTCTTTATGTCTTTCTTTCTTTCTTTCTTTCACCTTCCTGTCTATCTCCCTTTTACTTTACCCTTCTAACCCTTTTCTCCTTATTCCTTTCTTCATCTCCCTTTCTCCCATCTCTCTCTCCTCTCTGTTCTCTCTTTCACTGTTTATCTTTCTTTTCTCTCTCTTTGTCTCTTTGTCTTTCTCTCTCTCTCTCTCTTCTTTCTTTCTCTCCTTCTCCCTCTCACCCTCCCTGTTTCTCTATTTCTCTTCGCCCCTCTCTCTTCTCCATTTGATGTTTTCTCATCTCTCTTTATCTCACTCTCCGTTCTCTCCCTCTCTTGTTCTCTCTCTCTTTACTTTGTTCCTCTTTCTGCCATCTCTGTCTTTTTTTCTTATTCTTTCTCTTTTTGCTCTCTCTCTGTATTTGTTCTCTTATTCTTTTTCTGACATTCTTTCTCTTCATCTTTATTTCTTACTCTCCTTTTTTCTTCTGTGTTTTCTTTGGTCTTTCCTTCTCTTGAGCTCTTTCTTTCCTTTCTTTTTTCTTTATTCCTTCCTTTCTTTGTCTTTCTTTCTCTCTTTCACCTTCCTATCTATCTCCCTTTCACTTTACCCTTCTCTCCCCTTCCTGCTTCTCCCTTTCATCTTACCCCTTTCCTTCTCTCTCTTTCTCTCTCTCTCTTATTTTCTTTCTCTCTCATCCTCTCTCCTCTCTTTCTCTTATTCTATTTTCTCTCTCATTCTCTTTCTCTCTCTGTTCTCTCTTTCTCTCTTTATTTTCCTCTTCTCTCTCTTTGTCTCTTTCTCTTTCTATCCTTTCTTTCTCTCCTTCTCTCTCACCTTCCCTCTTTCTCTGTTTCTCGTCGCCCCTTTCTCTTCCCCTTTGAGGTTTTCTCATCTCTCTTTATCTTACTCTCCCTTCTCTCCCTCTCTTGTTCTCTCTCTCTTTACTTTGCTCCTCTTTCTTCCATCTCTGCCTCTTTTTGCTCTCTCTCTGTATCTGTTCTCTTTTCTGCCTTTCTTTTTCTGACATTCTTTCTCCTCATCTTAATTCTTGCTCTCCTTTTTTTTCTTTACTTTCAATCTTTTTTTTGTTTTACCCCTCGCTTTCCTTGCTTTCTGTCATTCTCCTTTACTCTTTCTCTCTATATTTTTTTTAGTTGTTTATTTTATTCTGTGCTTTCTTTGGTCTTTCCTTCTCTTGAGCTCTCTCTTTCTTTTTTCTTTGTCTTTCTTTCTCTGTTTTACCTTCCTATCTATATCCCTTTCACTTTCACTTCCTCTTTCTCCCTCTCTCTCTTCCTTTCCTCTCTTTCTCTAGTTATTTTTTTCTCTTTCTCTTTCTTCTCTTTCTCTTATTCTATTTCTCTCTCTTTCTCTCTCATTCTTTCTCTCCCTCTTTCCTCTCTTTCTCTCATTCTCTTTCTCTGTTCTCTCTTTCTCTTTTTATCTTTCTCCTCTCTTTCTTTGTCTCGTTCTCTCTCTCTTCTTTCTTTCTCTCATTCTCTCTCACCCTCCCCGTTTCTCTATTTCTCATTACCCCTTTCTCTTCCCCTTTGATGTTTTCTCATTTCTCTTATCTCCCTCTCTTGTTCTCTCTCTCTCTCTCTCTCTCTCTCTCTTCTCTCTTTCTCTCTTTATCTTTCTCTTCGTCTATAATTTTTCTCTCTAATGCTCTTTATTTCTCACTCTCCTTTTTTCTTTACTCCTTTACTCCTTTTTTTCTTAGTTTTTATTTCATTCTCTCTCTCTCTCTCTGTTGTTTTCTTTTTTTTTTCTTTCTTCCTTCCTTTCATGT
Source organism: Megaleporinus macrocephalus (assembly GCA_021613375.1). NCBI lineage: Eukaryota > Metazoa > Chordata > Actinopteri > Characiformes > Anostomidae > Megaleporinus > Megaleporinus macrocephalus. Next base: position 39,648,781 of record CM038719.1, on the reverse strand, counting down.
CTTTCTTTCTCTCTTTCACCTTCCTATCTATCTCCCTATCACTTTAACCTTCTCTCCCCTTCTCTCCCTTTCTCTCTCTCTCTCTCTCTCTCTCTCTCTCTCTCTCTCTCTCTCTCTCTCTCTCTCTTTGTCTCTCTCTCTCTCTCTCTCCCTCTTTCTCTCTCTCTCTCTCTCTCTCTCTCTGTCTGGCGGCCGGTCCTTCCTCCTCACTCTTGCGCTCTTTCTCGTTATTGACAGAAACTTTTTCTTCTCCTTCAGCATTTATTTATTTATTAACTGCGGTCCCTCGACGTCCAGAAGGAAAGCTGAGAAAAAATAGAAATAAAGGAAGTGTGAGGAGGAGGTGTGTGCGAGTGTGTGTGCGAGTGTGTGTGTGTGTGCGAGGGGTGGGCTAAGACCTTGTAAAGATTGTTTCGAACACGTTTCCTACTGAGGGTTTTTTTCTTTTTTTCCTGAAACTCTTTCTCTCGGCTAATCACAATGGAACCTATTAGCGCTTGACATTTTTATCCCGGAGCCAAAGACGGGGCGCTGTGGAGCCAGGCGGGGGCTAACGGGCTAACGGGCGCAGACCGGGGCACCTGGGGGCCCACCTGAAAATCCAATACCTGAGCCCTCTCAACCACCCCCACCCCCCAACCACCCCCACCCCTCGCACGGACACCATTGATTTCTTGTCAGGGCAACAGAAGTTTTCAGAACATGCTGGGCGCTCGGGGTTGAGAGAGAGGGAGAGATAGAGGAAGGAACAGAGAGAGAGAGAGAGAGAGAGAGAGAGAGAGAGGAGAAACATAAGAGGAGGTGAGAGAAATCTTAATTAGAAGAGTGGTGATGGTGGGGGGGTTATGTTCGTTACTAAGAGAATCTTAGTGCTAGATGAAAATGAAGGAAGGAAGGAGTTGGGGGGCCTGCGGGGTGGTCAGGAATAGAGGGGGATTAGTGAAGGACCAGTCTGATGGATATATATATATATATATATATATATATATATATATATATATATATATATATATATATATATATATATATATTGAGTTATATTAGTTGCTCAGCAGTCACTTAATGTTTGTACCATCTGGTTGAAAATTTTTAATTTTAAAAGCATTTTAAATTCAATTTAAAAATTAAATTAAAAAATAAGCTAAGAGAATATGGGGGACTGAGTTACCCAGAATTCCTAGCTTAGTTAAGAATTTCTCTTTATTTCTGTTATTAGCTCATATATTTCATTAGTATCTACAAGTATATTAGTATCTTCAGTATTGAAGGTATATCATTATCTTTAGTATCTATAAGTATCTACAAGTACATTAGCAACTTTAGTATCAGAAGTATATTATTGTCTTTAGTATCTACAAATATATTATTATCTTTAGTATCTACAAGTATCTACAAGTATATTAGCATCTTTAGTATCTACAAGTATATTATTATCTTTAGTATCTACAAGTATATTAGCATCTTTAGTATCTACAAGTATATTATTATCTTTAGTATCTACAAGTATATTAGTATCTTTAGTATCAGAAGTATATTATTATCTTTAGTATCTACAAGTATATTATTATTAAAATTCAAATTCAAAAATTTTAAATTAAAATGTTCTGTATCTTTCTGTTATTAACTCATATACTTCCATTGCATATGTTGTTTCATATATATATATATATATATATATATATATATATATATATTACTGTTGTGTTGCTGTTGTAAAGAATACACTGTTGTAGTTTCTTAAACCTAAAAGTTTTAGTGTTTGCAAGTTTGTATGATTTATACTAAGTTTACTAAGCTTATAATGTAAGTGTATTTCACTCATATTCATTATTATTAATTCATATGAGGTGACAGGTTTCCTCGAATAGCCCTATATTGAGTAGACTCAACTTATCATGGTTTACAGTCTAATTCTATATAAAACCATAAACTCTAAACAAACCATCTTCATGGTTAAATGGTTCTTCACATAATAAAAATGGCTCTACATGGTTTCCTGCAGAACCATTTTTGAAAACAGTTTATGTAGCATCACTAAAGCTTCTGTTATGATGTCAAGTTCCATATAGAAACATATACAACACATTTTTCATGAAATTTAATCATAGAGTGGTTCTGCATATACCTCATCATTCTGAAAAAAATACCCATTCTTTCACTAACGAGTCCTTAGAGAACCATCTGAATAAGAACTGAATAAGTTTCACTACTGTTTTAAATTCTCACCAGTAAGAACATCCGATCTGATTAGAACTGATGTAAATAATCATACCTACAATACAAAGTAACATGAATATGTTATTGTGAGAGAAGTAGATCAGATCTTGAGCTCCAGTTTGAAGAACAAAGTTAGGTTCCAGATTTCTCCTGGACGCCCCAGACACTGTATGAATGTGTTCAGTTCCTTCAGCAGTAATCTTGATTTAGCTTAATGAAGTACTGAGCAGTCAAAGCAGGTATTAGATGAGAACTGTAGATAATACTGGGTTGTTTAGGAGAAGCTTGGAAAGGGTTAAATAAACACACTGACATATGAAAAAGCACTATTTACTCTATTCATACTCACTGACCACACATTGGGCAGTCCAAATGTTTTTTTTGTTTTTTTAAACACAAGCCCTGGGATATTTTTGAAGAAAAAAAAGTAAATAATATGAATTTTGATTTCTTCCAATTACAATAAAGGTATGTGTACACCATGTAGATCCGCACTGTTGATCTTTTCTTCAAATTAAAAATGTTCATTATTATTATTAGATTATTATCTAGAAGTATCTACAAGGATATTAGTATATTCATTATTAACAAGTATATACAAGTATATTAGTATCTTTAGTATATGTAATTATCTACAAGTATCTTAGTACCTTTAATATCTATAAGTATCTACAAGTATATTAGTATATTTAATATCTACATGTATCTACAAGCATATTAGTATCTTTAGTATCGAAAGTATATTATTATCTTTAGTATCTCTAAGTATTTCCAAATATATTAGTATGTTTAGTATCTACAAGTATATATAAGTATATTATTATTCTTAATATCTACAAGCATCTACAAGTATGTTAGTATCTTTAGTATCAAAAGTATATTATTATCATTAGTATCAAAATTATATTATTATCTACAGTATTTTACAAGTATCTACACCTATATTAGCATATTTAGTACCTGCAAGTACCTACATATATATTAGCATCTTTAGTATCTGCAAGTATCTACAAGTATATTATTTGCCAATAGTATCTACAAGTATCTACAAGTATAGTGGTATCTTTAGTATCTACAAGTATCTACAAGTACAGTAGTATCTTTAGTATCCACAAGTATCTACAGGTATATTACTTACCGATAGTATCTAGAAGTATATTAGTATCTTTAGTATCTACAAGTATCTACACAGATAATGGTATCTTTAGTATCTTCAAGTATCTACAAGTACAGTAGTATCTTTAGTATCTATAAGAAGTATGTAATAAGAATGGTAGTATATTTACTATATATAATATGTATCTAATAAGAATGGTAGTATATTTAGTATCTATAAGAAGTATCTAACAAGAATGGTAGTGTATTTAGTATCTATAAGAAGTATCTAATTAGAATGTTAGTATATTTAGTATATATAAGAAGTATCTAACAAGAATGGTAGTATATTTAATATCTATAAGAAGTATCTAATAAGAATGTTAGTATATTTAGTATATATAATATGTATCTAATAAGAATGGTAGTATATTTAGTATATATAATATGTATCTAACAAGAATGGTAGTATATTTAGTATCTATAAGAAGTATCTAATAAGAATGATAGTGTATTTAGTATCTATAAGAAGTATATAATAAGAATGGTAGTATATTTAGTATCTATAAAAGTATCTAACAAGAATGTTAGTATATTTAGTATCTATAAGAAGTATCTAATAAGAGTGGTAGTATATTTAGTATCTATAAGAGGTATCTAACAAGAATGGTAGTATATTTAGTATCTATAAGAAGTATCTAATAAGAATGTTAGTGTATTTAATATCTATGAGAAGTATCTAACAAGAATGGTAGTATATTTCGTATATATAATATGTATCTAATAAAAATGGTAGTATATTAAATATCTATAAGAAGTATCTAATGAGAATGGTAGTATATTTAGTATATATAATATCTATCTAATAAGAATGGTAGTATATTTAGTATATATAAGAAGTATCTAATAAGAATGGTAATATATTTAGTATCTATAAGAAGTATCTAATAAGAATGGTAGTATATTTAGTATCTATAAGAAGTATCTAATAAAAATGGTAGTATATTTAGTATCTATAAGAAGTATCTAATAAGAATGGTAGTATATTTAGTATCTATAAGGAGTATCTAATAAGAATGAAAGTATATTTTGTATTTAGTATCTATAGTATCTATGTTTTTAGTATCTATAAGAAGTATCTAATAAGAATGGTAGTATATTTAGTATCTATAAGAAATATCTAATAAGAATATTAGTATATTTAGTATCTATAAGAAGTATCTAATAAGAATGGTAGTTATTTAATATCTATAAGAAATATCTAATAAGAATGGTAGTATATTTAGTATCTATAAGAAGTATCTAATAAGAATGTCAGTATATGTAGTATCTATAAGAAGTATCTAACAAGAATGGTAGTATATTTAGTATCTATAAAAAGTATCTAATAAGAATGGTAGTATATTTAGTATCTATAAAAAGTATCTAATGGGAATGGTAGTATATTTAGTATCTATAAGAAGTATCTAATAAAAATGTTAGTATATTAAGTATCTATAAGAAGTATCTAACAAGAATGGTAGTATATTTAGTATCTATAAGAAGTATCTAATAAGAATGGTAGTATATTTAGTATCTATAAGAAGTATCTAATAAAAATGGTAGTATATTTAGTATCTATAAAAGTATCTAATAAGAATGATATCATTATTATTTATTTTAATAAAGATTGATATCTGATGTTTTGATATCTGATCTATGAGGAGTCAGAAAGGCTGTACTGGTGCGTCTCTCTGTGTTCAGGCTGCTGAGCGTCAGCGTTAGTAACAGATAGAGGGACGTGGAGGGGAGGGGCTGATGAGTTGAGGTTTCTTGTGTGTATGTGTGTGGGGGGCAGCCTGTAGGGTGGGCTCTCTCAGGCTTTGCACTGTTGAACTCATTACTAAGCATTACCCACTAAAAAACTCTGCTACTCTAATTGCCCAATTTAGGGCTGCAGGTGGTCACAGTGCCGCAGTTCAGCTCACGCCGGACCACTTTTATCCGTTTTTACGACTCTCTCTCTCTCCCCCGCTCTCGCCCACTCTCCGGCCGCTCCACGTGCTGTGTGGCCATCTAATGCACGTCTAATTCTCTGAGTGACCGAAAGAGAGGTGTGTAACACACACACACACACACACACACACACATTCTTGACCTTAGGGGGGCTCGTGCACTTGAGAGATCAAACATTTCACACAGTGTGTGCGGCCGAGTGACCACAGCAGTGAAGTTTTGGCGAAACTTTAAAAATAATATGAAGAAGGGAATAATAAACAGATACAGAAATAAACACTGAAAATGAAAGAAAGAAGAACACATACACGAAAACTAAAAGAATATTGAGAAGGAAATAAATAATAAACAAATCATAAACCTGTACGAGTCTGTATGAAACTCAATTAAAACAAAAATTAAAAAGAAAAAGATAAAAGATAAGATGTTTAGGAAAAGTTGAGGATGGAATATAAACAAAGCAAGCCAACATGTATAAAGAAATAGAGTATCCTTAATTCAAAACAAACAAACACATAAACAAACAAACATAAGATGTACAAATGTATAGAGTATCTATAATTCAAAACAAACAAACACATAAACAAACAAACATAAGATGTACAAATGTATAGAGTATCTATAATTCAAAACAAACAATAACATAAACAAACAAAAATAACAGGAACAAATTTATGGAGTATCTATAATTCAAAACAAACAAACAAATAAACACAAATTAACAAAAAATGAACACATTTATGGAGTATTTATAATTAAAAACAAACAAACACATAAAAAAACAAATATAACATGTGCAAATGTTTGGAGTATACTTAATTCAAAACAAACAAACAATTAAAAACAAACAAACTAACTAAACATGAATACATTCATGGATTATCTATAATTTTAAACAAACAAACAAACATGACATATACAAATGTTTGCAGTATACTTAATTCAAAACAAACAAACTAATATACACATAAGCAAACGAACATGACATGTACAAATGTTTGCAGTATACTTAATTCAAAACAAACAAATTAACACAAACAAACTATGGATTATGGATTATCTATAACTTTAAACAAACAAACAAACAAACAAACGCATAAACAAACAAACATGACGTACAAATATAAGGAGTATCTATAATTCAAAACAAACAAACAAATAAACACATAAAAAGATGAACAAATTTATGGACTATCTATAATTATAAACAAACAAACACATAAACAAACACAAAATGTACACATTTATGCGGTATATTCAATTCAAAATAAATAAACAAACAAAACATGCACCTATGTATTCATAATGATGTCATTAAAAAAAAAACTAAAAAACATTTGTATGGAGTATGTGGGTCAAAGGTGTTGTGTGTCTTTAATAAACCAGCAAAAAAATAAACAAACACACAACACATTCATACAGGTATAGAGTATCTTAAAACATATATATATATATATATATATATATATATATATATATATATATATATATATATATATATATATATATATATATATTTACAAATGTATGAAATGCCTTTAATGGAAAACAAAAACAAACAAATCATGAATGCACGTATGAAGCATGTTTTAGAAAAACAGGTAAACAAATCTAAACTGAAGCTTCCACAAAGCAGTGTTTCTCAGATACAGATACTGAGAACCGACAGAGGAGCCGGTCCAGCCCGAGAGGAGCAGACCGTCCTCATAACTCAGTTCCAGTTACTAGAGAAATACAAGCATGATGTAATAAACAGAAACAAATAAACAAACACACAAACAAAGCATTTACATAATGTGTGAAGAGAAGAATTAAAAAAGCACAAGAAAGAAAAGTACATACAGCAAAACAGAGAACAATTAAAAAGTAAATAAAAACAAACAAACAAAACATGCATTAACAATAAACACAATTACACACATAAAACTTGAACGGAGTGAAATCATTAAATTATTGTACAGTAAAAAGTATTACTTTTCAATTAAGTTAGTAAGCATTTAACTGTAACTGTTTTATTAACCTTCATTAAGATTTAATAAGCTAAAAAATGATTGGACGATATATCTATGCTATCCAATGAAAAACAAGTATGGCAACTTTACAGGAGAGAACAAAAAATGTTTGGAGTATACTTAATTCAAAACAAACAAACAATTAAAAACAAACAAACTAACTAAACATGGCAACTAAATATGGCAACTTTACAGGAGAGAACAAAAACCGTCTTTACTTTTAATGCAAGTCAATGGAACCAGAATTTTGTCCGAGCTATTTTGGAGCATTTCTATTGGTCCATTAGTCGTAATATTTTCATACAATGTAAACAGCAACTGCTGCATTCAGATGATGCAAAAAAATAAAAATCAACAAAACTGAGATTCATGTTTTCTTTGGCCAGTGATGATATATTAAAAGTATATATTAATATTATATATTAAAACTAATGTTTTCCAGCTGTGTACGAGCACAACACACATATTAAATGCATAGAAACTTATCAATATGTTGCATTCTCTAAAAGGCTGTCCCCAAACTTCTGCTGGCTGGTCAAGCCGCTGAGCTCTCAGCGCGAGCCTGTGATTGACCGCGAGACGCTGAGCTCCTTCCTGCCTCCCTGAGATTTGCAGTGCTCCCCTCTGAGCTTCCCATCGCTCCGAACATCCGCCCCGAATACCCCCCCCCACCCCACCGTTACGGTGCGGATATCCCAGCGCTCACAGCTGAGTGGGCCTGGCGCGGCCCAGCCCGGCGGCCGCCCGAAAAAACCGCAGGCAGCTTCGCGGACGAGGGACGCAATTAGCTCAGTGCGCTAACAGGGCCTAGCGGCTGTCACGCGGCCCCCGCGCCTCTGATCTCGTCCCGGGGAAGTGATGTCATGCTCCCCGGCGCTCTTTGAAGAGGTGTGTATTTACGAGGGGTCAATCGCTGTAATGGCGGCTCCGGTCCAGCTGCGGCGGTGCTAGCGAATTTAATACCCCGGTCCCGATCCGGACCCTCGCAGCGGCGTTTAAAGCCACTAATTTATGTGCCTACGTGGGATTTTGGGGGAAAAATGGAAAAAGAGGCAAATATACACACATATATAGAAATTTATAGCTGACCACTGACCGCTGAGGTTTAACTGATCATATACTCGGGGCCAACGTGATTGGACGAGCCCGATCGGCGAACTGGGTCAGTTTTAACAACCCCGTCCCAGCAGTCAGAGATTTAACCAATCCAGAGGAGCAGAACTGTCCCGCTCTTTGGGGACCAGAACCTACGACCGAAGGGTTTGTCAACAGAGTGTCGGCCGTTTAGATGGGGGGGTTGACGATTGATGGACCTGGAGGACATGTGAACAGACACAAGCCCTTCATCCGTCTCGGCGGAGGGGAGGAACGTGGTCCGCCGACAGGCCGGGAGGAGGAATTACACGCGCGAAACGGAGCTCGGCGGGGCCTCATAAATCACCCGCGCCCAGGTACGGCACCAAAGCCCAGTGGTAGCTGTCAGCCGCCGATTTACTGCGAGCCACCGCTATTGCTTTTCCTTAAAATATATGTACATGAGGGCTCGCGCTCGTACGGCCGAGAGGGCCAAAGAATTTATGAAAGGAAATAGCTGTACATTTACTTCTGTGTTTTATGGTATTTTCCAGGGAAAGTGTCACGTTCCATCGGTTGGTGGGAATTGGATGGTAGGGAGCAGGAAGGAGAAGCTGATGACAACATCTGGATGTGATTTGGTGGGGATGTGGGTGAAATATGAAATCGGGGCCCCGTGCAAACACTCGTTTCAGCAGCTAACCGCGCAGGGCAATTTATTATAATTAATATCATCTTAATGGCTGCTTCCGAGTGACAAAATTATAAGGTTTTAATTTTCATCATTCTTTTATTTTTTTCTCTTTGTGAGCGGAGTGAGGCGTGCATGCTTTTCCAGACTGACTGTGAAATATTCCCTTATCTGTTTGAATCTTATGGCTGTATATAAATATATATATTAATATAGAGGGGTGATTCTTCAATTATGGGAACTTTTACATGTCTAGGTTATAAATTTGTGTTAAAATTACTTTAATACAAAACAAACATTTTAGGTATTTAAAAGATCAATCATTGCATCTCCAAAATAATTATGATTTTCATTTTTTATAATGTTTTAAACATCAATATTTTGCTACTTTGGCCTTGTCCCCAACCCAGACTTTAAAACTTCCCCTATAAAATACTAAAAAGTGATCAATTTATGAAAAAGATCACAATATGAGTTTCATAAAAACTTTCATATTTGTACCTATGCAGTATTTTTTGAGCAATATATTATCATCCCCCAACATTATCATCATTACTGCAACAGTGTATGACTTCTGCAGGGAACTATTTAAAGGTAGCACTTGTTTATGGTGTAACCATGGAAACAAAGACTCACAAAGGAGCAGCCATGAGTGAGGAGTGACATGTTAATGTGTGTAAATGGGAGTAACTGAATGGTGTATTGCTCCTGATCATAGAGTCCATTTATTCAGAGTCATTACTGTTTACATCAGTTTGACAGTACTTTACAACTAAACATTACATTTACACATTATTTATTTATTTATTTACAACTAAACATAACATTTACACATTATTTATTTATTTATTTACAACGAAACATTACATTTACACATTATTTATTTATTTACAACTAAACATTACATTTAAACATTATTTATTTATTTATTTATTTATTTATTTATTTATTTATAACTAAACATTACATTTACACATTATTTATTTATTTATTTATTTATTTATTTATTTATAACTAAACATTACATTTACACATTATTTATTTATTTACAACTAAACATTACTATACACATTATTTATTTATTTATTTATTTATTTATAACTAATTATTACATTTACACATTATTTATTTATTTACAACTAAACATTACATTTACACATTATTTATTTATTTATTTATTTATTTATTTATTTATTTACAACTAAACATGACATTTACACATTATTTATTTATTTGCAACTAAACATTACATTTACACATTATTTATTTATTTATTTATTTATTTATTTATTTATTTATTTATTTATTTATGTATTTATTTATTTATTTATTTATTTATGTGTATTTAAAGAGCAGCTTGTACTAGCTCTTAACTAGCTTTAGCAAAGCCATGGCCTAGCTAGCTTTTTTCTTAAAGAAGTGAAAACCGCAACACGTCATTACCAACACATAACCTGATGGTAATGATATTTGTTGATGGTAATGACAGGTTTTCAATTTCACCATCAGTATATATATATGCTCCGTGATAAAACGATAAAATACTGATATACTGCATATGCTTTTAAACTATTCTGAATAACAATTCATAATTTAATTCATGAGTTATATAATGTTAAATTAATGTTAAACTAATGACAAAGAAGTAGTTTAGACTACAGTTTACTTCACAGCCATAGTGTAAATGAAACAGGTCACATACATCAGTAGTAGTAAAAGTATGCATAATCTCCTCAACAACATAACAATCACAGAACAAACAATCTCTGTCTCAAAGTGTCAATCAAAGTAGAAGACATATCTTCATTCAGATAGTGTTCCCACTTTCAAACCAACAAGCAGTGTGTTTACATCTAGACATGTATTAACTGAAACAGGTCCATAGAGAAACATGTATCATAAAACATGTAGCATTGATTTTTTATGTATTATTTAAACATGACAGCTGCCGTTTACAACATGTGGAATGTTTATGATGGACGGACCAATAGAAATGCTCCAAAATAGCTTGGAAAAAATTCTGATTACTGATTACATTAAAAGTGAAGAAATAGGAAGAAATTCTGATTTTGTTGATTTACATGTATTTTATTTACATACATATTATTGATTTACATTGAAAGTAAAATTATGTGATGTGACGGTACTAATACAACAAGAGCAGATGCCCACTTCCCTAAAATAAGTATATATATATATATATATATATATATATATATATATATATATATATATATATATATATATTTCACCATCAATATCTATTAAATGATTTAGAAATTAAATAGAATTAAGTCTAAAAATGTGATTTTATAATGAAATTCAAGTGAAATGCATTACTTTATAAAACTAAGTTAAGATGGCAAGAATATATACTTATATATATATATATATATATATATATATATATATATATATATATATATATATATATATATATATATATATATATATATATATATACTTATTTGCATAAATTTTATATTTTAGGGAAGTGGGCATCTGCTGTTGTTGTATTAGTACCATCACATCACATAATAGTTAATAACTGAAACAATTTCAACTAAATGCCAGCAAAGTGTAAGGAAAACTGGCACATTCCCAACATGTTATTACATGAGACAGAATATACTATTAAGATACTTTGATGTAAGTACATGAGATAAAAGTATGTAATAGTGGCTACATCACTTGTTTTTTATGTGTGTAATTACACAGTTATTAAATTATTATTAATAGTAACTATAACAAGTATGAATTATTATAATATATCATACTATATTATTTATTATATGATATTATTATTAAGTTAGTGTATTTAAACTTATTTTTTAACAGTTTAATTTTTAAACAGATTAATGTTTTGGGAGCATGTTCTTCTCACAGCCTTCACAGTCCTTCCAGAGTGTCCTTCCAGAGTGTTGAGCTATTTATAGGTGCTGTTTATCTGATGTGGGCAGTTTTGGTGGTCTACCTGGTCTACCAGTGGACTTTAATCCTCAGTCATTTCACCTGGACATTAAACTTGTGTAGTCCACTTCGTACTTGATAGAAGGTTGGCGTCTGCAGCTCTCAGTGATGATGATGACGATGATGACAAAAAGTTCTTCAGATCTTTTATTGTTCTTCTGATATTCGCTCTGTTGTTCTTTTAATCATAGACAGTTTCTACAGTTTCCCGCTGGAGAAACACAGGGATCTCCACGGGCCCTCGTGGGACGCGGGCAGAAAGCTGCCGCTCGCGCCGGCAGTTAGGATGAATAATGGAATAACAATGGATCAAACGAAGAGAGACGTTTTCCCAAACTGAGAGACAGAAAGGAAAGAAAGTGAGAAACACAAAGAGAAGGCAAAGGCAAGGCTTTCTTTATCACATATTAAAGTATAGACCCCAGGACTCTGGGGGCCGGCTTGTGTGGGCGCCCACCGGGCCCCCTCTTCTCTGAAGTATGGAGGAACAGAGAGAGGCAGATGAAACGCCTGGAGAGGACGTCAGTGATGTGTTCCCTGCAGGCCAAGCTTATCAAAGAGTGCGCGTCACAGATGTGTCACTCATACAGTGGAATATAACACTGTGTATGTATATGCAGCTCTATATACAGAGTTTAGAGCATAAATATAAATATAAATATAAATATAAATATAAATATAAATATAAATATAAATATAAAATATAAATATAAATATAAATAAACCTAAAACCTAAACTGTGTTTGCTGTTTACAAAGTGAACTCAATGTAACTATATATATATATATATATATATATATATATATATATATATATATATATATATATATATATATATATATATATATATATACTTGTACAAAACTACAAAATAAGAGGTATGGAATTATTGGTGGAGCAGAATAAAACATCTTTTTGTATATGTATATATATAATTATATATATATATATATATATATATATATATATATATATATATATATATATATATATATATATATATATATATATATTAAAAACAAAATAAAATAAAAAAAATAATTATTATAAAATATATGGTCCTGCTACGGAATTAGCTTGATTTAGTCATTGCTTTTTGACTATAAGGTATTAAGTGTATATATATATATATATATATATATATATATATATATATATATATATATATATATATATATATATATATATATATATATATATATATATATTGTCACTCTTCAGTTAATTAAAATGGTAACTTTACAGAAGAAAACAAATACTGTCTTTACTTTCAATGTAAGTTTATTGAACCAGAATTTTTTCCTAGCTATTTTAAAGCATTTTTATTGGTTCTTCATGAATTTTTTTCACACAATGTAAATATAAGCTTTCAGCTTCTGTGTACATACAATAATAATTGTAGTTTTACATTTTACTAAACGGGATTATTTGGTTATAGAGTGGAGAATTCTAAATAACATATGTAGTTGAAACAATAAGAAATTCACATTTCTCTTCTCTTCTCTTCTTTTCTTATGTACATTTGTCTGTATATGTATTTAATTTGCAACATACAAAATAATGTTGACTCTAACTTAAATGATGCATGAGATGAATTATAAAATCATATCTTGCTTGTATGGTAGATTCAAACAGCTTTGCAGGGGAAACACTGGGAGTGAGACTAGGACCAAGAGAACAATGTCTATAACTTTACTATCAGTAGATCATGCATATGTGGAAATATCTGCAAAATAGTACACAAAACGGACAATTTTAAATATTATTTTTTTTATGAATTAATCAAAGAATTAATTAATTATAATTATTTTATTTTTCTTACCAAAAATTTATATTATGAATAAAAGAATGTCTTTGAATTGCATGTGTACGTAAGAGCGTTAAGCTGTGTCCAGTCGTGTGCAGATGATTGTTTTCTGTTCATATGTTTATGCATGTATCAGCTTCTATGTACATGTAATAATAATTGCATTGTAATTTTTTGTTTTATTAAATGTGATTATTTGGTTATAGAACTAAACAATATGCTCTCAGAGTGGACCATTCTAAATTATATACGCAGTTAAACCATTAAGAGTGTCACATTTCTATTTTATAATAGAAATAATAAATATTATATGTTCATTAGTCTGTATATGTATATAACTTGCTGCATAAAAAAAAATATAAATGACTCATGAGATTAATTATAAAATCATATCTTGCTTGGACGGCAGATTGAAACAGCTTTGCTATAACTTGAATATCAATAGATTATGTACATGTGGAAATATTTTTGAATATAAATAATTTTTATTTTTTAATAATTGTTTGTTCATCAAATATTAATAGCATGAATAAAAGGATGTGTTTGATTTGGATGTGTATAATCACTCGTTCATTTCAGTGGTTGAGCAGTAACCTGTATTAAGTGTGAGGAAGTGTGTTGTCTGTGGAGGACGTGCTCTTAGGAAATCAACACAACATGCCATTCGCCATGTCACTGTGTGCGTGAGGCCGTGTTGTTTTTCTTTCTCGTGGTCCGTGAAGCCGTGTCAGCCTTTCTCCAAACTCCGAGCCTGATGTACGGTGTCCCAGCGGGCTCATGCTGGAGACATATATAACTCAGGCCATGAGAACGCAACCATATTCACAACATCTTCCAGCTAGAGCTTATTTATCTACTTATTTATTACTGAGGATTATTAAAACATTTACATTCACATCCGTATGACTCACTGGTCCTTTTAGGCCTTCTGATTAAATAATTCAGAAATAACAATGTAACTATAGTCAGACATATCACTTGATATGAATCAGTATTGATTATTAATGTATTATTGATTATTTCTCACTCTTTGCTCGTTCAGTGAAGCAGAGAGATACAGTATGAATTATAGATGATAAATTTATTAGTAGAGGTTTATTAGTAGAGGTTTGTTATTAGAATATGAAAAACTATCACATATATATATATATATATATATATATATATATATATATATATATATATATATATATATATATATATATATATATATGTAGCCCTGTCCACAGTGCCCAAGGAGCAGTTGGGGGTTAGGTGGGCATTTCAGTCATGTCTTAAAATAAAAATTAAAATTAAAATTAAAATTAAAATTAAAATTAAAATTAAAATTAAAAATAAAATTTATAACACAAAAGTTTGGAAAAGACAACTGTCACTTGTAGGGATAGATTTCTGACCAGGTCAGTGTCCATAGAGAATCTGACCGCTATGGGGTCTTGGTGAAATTAGACCATGAGGCCTGAGGTGGATCAAAGACTGGAGATATTTTAATTAGATGAAGCAAAATCCTTGGAATGTCTGGTGACTAGATCAGTTAAAGACCAATGAAAGGGTCCACTTCACATAATCTGGGCCGTCATAATCTTGGGGAACACTTCCGTAATCATTCCCCCGACCAATCAGAAGGCTGGCGTCTCTATGGCTCCACCCACTCAAACCAGTTTCAGACTCCGTAACTGCATCAGTAACTTACATATCGTTGCTGTGCAAACATGTATCTCCAGAGTAGTAACTTTACAGTAGCAAAGGTGTCAAAGGTATTCACACTCATTACTCAGGTAGAAGTATAGATACTAGAGTTTAAAAATACTTCTGTAGAAGTTGAAGTATCAACTGTAGCTTTTTACTCCAGTAAAAGTGTAAAAGTACTGCTTTCAGAACTACTTAAAGTATAAAAGTAAAAGTAATGTAAGGTAAAAATGCCATTAAGGACGAAAGCTTAGGCCGCACCACAGGGGTCTATAGTGCACTAGCCCACCCCCCCCCCCAAAAAACCCATTCTTCTAAAAGCTATAATGACTATAATGTTATATTTAAATGTTAATGTTGATAAATTTGGGATGCGCTAGGCTTCCTGTTTCAGCTCATATACGCCCATTAAACATGAATGTAGTTTAGTACAATGTAAATATATTAAAGAAGCGTATCCGTGTACTACCGTGTACTACTTCTTTCATATAAATATGTACATTTGTCTGTATATGTATTCAATTTGCAACATATGAAATAATGCTGACCCTAACTTAAATGACGCATGAGATTAATTATACAAACAATATCTTGCTTGGACAGTAGATTCAAACAGCTTTGCAGGGGAAACACGTTCTTTTAACCTAATTTACTGTAATTTGTTCTCAATAACATGAAACAAAGTTGAGTAAAATTATTCATACTGGGACCAATCACTGTTGAGGGAGGTCCCAGAATAAATAAAGGCTCATTAGAAAACATTACCTGATCCATTTGGCTTGGAAAGTAGTCGAGACTCAACATTAGCAGCAGTACAACATTTCGATTAAGACAAATCAATAAAGCAATAATAATAATAAATAAAAAGACCAACCGTGATATTAAAAACTCTGAGCTCAGATGACTTGGTTTCAAATGTTTGCTTTGTAAAACCCATATCTTGCTTGGACAGTAGATTCAAACAGCTTTGCAGGGAAAATACTTTCTTTTATAAACTAATTTAATGTAATTTGTTTAAAAGAAGTTAAACTTTGTAGATGTTTAATGTGTATACGGTTGCTCTCTGAAGAAAAACATATCTCCAACAAAAACCTTCTTTACTTTCAATGTATATGATCCTGATATTAGAATTTAGTTCTGGAAGATTCAGTATATACTGACTGTAATGCTACTGTCGTGTATGTATGGGTGGAAGTGCTGCTGTGTTATAGTTGCAGTGTAGAAGCTCCACTCCGCTTCCAGCGCCTGACCTTCTGTCCAGCTGGTGATTTTAGCGTAACTGCAGCGTGCGCTCTGCCCCGGAGGTGGAGCTCCTCCTCAAGCTCCCTCTGATGACCTGCAGACCCTTACTGAGGGGGTTAATGCTGGACCACTTCCCCTGACACACACTCACACACAACATATGACGTGTGAAGAACCGCATCTTCTCCAGGACTCAGTCTAGAACGAGTAAATGTTTGCCGTGCTCAGTGAGAGATACGCTCAGTTACTCTGCAGTGCAAAAGTCTGGAACGTTCTCAATAACATAAAACCAAGTTCAGTAAAATGAGGACCCCGAATAAATAAAAAAAAGGCTCATTAGAAAACATTACCTGATCCATTTGGCTTGGAAAGCAGTCGAGACTTAACATAAGCAGCAGTGCAACATTTAGATAAAGACAAATCAATAAAATAATAATAATAATAATAATAATGATATAAATTATATAAAAACTTCGAGCTCAGATGATTTGGTTTCAAATGTTTGCTGGAATTAAAAACTTTTACAATTACTGACCTCGATGTGCGTTCTCAGGATGGACGGGGAAATTGTGAAGGCATTGATGAACTTTGTGTGCTGAACTTTGTGTTATTTCAAAAATGTAAATATAGGCTTTAGATATGGGGTAAGGAACCTATGGGCTGTAGCAGTAGCCATCAACACAACCACAAATTTCACCTGCTGAGTGTAACTGCACTTTGAACTTGAACCACAGTGTAGGAGTAGGAGTTTACTGGAGTTTACTGGAGTTTACAGGAATTTACTGGAGTTTACTGGAGTTTTGCTTTAGCAAAAAATCTTTTTTTAAATTAAAGCCTCCCTTTATATACTATGAGAGTCTGTTAATAAACCGACCAATAGAAATGCTCCAAAATCATTTGGCATAAAACCTGTTTACATGAATTTACATTGAAAGTTAACTTACATATCTACATATCATTGCTGTGCAAAGACAAACATGTGTCTCCAGCGTAGTAATGCAAATTCATGTAAAGAAACTTATATTCTGGGTGATTTTAAAGCTTTTCTATTGGTCTGTTTATCACAAAACTCTCACAGGATATAAAGTATAACTAAAAACCGATACTTTTTTAAACTTTAAAGCTTCCCTTTATATACTGGGAGAGTCTGTTAATGAACCGACCAATAGAAATGCTCCGAAATCATTTGGCATAAAACCTGTTTATATGAATTTACAATGAAAGTTAAGAATGTTTTGGTCTCTCCTGAGTAAAAAGTATAAATATATAATGTTTTACTCTAATGCATTTAGATGGAGGTTCTTAGTTACAGTAGTACATAAATCAAGTCAAAAGAAAAACACATATCAAACATGTATCTCAATTCTTATCAATTTAAATATTTGTATATTTTTTCAATTCCCTTTGTATACTTGGAGGGTCTATTAATGAACAGACCAATAGAAATGCTCCAAAATCATTTGGCATAAAACCTGTTTATATGAATTTACAATGAAAGTTAAAAAGGTTTTTGGTATATATATATATATATATATATATATATATATATATATATATATATATATATATATATATATATATATATATATATATACACAAGTATAAGTATAAATATATAATGTTTTACTCTAATACATTTAGATGGAGGTTCTCAAGTCAAAAGAAAAACACATCAAATATGTATCTCAATTTTAATTATTATTTTTTTGAACATTAAAGTTTCCCTTTGTATACTTGGAGGGTCTATTAATGGACCAATAGAAATGCTCCGAAATCATTTGGTTTTATGCCAAAAACGTTTACATGTACTTACACTGAAAGTTAAGAATGTTTTTGGTTTCTCCTGATATCCTTTGGTGCTGTAGAGTCTGATTCTGGGGGATGAGGTCTACAGCCTAGACCCAGAATCCCTCTGGTGATCATGTAACTCTCTTGCCAGCAGCCAATCACAGATCACCTCTTAGTACACACTCACCTGACTACAGATTCCTGTCACCTGTTTACCTCTCTCTCCAATGTTTTGTTTTCTGTAGTGCCACAGTTTACTGCTGTATACTGAGCCTCTTGTCCTCGATGGCCTTCGATGCTGATCCCTGGTATGTTGTCTCTGCTGGTCAGCTCTGCCCTAACACCCTAACTCACACCCTAACTCACACCCTAAATCACACCCTAACTCACACCCTAACGCTACATTAGACACGAGGTGTTGTTCCAACAATAGCAATGTAAATAGTCCTGTAGGAGCTGTAAATAAGAATAGCTGCTCTGGATAAAAGAGTTGGCTGCAAACGCAACGTAGATCAAAGACGCCTACAAAAGCAGCTGCAGAGGATCTTCGTATGTGAAATCTTAGCTGCACTGAAATTTAGATTTCCCAAAAGTTTGTTTGTTGCTCTCAGTCGAGTGACTGTAGTCGAGTGTATTTCACATCAGCCATGTCTGTATGAGTGTAGGGACGTATGTGGGTGTGAGTGCACATCTGTATATAGTATGTACGTGCGTTCTCAGCTTTGTGTGGCGCTGACGTCATGTTGTTGTATAAGAAGATCTCTCTCTATCACTCTCTCTCTCTCTCTCTCTCTCTCTCTCTCTCTCACTCAGGGACTAAAATTAACCTCTTATTTCTGGGAACATGTTTACATTCCCAGTTTTGTGCTTCAGCACCAA
Organism: Megaleporinus macrocephalus; assembly: GCA_021613375.1. NCBI lineage: Eukaryota > Metazoa > Chordata > Actinopteri > Characiformes > Anostomidae > Megaleporinus > Megaleporinus macrocephalus. Next base: position 39,629,322 of record CM038719.1, on the reverse strand, counting down.
ACCAAACAAAATATGAGCCATTCTATAGATACAGATAAAGATTGTGGCTCATCCTTTACTTATAAAAACCTATTTACTCAACTTTCCTCTTCCATATATATATATATATATATATGTATATATCATCGCTGTCCAATGAAAAACGTGTATCTCCATTTTTTCCACATCATTTGAACACGCCGATTGCTGTTTACATTGTGTGAAAAATTTATGGCTAATGGACCAATAGAAGTGCTCCAAATAGCTTGGAAAAAAAATCTGGTTCCATTGACTTAAAATAAGTTTTGGTCTCTCCTGTAAAGTTACAATTTTATAGATACTTGATTTTCATTGGACAGCGACGATATCTATAATATATTGCATATCGTCGCTGTCCAAAAAAAATCAAGTCTCTCCGAAACGTTTACAAGAGAGATCAAAAACCGTCTTCGCTTTTAATGTTAGTCAATAAAACCAGATTTTTTCCCAAGATATTCTGGAGCATTTCTATTGGTCCATTCATCAAATTTTCTACAATGTAAACGGTCGCTGCTGCATTCAAACCATGTAGAAAAATAGAATATCAACAGCAAGTTTGACATAGAAATTTTATAATGATTTAAGTTTGTGATTAATTAATCCTAATTCAAATCTTTTAAAAGAGATTTGTTTGGACAGTCTAAAAAATTCCATTGGGTAACAAGCAATGGAGCTAGTTTTTATTTACTGAATGAACAATGCTTTCAAACAAGGTATGTTTTATGAGTTGGGTAAAACTAGTTCAAATCCCTGATACCACTAGAAATATATATTTTTTGACCCAAAGCCAGCTACATCACACTAGCACCCAAACTAGTGAGGCCAACTATAGACTCCAAACACGTCTGGACTAATTGAAAATTTAAAAATGTGCTTCAAATGAAAGAATTGTTTATTTAATAAAACTGGTTTAATTTCTTGTGACTGCATGAAGAAGTCACTTCTTAGTCAGTAGCTATGCTTACTTTCAGCTAACCTAAGATCTGGCATCTTGGGAATACTGGTATTTCCAGCCAGAGGCGTAGCCGAGGGGTGGCTTGGGTGTCTAGAACCACCCCAGCATGAAGTCCCAGAAAGCTAGACAGTCGTCAATCAGTCTATCATCACAATAACAGCCTACATTTGATAATAAACATGTCGTGCTATGTTGGGCTGACTTGCTCAACAAAACAGCTGAGCTACACTGCAGTGGTTAATCAATGGTTAAGGCTAATTGAACTAATTTCATTTCACCTAAAACTATACCTATTGAATTATTTTATTATAAGTATTTTTTTTTATTATTATTTTTTATTCACTTTTTACAGTGTATGTAACATTCTAGCTACATCACACTTGCGCCCAAACTAAAGAAGCAAACTATAGACTCCAAACATGTCCAGTCAAGTCTAGTCAAGTTTATTTATGTAGTGTTTTTTACAACGATGTTGTCACAAAGCAGCTTTACAAGAATTTAAAAGCGTGAAAACATGAAATCACAACACTGTGAGCAAGCCAGAGGCAACGGTGGTGAGAACAACTCCCTCAACTGGAGGAAGAAACCTTGAGAGGAACCAGACTCACAAGCAGAGACCCATCCTCCTCTGGTGGAACAGTAGTTACAGTTTATTAAACTAATGCTGAGTCTGAAGGTAAGAGCTTTAGAAGCTGTTCAGGTGCTACATCAGGTGGATGATACAGTGATGCAGTCAAGGATGGAGCAAATGGTACCAATGGAGAGGAGAGCTGGTTGGAACCAGGGAGGGGCTTTGCTGGTACAACCTAAAAACTTGACTTCGTGTGGTAACAAGCTTTAATAATATACTTCAGCTGATTATTTCAGCTGGCTAGAACCACCCCAGCTTGAAGCTCCAGAAAGCTAGACAGATATCAGTCAGTATATTATCATCACTGTAGCATCAGTTCAGCTTAATAACAGTCTACATTTGATTATAAACATATTTTGCTATGATGGGTTGATTTGCCTGGCAAGTGTATGTGGGCTGCTATGATAGTGAATCAGTGAAAATCACATGTTGAATACATGCCTGTGTTGTAGGTTAACTTATACAGTGTCATATGGCCAGCTTTTTTAACTTAGACACCCTAAATGACCAATACCTTTACAATACTTTAAACCTTTGATGCCCAAGCTAACACATAACATGGCTCAAACTTGACCTGGTATTCATTTCCAATGTTATTGTAGGTACTGCTGAGTATCTCTTTGGTAAATCTATTAAAATCAGTTTATTTCATTGTTTCAAGCGTTAAATCATTGTTTTAATTCTTATTTATTTACTTCATGAGCAAAAACAGTGGTTGAAATATGTTCCCGACTGCAAATGTTTACAAACGTCAAGTTCCCATCAAATTCCATAGTGAACAATAGTGTTCACAGTGATACAAACATGATTTTTATCACTAAAGTGAAATAATAAAGCTGAACTCCGCATTCGTGATGATCAGAAACAAGTAAACTGAGGAATTCATAGAAGCTTGAAGGATGAAATGAATTTATTGGGGAGATATAGAGAATAAACTCTCAGCCGGGTCACTTTTGGGTTAATTCAGTTGATCGAAACACATCACCAGTACGTCATCGTCACAGTCAGAGCAGCGTTGGTGCCCTTTCACTAACAAGGCAGTTTCCTTCTTGTATGGAACGACAGAACTTTCCACAGCTCAGTTAGTCACCTTCTTACAAGCCGCCCCATTCATCCCTCCTCCGCTGACCTCCACCTTCTTATATAACACCTCTGGCTGGGTCTAGCTTCTCCCAGCGCTGAGACCCATACGGGGCTAGTGTGTGGATGTAAACGTGAGCGATGTGGTGCTGGTACGTGTGGTGCTGGAGAGTTCCTGAGTGGGGAACAGGCTGTGAAAGTAAAGGAGCGATTTCGTGGTAATTATTTTCCCCTCGTCGCTGTAACACTTGTCTGTTGCGGATAAGATAATTAATTACCGCCGGAGTTTTGTGACAGTGTTTGAAGATGCTGCTGCTGAATCGGGATTCTCACCTTCCTCTCTCTCTCTCTCTCTCTCTCTCTCTCTCTCTCTCTCTCTCGCTCTGCCTTGGTGTACTCATTGTCTGGCTGGGCTGGCTCAGCTCTGAGCGGCACACAGAGATGGAGAGGTGCAGAGATTAGAGGGAGAGAAACAGCAGATAAATGCCCATTGTCACTCCCACCGTGTTTATTTACTTGTCGGACCTGCTTTTGCAAAACGCCGCTAATTGCTCCCGCCCCCACCCCCGCCCCCCTCGCATCCTCCACCGCCCTTCTCTTCTTCTTTCTTTTTTTTTCTCTGTCTGTTTTTTTTTCTGACATTTTTTCTCATCCACACTGAAAGTATTCAACCTGAAATATGATTAGTAATTACAATAATTACACAATAATTCCTGTTTAGGTTCCTTTGGTTTCATTAGCTTTTTAATTAAACCACCTAAACTGTAACACTACCTTCAACTATAAACTGTAAACACTGTAACACTACCTTCACCCACCTGTGTACAGGTAAACTGTAACACTACTTTCACCTACCTGTGTACAGGTAAACTGTAACACTACCTTCACCTACCTGTGTACAGGTAAACTGTAACAGTACCTTCACCTACCTGTGTACAGATAAACTATAACACTACCTTCACCTACCTGTGTACAGGTAAACTGTAACACTACTTTCACCTACCTGTGTACAGGTAAACTGTAACACTACCTTCACCTACCTGTGTACAGGTAAACTGTAACACTACCTTCACCTACCTGTGTACAGGTAAACTATAACACTACATTCACCTACCTGTGTACAGGTAAACTGTAACACTACCTTCACCTACCTGTGTACAGGTAAACTGTAACACTACCTTCACCTACCTGTGTACAGGTAAACTGTAACACTACCTTCACCTACCTGCGTACAGGTAAACTGTAACACTACCTTCACCTACCTGCGTACAGGTAAACTGTTACACTACCTTCACCTACCTGTGTACAGATAAACTGTAACACTACCTTCACCTACCTGTGTACAGGTAAACTGTAACACTACCTTCACCTACCTGTGTACAGATAAACTGTAAAGCTACCTTCACCTACCTGTGTACAAGTCAACTGTAACACTACTTTCACCTACCTGTGTACAGGTATACTGTAACACTAATTTCACCTACCTGTGTACAGGTAAACTGTAACACTACCTTCACCTACCTGTGTACAGATAAACTGTAACACTACCTTCACCTACCTGTGTACAGGTAAACTGTAACACTACCTTCACCTACCTGTGTACAGGTATACTGTAACACTACCTTCACCTACCTGTGTACAGGTAAACTGTAACACTACTTTCACCTACCTGTGTACAGGTAAACTGTAACACTACCTTCACCTACCTGTGTACAGGTAAACTGTAACACTACCTTCACCTACCTGTGTACAGGTAAACTATAACACTACATTCACCTACCTGTGTACAGGTAAACTGTAACACTACCTTCACCTACCTGTGTACAGGTAAACTGTAACACTACCTTCACCTACCTGTGTACAGGTAAACTGTAACACTACCTTCACCTACCTGCGTACAGGTAAACTGTAACACTACCTTCACCTACCTGCGTACAGGTAAACTGTTACACTACCTTCACCTACCTGTGTACAGGTAAACTGTAACACTACCTTCACCTACCTGTGTACAGTTTAACTGTATCACTACCTTCACCTACCTGTGTACAGTTTAACTGTATCACTACCTTCACCTGAACCAGCACTGCAGTCGTGTTTGGGGGTCTGTTCTGAGTCAGTGTATGTGAAACGGTGTCTGTTGGTCGAGCAGAAGTTCAGTAGATCGGCAGCACTTTTCCATCCTATTCATTCTCTATGGGAAAAAATTCCAGGATCCATGCATCAGATGAAAAAGCTGTATACAATATATATATATGTGTGTGTGTGTGTGTGTGTGTGTGTGTGTGTGTGTGGGTGTGTGTCTATACATCTATACATCTATACACAGCTGACATTTACATTATATGAAAAAATCATGTAGATTGGACCAACAGAAATGCTCCAACATCAAAATCTCCAAAATTCTGGTTCCATTTACATATATTTAAAGAAAAGACAGCTTTTAAATTTAAAATTGGAAATTCTTGTTTATCATTAGACCGCAACGATATACACTCAACATCACGGCTGAAAGTCTTGCAGCAACTTTCTCATCAAAATTTTAAAAAAGTTCAAAAGTTTAAATCCAAATCTAAACTCTTCAGAGTTAAAGTGCTGAGAGCTGAAAGCAGGTCTTTTTTATGACCTCATACTTTATTCACGGGAAGTACGCGGACACCAGGGAGCTGGTCTTACGTCTTTTAACAGACTTCACACGTACTGAATGGCCGTGAAAAGTCAGCAGTCGCTTTACAGATTAATGAAACCTCTTCAGCTCTCTCCGAATACAGGTGGGTTAAGAAAAAAGTTAATAATTGTGCTTATAAATATATATATATATATATATATATATATATATATATATATATATATATATATATATATATATATATATATATATATATACTAAACAAGATATGAAGAACCTTCACCCAATTAAATTTAATAGCACTTTTAAATTTCCTCTGCGTTTGACATGGACAATAAGGGATAAACCAGGACTTTTTAAAGTCAGTGCTACAACTTAAACCCCTCAGTTGAGTCCAGGGGGTCAAGCAGATGCTCAGATGAGCGTTGGACGCCCCCGCTGATGAGGAGCTGTGGTGAAGGACGGTTTGGGTTTTAATGGTCTCTGGTGTGATCTGTATGAAAGCTGCTTAAAGCAGGCCAGTGTCTCTGAAGTGTGGACGGAAGAGCTCCAGAGCTTCCACTGGGCTGCACACCAGAGCAACCGGGGGTCCGTTGAAGTTATTTTCAGGCTGAACCCAGAGGTTAGTTCCAGAAGGCCTCATGGCCTCCAAACAGCAGGATACGGCCGCATCCCATCACCGTGGCCAGCAGCTGTCCGATGTGGCTGTCCACACTATCAGAGGATAAGGACTTCAAGCACTGATGGCTGAGTTGACTGAGAATCTACGTTACAGCTTTAGTTACTTTGCTTTTTTCCTAAATTCAACTAAAAACACAAAAAAACACTAAAAGCTCAACTTAAAATAGAATTCCTTTGATTTTTATACATATTTATACATACACATGATTATTTGCTATACAGTTTATACATATTAATTTGTATCCTGAATTAGGATGTTATTGATCTTTAGTAATGGCTCTACATTTATTTATTGATTATTGAAGTTTGCATAAAAGGCAGTTGTATATTATATACATTACATCACAGTTTGTCTGAAGGTCATCTAAAGGTCAGCCCAGTTTGGGTCTTTAAAAGTGTTATTCTGGGTCACACAGGTGCAGAAAGACCAATCTGTGAAGATACTTTGTGGTTAATCTCTTTCTGAGGTGTATTTAAACTGTAATCTCATTACAATAACTGTGTAATTAGGCCAAATATGTGTTTACATGCTAATAACTATGTAATAAATAAAAAATTAAACTTAATACTGATAAAGTCTCTCAAAATAGCAGATGCTCCTTTGGTGGTGTATTTAAAAAATAATCAAATTACAATGACTAAGTAATTAAGTATGCGTTTGTGTAATTACATGCTAATGCAGTAAAATTAATGATAATAGCCCTAAAAATAGCAGACTCTGGACTAAACTCAGTCTTTGAAGTTTGTGTGAACATGACCATCTGAAGGTCAGTCCTGGTTTAGGTCTTTAAAAGTGATATTCTGGGTCACGCAGGTGCAGAAAGACTCAGAAACGAAGATGAATCTGTGAAGATACTTCATGTTTCATCTCTTTCTGAGGTGTGTTTAAACAGTAATCACATTACAATGACTGTGTAATTAAGCCAAGTATATGTTTACATGCTAATAACCATGTAATTAATAAAACATGGAACATGCAGCAAAAACTTTACTGATAAAGTTTCTCAAAATAGCAGATGCAGGTCTTTGAAGTTAGTCTAAAACTTGAAATCTGTTTTCTGTTTGGGTCTTTAAAAGTGATATTCTGGGTCACGCAGGAGCAGAAAGACTCAGAAACGAAGACCAATCTGTGAAGATACTTTGTACTTACAGGCTAATAACTATGTAATGAATAAAAATTGGACCTTCAGCAAAAATACTGATAAAGTCTCTCAAAATAGCAGATGCAGGTCTAAACTCAGTCTTAGAAGTTTTTCTAACACTTGAAACCTGAAACCTGTTTTCTGTTTAGGTCTTTCAAAGTGATATTCTGGGTCACGCAGGTGCAGAAAGACTCAGAAACGAAGATGAATCTATGAAGATACTTCATGTTTCATCTCTTTCTGAGGTGTGTTTAAACAGTAATCACATTACAATGACTGTGTAATTAAGCCAAGTATGTGTTTACATGCTAATAACCATGTAATAAATAAAACATGGAACATGCAGCAAAAACTTTACTGATAAAGTCTCTCAAAATAGTAGATGATGGTCTAAACTCAGTCTTTGAAGTTAGTCTAAAACTTGAAACCTGTTTTCTGTTTAGGTCTTTAAATGTGATATTCTGGGTCACGCAGGTACAGAAATACTCAGAAACAAAGACCAATCTGTGAAGATACTTTGAGGTGTCTCTTTTGGAAATGTATTTAAATAATAAGAACATTACAATGACTAAGTAATTAAGTATGTGTTTGTGTAATTACATGCTAATAACTATGTATACATTTAAAATTAAACATGCAGTAAAATTAATGATAGTAGCCCTAAAATAGTAGACTCTGGTCTAAACTCAGTCTTTGAAGTTAGTCTGAACGTGTCCATCTGAAGGTGAGTCCCAGTTTGAGTCTTTAAAAGTGATATTCCGGGTCACGCAGGTGTAGAAAGACTCAGAAACGAAGACCAATCTGTGAAGATACTTTGTGGCGAGTCTCTTTCGGAGGTGTGTTTGAACTTCTATGTACGGACGGAATTCTAGAGGGACGTGCAACCCGACTCTGGTATTTATATACAGAGTGGTTTCCTCAATCCAAACAGTTTAGATTGGAGGGCTAAGACCTTCGAGTTAACATGTTTCTCTTCCTCCCTCCCTCTCTCTCTCTCTCTCTCTCTCTCTCTCTCTCTTTCTCTCTCTCTCTCTCGCTCTGTATGTCATGCATGGCTGAAAAGCAGAGGTTAATTTCTTTACAAGCGGTGCCACTTGCAGAGCAATTACAACAATGATGGAAGGTTTCCTTGACTCCCCGTTGTTTAAAACCTGTAATTTATGACTCGCAAAGAGGCCACACTTAATTCCTCCTCTGTGGCTTCGGAGTGCAGGGAGAGAGGGGGTGGGCAGGGAGAGAGGGGGTGGGCAGGGGGGGCTGCAGCAGAAACGCTCCCGCTTCCTCGCGTTCCTGACATTTTAATAGGGGTTCTGGGAGAGCAGCACCATCTCAATCTGGTTCCGACCCAACGGGCACTTGATCATCGTTTCCTCGCGTTAATGTGCTGTGTTACCTTGAGGAAGGAGAGAAGACGCGGCGTGCAGGAGCGGGCCGGGGACTTGGCAGGCCTTGTAAATATTCCGGCCGTGGAAATATGTCGCTAATTGTTCCGCCGCCAATGCCGAGGGCTCGATACGCTGGCGTACGTGGGCTGAAAGTTAGATATGTTATTCCTGTGATGAAGCGGAAACCGGCTGCACTGGGAATTGTCAACAACTTCATCTGGGATGGGGGATTAATGGAGAAGGTTAAGACACAAACATGAAAACAAACAACAAGAAAGCATTTAAATATAAAGATAAAGGCTGGCTAGGGTGTAGCAGGTTGAGGGGAGGAGTGAGGGATGAATAAATGACTAATGAAGGAGTGCAGGTCAGTGTGGCTGTGGATAAAACTTTGGGGATCTGCTCTAAATGAGTACATGCAGTTTGGTGTCTGCAATTGAAACTAAACCACAATGTTTGGGTTTGACCAAAAATGAATGGGACTTGGTGGAAGGAAAGAGGGATGAATAAATGAAAAATAGAGAAGTACAGGTGCCTTGAATGAGGACATGCACTTTAGTGGCTGTAGGTTAAACGAAACCACAGTGTTTGGGTTTGACCAAGAATTAAAGGGACTCTATGGAAAGAACGAGGGATGAATAAATGACTAATAAAGGAGTGTGGGTCTGTATATCTGTGAATAAGAGTTTGGGGATCTGCCCTGAGTGAGTACATGCAGTTTGGTGGCTGTAGGTTAAACGAAACCACACTGTTTGGGTTCGACCAAAAATGAATGGGACTTAATGGAAGGAACAAGGGATGAATAACAACAAATAGAGGAGTATAGGTGGATATGTTTGTGGATCAAAGCCTGAGGGCCTGCCCTGAGTGAATACATGCAATTTGATGACTGTTGGGAAGGTTTTTGGGGGGTACTGAAAATGAATGGGACTCTATGGGAGGAATGAAGGATGAATAAATGACAAACGAAGGAGTGCGGGTCAGTGTGGCTGTGGATATGACTTTGGGGAGCTGACCTGTTTGAGTACATGCAGTTTCATGACTGTTGGGAAAAGGAAAGACAAGGTTTTGGGTGGTGCCTACAATGAATGCGACTCTATGGGAGGAACAAGGGATGAATAAACGACAAATAGAGGAGTATGGGTGGGTATATCTGTGGATCAAAGCCTGAGGACCTGCCCTGAGTGAGTACATGCAGTTTGGCGACTTCTGAGAAAAAGAAAGACAAAGTTTTGGGTGGTGCAGAAAATGAATGGGACTCAATGGGAAGAACGAGGGATGAATAAACGACAAATAGAGGAGTGTGGGTGGGTATATCTGTGGATCAAAGCCTGAGGACCTGCCCTGAGTGAGTACATGCAGTTTGGTGACTGTTGGGTAAAGGAAGGGCAAGGCTTTGGGTGGTTCCGACCCTCGACCACAACCTCGACCCGCACTCGTCTGTTTGTGTTTTTTTCCATCCCTCTTTTTTCCCTTATAGAGTCCCATTCATATTCGAGCGCACCCAAACATTAAGGTTTCGTTCAACACACAGCCACCAAACTGCATGTACTCAAACAGGTCAAATCCCCAAAGTCATATCCACAGCCACACTGACCCGCACTCCTTTGTTTGTCATTTATTCATCCTTCGTTCCTCCCATAGAGTCCCATTCATTTTCGGCACCACCCAAAACCTTGTCTTTTCTTTTCCCAACAGTCATCAAACTGAATGTACTCACTCAGGGCAGATCCTCAGGCTTTGATCCACAGACATACCCACCCATACTCCTCTATTTGTTGTTTATTCATCCCTCGTTCCTTCCATTGAATCCCATTCATTTTTGGTCGAACCCAAACATTATGGTTTCGTTCAACCCACAGCCACCAAACTGCATGTACTCACTCAGGTAAGACCCCCAAACACACTGACCCGCATTGCTGTACTTGTCGTTTATTCATCCCTCGTTCCTTGCACTGCTTAACCTGTGCCACCGTCCAATGTTTCCTTCAGCAGATGCTCTTTTCTAGTTATGGGACCATATAAGAAACTTTGCTGCCTCCATATATAATAACTGTGTAGTTACATGATAACAATGCATGTGGGCTCCACTTTATTTGAGGACCCCCCCCACCCCCCACCCCCAACAGATTATCTACAGATGTTCAGATTGTTCTGGAGGGCCGCAGTGGATTCCCTACAGCTTTGGGGTTGGGGTTCGGACAAGGGCCAGGTGTTCAGCTGAATGTACATTACATGCGAGGTAAGTTTCTTCAACGACTCCACCGTGGCCGGTCCAGGCTCTGTAATTAGCAGTGATGTATTCACTGCTACGGGCGGACTGCGGCGGCTCAGGTTACGCAAGCCTATTCCACAAGTTGTTATAACATATTTAGTCCTATGTAATAACACATTTGTAATAAAGTGAGATTAGTTTCAGGGTACATTGATATGAACTGCCTACTGAAAGCGTTCAGTTATAAAATAATAACAGTAGCGAACCATGACCCTCAAGCCTCGGCCCTCTACATGGGCTTCCATCGTGACTCAGCAACCTAGCTAGCGGTGGTAGCCTAGCGCTATGACAACACTGGGGCGGCCTTCTTGGTTTACTTTGTGTTAGAATACGTTGATACTAGATACAAGCAAAACAACAACAAATATATAAAATGACCAGCATAACATGTTCAGTTAGAGGGAGTCAGTAATTGGAAGAAGATAAAACTTGTCTTGAACAACAGAGTTACAAACACAGCACATAAAGATCAGAGTGTTGGGGGGCCGCCTTCCAAAGAAGACCACCTGCGTCTCTGACTGAAGCTCTAAATTTAAAACCTCCACCCAAACCTCCGTATGTCTGCTCTCACCATTCTGTGGAGGAGAACCAGCACCAGAGCTTCCTTATCCAGAGAAATGTCTCGCTTATGAAGCTCAGAGGAAGCAGACGTGTCGGGTGCTGGTGAGTCTATCAGTTCAGTAACTGTTTTCTGATCAGTGTCCACCGCGCTAGGCTATCTGGACTGTAACTAACACCCACGCAGAGTGGCTCGGGCAGCTGGCTGGACTTGGGTTTAACCGGCTTTCAGAAATATAAACTCACTGTCTGTGTGTAGGAGGACACGCCCACCTTCCCACTGTGCAGGTACTGATACGCTTCAGTACTTTTATAGTTTTTCATTACTGAACCGTCTACACCTTCCGAGAGTACAGAGTAATTAAACATGTCTCCATAAGTAACCTCAGACCACCTTCTCATATCATCCACCCACTGTGTTATTAACCTCAGACCACCTTCTCATATCACCCACCCACTGTGTTATTAACCTTAGGAGACAGTGTTGTCCCATTAGAACTTCTTACTGTCTCTCTGGTCTCCTCCCATGTAACTGTATTCATTTTGGTTAGCTGAGCGGAAGTTCTAACACAAAGGTGGAAAAAAACACACGCTTGAAAGTGGGTGTGGCCAAATACGGTGAATAGGTGAGCTATAGAATAGTCTTGTACTGCTGTACTGCTGTAATGCGTTATCATGTAATTGATGCACTTGTGCTAGTGTTTTCATTGCTATAGCATTTAATGTTAATGTGTAACCCCCATATCCCCCTCCCTCCAAGATAAACAGTAGAATTTATAGAATTTTATATAATTTTCATCCAATCATTCACTCATTTATTCATTAACAAAGCTGCTTATCGTTTTGGTTTTGAGGGGATGGGTGGGGTGGGGGGATGCTGTTGCTGAACCCTAACACAAGTACTCACTGAGCCAGTCTATTTAAAGGTTATATACATTTACATGTTTTTTTAAATGAATGTGTAACAAACAAAGTTCTATATAACTTATATTCTTCTTCTTCTTCTTCTTCTTCTTATTATATTTTGGAATTATGGCAGATAAATACTTAAAATTGTATAAAAATGAAGAAGAAATTCTTGTATTTTACAAATAACCACTGTTGTGCATCAGTTTTAAGAACAATACAGTCAGTTCCTTCAGCAGCAAATCTTGATTTAGCTTAATGAAGTACTGAGCAGTCAAAGCAGGTATTAGATGAGAACTGATAATAATACTGGGTTGTTTAGGAGAAGCTTGGAAAGAGTTAAATAAACACACTGACGTATGGAAAAGCACTACTTACTCTATTAATACTGATTAATATTTAATAATAAAGTGTTTTGGTGAGAAGATAAAAGCTTTCTGTCTGTAATATACAGCTATACATGTATATATATATATATATCCCATGCCATTTTTGTAATTTCAGATTTCTTATTAGAATATGAAAAAAATATGTTAATATAAACACTTCGAAAAATCTTCTACATTTATGTTTTTGCATTTCTTTACTTTGAAACAAGACTTGAAGGTGTCAATACATTTTTGTATTGTAATAAGGCAAATAATGATGTAATTAATGGGTAATCATTATGTAATTACATTTAAATACTGGGTAATAATTAAGTAATTACATTTAAATACTATCGTCGCTGTCCAATGAAGAACAAGAATCTCCAGAATTGCAACTTTACAGGAGAGATCAAAAACATACTTTACTTTCAATGTAAGTCAATGGAACCAGAATTCTTTCCAAGCTGTTTTGGAGAACTTCTATTGGTCCATTCATCATGAAATTTTCACACAATAAAAACAATCATTGTTGAGTTCAAATGATGTAGAGAATTTAAAATATATTCACCATATATACATTATATATATATATATATATATATATATATATATATATATATATATATATATATATATAGATAGATAGATAGATAGATAGATAGATAGATAGATAGATAGATAGATAGATAGATACATCTTGGTTCATATCACTACCACTATAAACACATGAAGCTTCTCAGAATGACTTTATATCAGCTTCAGAGAAAAGAAGGAAACACGTTTGAACATACAATGACCTCAAACAGCAAATCAGCTCAGCTGAACTGAACATGTACTTATACACATAAGTGTGCTGAATTCATTACCTGAGCCGGGTTCTTAAGGTGGGCTGGCTTTATGGTCTTCCTGTCCGAGCACTGGGAGCCGTGTTTGTGTGTATGTGTGCACAGTGGGATCTTTCTGAGGTGCAGGCGGTGACCTCGGTCACTTCACACCACAAAACCAGCTGTGTAACTTTCCCTCTCTCTTTTCCCTCCTGAGGGCCACGCTGTTGCCACGGCGACCCCATCCCCCCCAACTTTCTCCTGGCCCGGCTCTGAGTGTAACATCATGAAGCGCTCGAAAGGCTCTCGCGGAGCTCCTCTGCCGCTCACCCGTGCCGCGCTTTGGCGTGAGGCGAGGGGTTTCCGAACAGGACGAGTGATTTAGGGGCTCGGATGTGTCATCCGCTTCTTTTTGAAATGTTGCTCAGGTTAACCCCTGCTTGCCCGATTGCATTTCCATATCAACACGCGCGGCCAGTCTAGGGGCCGAACGGGGCCGTCCAGTGTGGGGGCAGCGGTGAAGGACTGCTTGGGGGGGACACAGAGGGCAAGCCAGGAAAGTTTAAATAAACATACATAAGAATACACACACAGCACCAGAGGCCATGAGGGGGGCAGCGGTGGCCCCTCACTGAGACCGTATATCACAGCAGCTCTGAAGGTGCTCAGCTACTACACCTTCTCTGAGGTCATGCATGTGTGTGTGTGTGTGTGTGTGTGTGTGTGTGTGTGTGTGTGTGTGTGTGTGTGCTTGTTTTCATAAACATTTAGGACACAAAAAACAAGACAAACATACAAAGTGAGGACTGATACTTCATGTATGTGAATATTAACATCTCCAATTCTGTTGTGTTTTATGGATTTTAATTACATTTTGAATCATCAGCTGTCTTTTTAAGACTTATTGTTATTATTATGGTTATTATTTATCCTAGTTTTTATCATTTTTTCACTTTTTTACACAGTTTTAAAAGTTACCCTATACGTCGTGTGGCATGTTCTTTAGTTATGTTGATAATAATAACATAAAATAATAACATTTCTTTATCCTGTATAGCATAATTTGTTGTGACAATGATGATAATATATAATATATATGAGGCATATTATATATAGGTAGGTGAATATGCACAATGTAATGTAAATATAATGTAAAAATTTATTTTTTATATAATGTAAAAATTTATTAAGTCCTTTGGAAAACAAAAGAATGATAAACAATATATATATATATATATATTATTACTTCCAAATACAGTGTCATTATAAAGGTATGTGGACACCATGTAGATCAAGACTGCTGAAAAATATTGCATCCTTTTTTAAAGGGTTAAATAAACACTGTGGATGTAAAAGCAATACTTACAGTATTAATACTGTCTATATTAATAATATTATTATTATTATAGTTATTATTTATCCTAAATTGTATTATTTTTTCACATAATTTGAAAAGATACCCTATACGTCGTGTGGCCAATAGAAATGGAAAAATATCTTCTTTAGTTACGTTGAAAGTTAAGAACATGTTTCTTTATCCTGTTCCATTATCTGGCATAATTTGTCATGACAATGATGATAATATATAATATATATGAGACATATTATATATTGGTAGATGCATATATACATTGTAATGTAACTATAATGTAAAGTTTTTTATGTTATTTTAATTATTATTTATATTTTAATAAATATACAATGATTTTATGTATATGTTTATTCATAACTGGTCAAAGCTATTGTTGGTTGTCATGTACTGGCTAGCATTATTATATATAGGTAGGTGAATATATACAATGTAATGTAAATATATGTTTTTTTTATTTTTAAATCAAGTCTTATGGAAAAAAAGAAAGATAAACAATATATATTTTTATTACATCCAAATACAGTGTCATTATAAAGAGAAGTGGACACCATGTAGATCAAGACTGCTGAAAAATCATTTTTAAAAGGTTTAAATAAACACATATATATATTTTTATTACATCCAAATACTGTGTCATTATAAAGATAAGTGGACACCATGCAGATCAAGACTGATGAAAAATATTGCATAATTTTTTAAAGGGTTAAATAAACACACTGACGTATGTAAAAGCAATACTTACAGTATTAATACCGTATATATTAATAATATTATTATAATAGTTATTATTTATCCTAAATTGTATTATTTTTTCACTTTTTCACATAATTTGAAAAGTTACCCTATATGTCCTATGGCCGAGATATATTATATATTGGTAGATGCTAATATACATTGTAATGTAACTAAAATGTTAAGTTTTTAATATTATTATAATTATTTTTTATATTTAAACAAATATACAATGATTTTATATATGTTCATTAATAACTGTTCAAAGCAATTGTTGGTCGTCATGTACTGGCTATATATATATATATATATATGTGTAATACATCAATATGGACTTAATGCTCTGAAATCATATTGCATTAACAAACTGTATATACACCATATGGCCAATAGTATGTGGACACCTGGCCACTACGAGCTTGTTGCACATCCCAAACCCGTGTGCATTAATAAATAAAGGCCTGAATCTAGCACTGATATTGTTTCTGGAGGCAGTTTGGAAAACAGTAGTGAGTGATGCAACGCAGGGCAGACAATCTTTATGTGCTGTAATATTTATGTGTCCACTGCTTTGTGGCTGAGCTGTTGTTGTTCCTAGACTTTAGCATTTCACAATAACAGCATGTACGTACGTTGACCAGGGCAGAGCAGAAACTGCACAAACGGACTGGCTTGCTTACTTGTTATCCATCTTGATCCTGATCTCAAGATGGTGGCAAGCATGTCCACATACTTTTGGCCATATATAAAGGCTTTATATTACGTTTATGTCTCTGTATTAACAATACATATAACAACTATATAACTTCTAGTGATGTAGCCACTGTTGCAGATGGATTACAGCAGTACAGGTTATGTAGCTACACATCTTGGAAGGTATTGTAATAGCAAGTTTTCTCTTGTCTTATTAAACAAGATATAATGCAATAACATGACATTGGTAATAACCTGACTGTGACTGTGTTTGTGATAGAAGTTATAACACGTTTATTAGTTATTACAAACGTCTGGGAAAAGGCTGCGTATTACAGTTCCAGTTGTTATTACCAATGTATAATTACCTGAGAGAGAATAAGCTGCTACTGTATGTGTGTGTATGTGTGTTTATGTGTGTGTGTGTGTGTGTGTGTGTGTGTGTGTGTGTGTGTGTGTGTGTGTGTGTGTGTGTGTGTGTGCTTGTTTTCATAAACGTTCTAGACAAAAAAACAGGGCAAACATACAAAAACTGATACTTTATGTATGTGAATATTTGTGTATCTCCAATTTTGTTGTATTTTATGGATTTTAACTACATTTTGAAATGTCAGCTGTCTTTATATGACATATTGTTATTATTATGATTATTATTTATCTTAATTTGTATCATTTTGTTCACTTTTTTACTAAATTTGAAAAGTTACCCTATACATCAAGTGGCAGAAAAAAAAAAATCTTTATCCTCGTACATTATCTGGCATAATTTATCATGACAATTATGATAATATATCAGACGCATCCGACACTTCCTCTCTCAGGAGGCCTCCCAGGTGCTCGTCCAGTCTCTTGTCATTTCAAGGCTCGACTACTGCAACTCTCTCCTGGCTGGTCATTCCTTTGCAGGACATCAGAACCTTCAACTTTTCCAGAGTCTTCCCAAGTTCACTCATGTCACTCCACTTGCATTCAGTTTAAAGTTTTGATGCCTACAAAGCCAAGAATGGACCAGCTCCTCCTGACCTTATGGCAATGGTCAAAAGTGGATCTGCACCTCGAGACCTTCGCGCTTCAAGTACGGCTCGGCTTGACCCGCCAGACTGAAGACCACCATCTCTTTGTGAAGCACTTATAATCTCCTGAAGCATTGGTAGAAACCATAACTGCACTTGATCTTCTAGAAACTCTGGATAAGTACTGTACTTATGCTGTATGTATTCTTGTATTTATTCTCTTCTCTGTAGGTGTTCCAGTCTTGCTCTGTGTCTAATCTTATATTATATTATCTTCTTTCTAGGTATCAGCACCGGCACTTGTGTATGGCAGTGTTTGAGTTTAAGAGTAGTTTGGACTTAAACCTGTTTGTACTAGATAGAGACACTCATACTCTGACTCAACACTAAGCACTTCTGTAAGTCACTCTGGATAAGAGCATCTGCTAAATGCGTTAAACGTAAGCTTAAATGTAAACTTAACTGTAATATATAATATATATGAGACATATTACATATAAGTTACATATAGGTAGGTGCATATATACAATGTAATGTAAATATAATGTAAAACATTTAATATTATTAGAATTATTATTTACATTTTAATAAATATACAATGATTTCATGTGTATATAACTGTTCAGAGCTCTTGTTGGTCGTCATGTAACTATGAATAAACTATATAATTGATTACTATATAATTACATAAGCAGTACTGATGTTATAATATATAACAGTGGCTACATCACTAATAGTTACATGTGTTGTTCATGTAACTACACAGTTACTAGAGACTGAAGTGTCACCCCATATTGTGTATAACCTCACAAAGGCAGCATAAAGGTTTGTGTGTGTATATATATATATATATATATATATATATATATATATATATATATATATATATATATATATATATATATTTATATGTGTGTGTGCTCGGCTCTTGCCCCCTCTGTTCGTGTGTATAATGGGGACCCCCAGGTGCAGCTTCTCTCAGAGCATGAGCATGAATCTGTAAAGAGCTGACACTGCAGTGGACTCTCTCTCTCTCTCTCTCTCTCTCTCTCTCTCTCTCTCTCTCTCTCTGTCCTGGCTACTGGACAGTGTGTGTGTGTGTGTGGATTCGTTCCATCACCCCACTCTGCCTCATTTACGTCTCCGGGGCAGTTGGGAGAGACTCCACTATCCTAAACAACCCCCAGCAGCCCCGTGCACCTCCTCGTGCGTGCGTGTGTGTCCATGCCTGCAACTTCCATAAAGCTTCCTCTTTCGCCACAGGTCTTTAAATCCCGGCCTGGAAGAGGACGAGCCGCTCTGGCACGGGTCACTCGGTCCCGGTCCCGCACAATACAGTTTTACAACGAGGTACCTGCGGTCATGCGGCGGTCAGAGGCGGCCCAGCGAGCGTGCTCACGAGCCTTTCAACTCAAACGCAATGTAATCCCAGTCTGGCTTCGGATCGGAGAACATCCACAGCTGTGTCTGTCCATCCTTCCACTGTGAGAAGACATCTCAGCACTATAGGGGGGTCTGAAAGGATGTGTAGCTGCTCAAGGACCTCCTCACATATCAAACAAAGATGCAACTGGACTGACCACCCCAGGGTCCAGACCTCAATGTGATTGAAGTCCTTGTATCTACACACATTGGTCATTATATCAGCTCCACTGACCATATAGGAGCTACAGACTGTAGTTCATCTGATTCTCTGTATACTTTATTACTCAGTTCTTTAATGATCAGGACCCCCGCAGGACCACCACAGAGCAGCTACTATTTGGGAGGTGGGTCATTCTCAGCAGTGCAGTGACACTGACATGATGGATTAAGAATCATCCACCAACCAAAACTGTCCAGCCACAGCCTCCAGTGGACATCGTCCTCTGACCACTGATGAAGGACTAGAGGAGCACCAACCGATGAGCTGAGATCATCTCATTGTAGAACCACTAAGTGCTCCTATATGGACACTGGGTGTTGATACACGGGGACGTAGCTGATGAAGTGGACACTGGCTGCCGAGCGCATTAGTATGGGAAAGAAAAGCAGAGCCGGCTGCTGCAGCAGTGTGCTGAAGGGATGGAGCTGGAGGAGTGTGTGATGTTATTGTTGTTGCAGGTGGCGTCCCGCTGAAGAGGCCCCCAGCCTGCAGGTCAGCGCCTGCTCCATTAGCCTCATAAAGAAGAACACCGTCTCCTGCTGCGAAGAACTTATCGCTCAGCTTAGCTCACACAGAAACACCATCAAAATAAACTGTTATATATAGCTGTCACATATATATGCAGGGGGGGTGGGGTGGCGGGGGATAGGACGGACCCTCAGGCCTTCTACGCCTTCAGAGAAAACCTAATGATTTCTAGCAACTAGAAAAAACACAAGTTTTAGCTCATTTTTTGTTCCAAAAGATCATCATACTGTGGTGGCACAGTGGTGTAGTGGTCAGTATGGTGGTGTAGTGGTCAGTATGGTGGTGTAGTGGTTAGTATGGTGGTGTAGTGGTCAGTATGGTGGTGTAGTGGTTAGTATGGTGGTGTAGTGGTTAGTACGGTGGTGTAGTGGTTAGTATGGAGGTGTAGTGGTTAGTACAGTGGTGTAGTGGTTAGTACGGTGGTGTAGTGGTTAGTATGGTGGTGTAGTGGTTAGTATGGTGGTGTAGTGGTTAGCACGGTGGTGTAGTGGTTAGTATGGTGGTGTAGTGGTCAGTATGGTGGTGTAGTGGTTAGTATAGTGGTGTAGTGGTTAGTATGGTGGTGTAGTGGTTAGTATGGTGGTGTAGTGGTTAGTACGGTGGTGTAGTGGTTAGTATGGTGGTGTAGTGGTTAGTATGGTGGTGTAGTGGTTAGTATAGTGGTGTAGTGGTTAGTACGGTGGTGTAGTGGTCAGTATGGTGGTGTAGTAGTTAGTATGGTGGTGTAGTGGTCAGTATGGTGGTGTAGTGGTTAGTATAGTGGTGTAGTGGTTAGTATGGTGGTGTAGTGGTTAGTATGGTGGTGTAGTGGTTAGTACGGTGGTGTAGTGGTTAGTATGGTGGTGTAGTGGTCAGTATGGTGGTGTAGTGGTTAGTATGGTGGTGTTGTAGTCAGTATGGTGGTGTACTGGTTAGTGCGGTGGTGTAGTGGTTAGTACGGTGGTGTAGTGGTTAGTATGGTGGTGTAGTGGTCAGTATGGTGGTGTAGTGGTTAGTATGGTGGTGTAGTAGTCAGTATGGTGGTGTAGTGGTTAGTACGGTGGTGTAGTGGTTAGTACGGTGGTGTAGTGGTTAGTATGGTGGTGTAGTGGTTAGTATGGTGGTGTAGTGGTCAGTATGGTGGTGTAGTGGTTAGTACGGTGGTGTAGTGGTTAGTATGGTGGTGTAGTGGTCAGTATGGTGGTGTAGTGGTTAGTACGGTGGTGTAGTGGTTAGTACGGTGGTGTAGTGGTTAGTATGGTGGTGTAGTGGTCAGTATAGTGGTGTAGTGGTTAGTATGGTGGTGTAGTGGTTAGTACGGTGGTGTAGTGGTTAGTATGGTGGTGTAGTGGTTAGTATGGTGGTGTAGTGGTTAGCACGGTGGTGTAGTGGTTAGTATGGTGGTGTAGTGGTCAGTATGGTGGTGTAGTGGTTAGTATAGTGGTGTAGTGGTTAGTATGGTGGTGTAGTGGTTAGTATGGTGGTGTAGTGGTTAGTACGGTGGTGTAGTGGTTAGTATGGTGGTGTAGTGGTTAGTATGGTGGTGTAGTGGTTAGTATAGTGGTGTAGTGGTTAGTACGGTGGTGTAGTGGTCAGTATGGTGGTGTAGTAGTTAGTATGGTGGTGTAGTGGTCAGTATGGTGGTGTAGTGGTTAGTATAGTGGTGTAGTGGTTAGTATGGTGGTGTAGTGGTTAGTATGGTGGTGTAGTGGTTAGTATGGTGGTGTAGTGGTCAGTATGGTGGTGTAGTGGTTAGTACGGTGGTGTAGTGGTTAGTATGGTGGTGTAGTGGTCAGTATGGTGGTGTAGTGGTTAGTACGGTGGTGTAGTGGTTAGTACGGTGGTGTAGTGGTTAGTATGGTGGTGTAGTGGTTAGTATGGTGGTGTAGTGGTCAGTATGGTGGTGTAGTGGTTAGTACGGTGGTGTAGTGGTTAGTATGGTGGTGTAGTGGTTAGTATGGTGGTGTAGTGGTTAGCACGGTGGTGTAGTGGTTAGTATGGTGGTGTAGTGGTCAGTATGGTGGTGTAGTGGTTAGTATAGTGGTGTAGTGGTTAGTATGGTGGTGTAGTGGTTAGTACGGTGGTGTAGTGGTTAGTACGGTGGTGTAGTGGTTAGTATGGTGGTGTAGTGGTTAGTATAGTGGTGTAGTGGTTAGTACGGTGGTGTAGTGGTCAGTATGGTGGTGTAGTAGTTAGTATGGTGGTGTAGTGGTCAGTATGGTGGTGTAGTGGTTAGTATAGTGGTGTAGTGGTTAGTATGGTGGTGTAGTGGTTAGTATGGTGGTGTAGTGGTTAGTACGGTGGTGTAGTGGTTAGTATGGTGGTGTAGTGGTCAGTATGGTGGTGTAGTGGTTAGTATGGTGGTGTTGTAGTCAGTATGGTGGTGTACTGGTTAGTGCGGTGGTGTAGTGGTTAGTACGGTGGTGTAGTGGTTAGTATGGTGGTGTAGTGGTCAGTATGGTGGTGTAGTGGTTAGTATGGTGGTGTAGTAGTCAGTATGGTGGTGTAGTGGTTAGTACGGTGGTGTAGTGGTTAGTACGGTGGTGTAGTGGTTAGTATGGTGGTGTAGTGGTTAGTATGGTGGTGTAGTGGTCAGTATGGTGGTGTAGTGGTTAGTACGGTGGTGTAGTGGTTAGTATGGTGGTGTAGTGGTCAGTATGGTGGTGTAGTGGTTAGTACGGTGGTGTAGTGGTTAGTACGGTGGTGTAGTGGTTAGTATGGTGGTGTAGTGGTCAGTATAGTGGTGTAGTGGTTAGTATGGTGGTGTAGTGGTCAGTATGGTGGTGTAGTGGTCAGTATGGTGGTGTATTGGTTAGTATGGTGGTATAGTGGTTAGTATGGTGGTGTAGTGGTTAGTACGGAGGTGTAGTAATTAGTATGGTGGTGTAGTGGTTAGTATGGTGGTGTAGTGGTTAGTATGGTGGTGTAGTGGTCAGTATGGTGGTGTAGTGGTTAGTATGGTGGTGTAGTGGTTAGTATGGTGGTGTAGTGGTTAGTATGGTGGTGTAGTGGTCAGTATGGTGGTGTAGTGGTTAGTATGGTGGTGTAGTGGTTAGTATGGTGGTGTAGTGGTCAGCACTGTCTCCTCACAGTAAGATGATCTGGGTTGGATTCCCGGTCTGGGTGGTTCTGTGTGTAGTGTGTATGTTCTCTCTGTGTTTGAGTGGGTTCCTCTGGGTACTCCGGTTTCCTCCCACAGTCCAAACACATATATGTTAGGATCCTCACTCTAAACTGCCCATAGGTGTGAGAGTGTGTTGGCTATGTGATGGCCTGGGACCTGTCCAAACCCTAACCCTGTCTTTGTCTGACCCCGACTAGTGGGATAAAGTGGAGGAGAACTGATGAATGGATCATTTGTCATGCCTGGTGTCTTCTGAACTCCAATACACCATACACATGTTGCAAAGTTCTGCCAAACATTGTTTGTAGTTCTGAGCGGTTTCTATTGTCTATCTATCTGTTATTCTGGCTCCTGACTCTTTTCAGATCTTTGTTTTTCTTACTAATTTATTTCCCTTTGGCTTTGGTTACTCAGTCTGATATGCTCTCCTGGTTTTGGACTTGCCTCTTCCTTATGACTTGTTTGCCCGGCTATCTGATCTCCTGGTTTGGACCCTTGCTTTGCTTGTACTATTGACTACGACCTTGATTTGCCCTTTGTTTTGTTTGTTCGTTCCTTGCTGTATTGTTTGATCCCTAACTCTGTAAATAAATCCATTTTAACTTTTAGCTCTGCGTACATCGTGCCAAGTTCTTCGTTTCTGACATCACCATGGTGGAAGCGATGAAACACTTCAAGTCTCTTATTTCATCATTTTGGATGGAAACCAAAAATCTTCTTGGATCTCCCAATTGAAAATGTGCAGTAACCCTTTATTGCGTGTGTATATATGTATGCATATGAAAAACAAGTATCTTTAAAAAAATCTTTAAAACTTTTCAGGAGAGACCAAAAACCTACTTTACTTTCAATGTAAGTCAATGGAACCAGAATTTTTACCTAGCTATTTTGGAGCACTTCTATTGGTCCACTCGTCATGAAATTTTCAGACAATGTAAACAACCATTGGTGTGTTCAAATGATGTAGAAAACTTCACAGCAGATGAAAAACCTTCTTTACTCTCAATATAAGTCAATTTAAAGGTATGTTGTTCAAAGTAGCTTCAGAGCATTTCAATAAGGCCAACCATCACAAAATCTTGAAATCCTTAAATCCCAAATAAATGGCGATACACGGAGTTAATGTATGGTTTTCCATTGAAGGGGTTCAATCATCAACAGAAACTGACTGTGGATCAGGTTGGAATGGTTTTGTGAGACAAAACTTCAGTCCAGATCTTCTGGAAGCTCATCACTCACTGCAAACTCTCCATCCTCTCCAGCAGCTCCATCCTTGGAAAGCCCTGAGTAAGATCACCGATGAGGGTGCTCCAGACAAAGCTGGGGAGATGCAGCTGGAAAGCATGAGCTCATTAAATCCATGAGTTTACTGGAGTATCCTACGTTTTAATCCCAAGCCCAACAGCTCCAAGATTGCTATGTGGAAGAGTCTTGGTTCACATGAGTAACAGAATATAATAGTATGGTTCCTCTTCAGGATAATCAGTACTTCCATTTATTAAAACCACTGGTGCTTGTATATGACTGCATTCCCACCTTCTCCCACATTAGCAGTTGGCCCGTCAGTCCATACGCCATCATTGTTCGTTCATCCGTTCCTTCATTTATGTGTTGCACAGCTGTCATCCTTCTCTTCATGCACTTCTTTGTCCATTTGGTCCGGGTGGTTCTGTGTGGAGCTGCATGTTCTCCCTGTGCTTGAGTGGGTTTCCTCCGGGTTCTCCAGGTTTCCTCCCACAGTCCAAACACATGCATGTTAGGTTGATTCTCACTCTAAACCTGTTCATGCTGAACCTGCCTTCGCCCGATGATGCTGAGGTTGGCTCCAAAATTCTGGTCCCATTGACTTACATTGAAAGTAAAGAAGGGGAAGAATGGGAAGCTCTAGAGGAGGCACACATGAGCTTAAGATCATAATGCCCTAGTCAAGCTACAGGGGTATAAAAGCCACCCCCAGCCCCAATGCTGGGCTGTGGAGCAGTGAAACTGCATTCTCTTGAAAAACATTCTGGCTCCATTGACTTGCGTTGAAAGTAAAGAAGGTTTTTGGTCTCCACTGTAAAGTTACCATTCTGGAGATATTTGGTTATCTTTGGACAGCGTCTACATATTTGTGATATTTTGTTATGCGTTTGCTGGGACTTTAAGATCAATTAATGGTGCAAACATTCATAATCAAGGACAGATTAAGGATAGTCTGGGCCCCCGGTAACAACACCCCCTGGCAGGGGCTCTCATAACCAGAGCCCTCTAAAATGATGTCCCCCTCTTTCCTAGGACCCCTAATAGCCAGAAGTCAAAGTCAGAGCAGTGCCACAACGCCTCGTTCATTTTCATAAGGGGCCCAAAAGCATGGCTAGAGGCTCCAAAAGTATGGCTAGGGCCCACAAGAGGCCCTGGGGTCAAAGTCCCTAAAAGTCAGAGGATCCTTAAAGTAGAGGGCCCTTGTATATATAAATATATATTGTGTGTGTGTGTATATATATATATATATATATATATATATATATATATATATATATATATATATATATATATATATATATAGTATCATAAATGTTGATAGGCATTGCAAAATGTTTTGGGCCAGGGCCCCCCCGTGGCCCCCTGACCTCAAGGGCCCCTGGGCGCTGGCCCCATTGGCCCAGTCAGTAATCCAGCCATTTTCATAATAAGGGATGTTGGTTTCAACCATGTACAACCAAGACTGTGGCTAAAACTCACTGTGTAGCTGGAACATACAATGTATTGTCACTGTTGGGATAAAACTTTAATTTCTTTCACAATTTAGAACTTTTCACATTCAGTTCAAAGATCATGATGACATAAACAAATACAAATGGTCCAATAAAACATGCTGTATTCATGTTAAGATGTTAATATGTATTTTTTTGTAAAAACACTACCAAGTTTTGCTGTGACAATTATGATATATCATTACAAAACATATAAAACAGTTCTCATTTAATGTAGAACAACCCAAAAACCTTCGTGTGAACCACTATTAGCTTGGCGCTAACATAATATTAGAAATCCCACAGGAGGGCTAGCAGAGACCAGCAGTATTGGCTTTATTTATTTTAGTTTCTTGACAAAGTTTTGACATGTATAGCCTAAACTGGGGTATATCTTTGCACTGCCTCATGTTACCCATGCTGGGTTTTGAAGATACTGTCGTTGAGTGTTTGATTGACAGGTCTTCAATAACACACTTGGAGAAGCTTTGCTATGTACGAATACAGAACGTTGGAGATGAATTAGCGTGGCCAATGGCCTTCTGCAAAGCAGCGGTCAAGCAATCCTGTAGAGGGATCTCAGCGTCAGAGGGGCGATGGGATTAGATCTCCATTCCTCTCCATTATGCCTGGAGGCCCTTTAGACTGGCGTCCAACTCTGAGACTGAGAGTGGAAGAGGAAAGAAATACACAAACAAAAATGATCACAAAGCCACAAATGAATACAAATTGATATTTTGACAAAGGCAGACCCTTCATTTCCCTCTGTTTATGTTTCCATTAGTCTATTTCCTACCCTTTATAGAAATCTAGTGTTGCTCCTCGTGGTTTTATGGAGATGTTGGCTCCTAAATGTGGACTTGGCTGAAATGTCTCCTAGTCGAGTATTTTCATACCATACAAACTTGTATAATCTCAGTAGAAAGCATTACCCATAGGTGAGCCTAAGGCCTTAATGCCCAATGTCAAGCTAGAGGGGTATAAAAGCCACCCTTAGTGCTGGGCTGTGGAGCAGTGGAACTGCATTCTCTGGACTGATGGACCTCAAACCTCAAGAGTTGGAGAGTTGGAGTTTGTAATCCAAAACTTTCAACATCACTTCTTGACCTGGACTGATGACCTGGACCTCAAGCCAAGAGTCAAGAGTTGGAAAGTTGTTCTTGTTCATTTATCAGATAGTGTTGATGTTACTTCTGTATAATGGGTGGAGCTGGCAACCAAGCTGCTTAGTAGCCACGTCCACACAGTTCTCAGATAGATCTAGGGTTTGTTTCCCGATAACGATTGATCTTAGTGATTTACGAACAACTTTAAGAATGGCGTAACTTTAAGAACCCCAATTTTGCGAACGACTTCTTAGTCTCCAAACTTACCAACTAGTTTCAAGTAGCTCTTTGTTGACTCCGCCCCCCGCGTCAGCACTGAATAGGCACTGCCAGTCGAGAACTGAACCACAGATTTACATACGTTTCCTCATTATTATGCCACAAATGTATCGTTATGTAAATAATTATAATAAAAAGAACAACAAATATAGATTTCCATTACTTTTGTGTAAAAAAAAATAAATGAAAACGTTTCACTTGCAATTGTTGTCTATAGCACGCCGAGCCTATAAATAGACACACGATTAACCTTCCTAGAGCGGCATACCGGCATATAAGTAATTTACTACTACGACTGTAACACTGGAAGAAAATTAATTAAAAGTATGTAAATTTATATGAGTATATAATTAATAATGTTTTGTACTTTAAGCAGTTTAAACTGTTTGTTTACGTGATTGCGATGATTCCAACCTTGAAATAAAAAAGTAAAATATATATTTATACACAGTAGTGAACTCGGGGACCTTCAGAGTGGTGGGCGGTTTGATTCCCACTCCACCATGATACAATCAAACGCCTGTTTATTCTAGAAGTTGCTGTTTACATAGTTCAAGCTGTTGGATATGATATTTGTTGACGTTGGATGTAATATATGTGATGCAGTTACGCTTTCAAAAGAGATTTTAAATCTTGATGAATTCATGTTTGTATAAATACGTGGTGTCCATGCTCAGAATAAACGATGATTAGCGCCCCCTTTTGATTTTGAGACAGAATTGCACGTGAACTTCGAGTTAAGAAGAACTTAACGAGTTACGAGTGGGTCGGATTACTTTTACATTTATGAACGACTTTTCGTACTATGTTAGTTACCAAGGCTTTTGGGAAACATTCATAATTTTACGAATGTTCTTAAGTATGAAGTTACGAAGTATTTAGCGTTACGAACGTTTTGAGAAACGCACCCCTGATCGGTGTTTGGAAGTAATACTTTTTATTCAAGCTTTGCTGGATGTTTAGTGTAACACTCACTGTTAGTTTCCGTACATCTCGTCACCATCCACAGAAAAATATATTTTTTTCATTGAACGCAATGACAGCTCACCTGTGAAAGCTTCATGATGAATGGACCAATAGAAATGCTCTAAAATCACTTCTGGTTCCATTGACTTACATTGAAAGTAAAGACTAACTTTCTCTCTTTACTCTTCTTGAGGTCATCAGGGCCTCCTCCTCACCCATCACCAGCCAGCTCTCCTGTCCATCTGTGTCAACTACTACACCCTCAGTTACATCACTGTACACCATCCAGATGCACCATCATTGAGATAGGATGGGGCTGTTTCAGCTCACGCCCACTTTACATAAAGATTCAGTAGACTGCCTCAGTCAGAGACTGCCTCTACCTGCAGCTTCTAAAGCTTTGCTATCCAGATTTCAAACAGAGACTCTTTTCTTTGGTGTTTAGTAAATAAAACTGTAAATACTGTTTGATCAGAGGAGGATGGGTCTCCACTTGTGAGTCTTGGTTCTTCCCATGGTTTCCTCCTCCAGTCTGAGGGAGGTGTTCTTGCCACTGTTGCCTCTGGCTTGCTCACTGGGGGATATATGTTGTAACTGTGTGTTTTTAAAACTTCTGTAAAGCTGCTTTGAGACAACATCGTTGTAAAAAGAGCTACACAAATAAACTTGACTTGACTTTGGACAGCAACGATATAGCTGTAATATCTGATTGTGTTTGCTGTGATTTTAAGCTCAATTAAGGGTAAACATTCATAATAAAGGTACATGTCTTTTTATTTTAACTCCAAGACTAAAACCAAGTAAAACCAAGACTGGTGGCTAAGAGTCACTGTATGCCCAGTGTCAAGCTACAGGGGTATAACCACCCTCCCAGTGCTGGGCTATGGAAAAGTGGGACTGCATTCTCTGGACTGATGGACCTGAAGCCAAGAGTTGGAGAGAAGTTTGTAATCCAAAACTTTCAACATCACTTCTTGACCTCAGCAAGACTGTGCTTCTTTAGAATAATTGTTTTTTGCAGCTTGCTGTGTGAGTTGAATGACCATGAAATGAAATACTGAATAATAATAATAATAATAATAATAATAATCTTTGTTTATAAAGCATTTTTCATACTGATACTGACATAAACTAAAGTCTTAGGTCATTTTCACACCTGTAGTTGGTTTCACTGGTCCGGATCAGTTAATGAGTTTGTGTACTTGGAGTGTTTCCTCCTTGATTAAATTTGTTTTCACAGGCAAAAACCGTAACACACCAAAATGCGCCCCAACAAACTACGTGAGCACATCGTTGATTGGTCAGAGCTGCTATCTGGCGTGCAAGCAAGAAAGTAAACACAGGGAGAAGATCCGGTTTTCTAAACTACTGCACATTTCTTGTAGAGCGTATCACGGAGCAGCGGCAGAGACAGCATCTGTTCATAGCTGTAATAATAATCTGATAAAATACCAAACTACAGTCCACCTGCAGACCACCCAGCTCACTCCAAACATCAAGTAGACAACGTCCCTCACTGCTAGTCCAAGAGAGACCTCGCTTCATTGTCCTCGCCCTGTTAGCTGCTACAGTTCTCCAGTTCTCTGTTTACACCATCTACCACATCCCATAATGCAAAGCACACCTGGCTGCAGGAGATGTTTAGATCAAACTTGTGGAGCACACCTAATACTTGGGTTGGATCGAGGTCGGATCATGTTCTCACCACAAACGAACCGCTCCGGAGTTCGTTTGGAACCGGGTTGAGACCACCTCCTCTCGAGGGTCTCGGAGCAGTTGTTTTGGTCCACACCCGAGTGCGATTACTGTTTTCACACCTGCCCAAACGGACCGCACCAAACGAAATAAAGTCCGTTTTAACCAGACTAACTAGTGCTGGTGTGAAAACACCCTTAATGAGACACAACGTCTGGGTTTGGACCCCCACCGCGATCCGCCTATTAGTGACCTCTGTTCTAGATTATCTAGAGCTTTATAGACGACTAGAGAAGTTTAAAGTCTGTTCTAGAAGATACAGGTAGTCAGTGCAGCTCTTTTAAAGCAGAACTGATCTGAGATCTGTTAGGTGTTTGTTAGGATCCGAGCTGTTGCGTTCTGGACCAGCTGGGTTTACTTAGGAACTCCAGTAAAAGACCATTACAGTGATCAACTCTGACCATTACAGTGATCAACTCTGACCATTACAGAGATCAACTCTGACCATTACAGTGATCAACTCAGACCATCACAGTGATCAACCCAGACCATTACAGTGATCAACTCTGACGATTACAGTGATCAACTCTGACCATTACAGTGATCAACTCTGACCGTTACAGTAATCAACTCTGACCATTACAGTAATCAACTCTGACCATCACAGTGATCAACTCTGACCATTACAGTGATCAACTCTGACCATCACAGTGATCAACTCTGACCATCACAGTGATCAACTCTGACCATTACAGTAATCAACTCTGACCATTACAGTGATCAACTCTGACCATTACAGTGATCAACTCTGACCATTACAGTAATCAACTCTGACCATTACAGTGATCAACTCTGACCATTACAGTAATCAACTCTGACCATCACAGTGATCAACTCTGACCATTACAGTGATCAACTCTGACCATCACAGTGATCAACTCTGACCATCACAGTGATCAACTCTGACCATTACAGTAATCAACTCTGACCATTACAGTGATCAACTCTGACCATTACAGTAATCAACTCTGACCATCACAGTGATCAACTCTGACCATTACAGTAATCAACTCTGACCTTCACAGTGATCAACTCTGACCATTACAGTGATCAACTCTGACCATCACAGTGATCAACTCTGACCATCACAGTGATCAACTCTGACCATTACAGTGATCAACTCTGACCATTACAGTAATCAACTCTGACCATCACAGTGATCAACTCTGACCATTACAGTAATCAACTCTGACCATCACAGTGATCAACTCTGGCCATTACAGCGATCAACTCTGACCATTACAGTAATCAACTCTGACCATCACAGTGATCAACTCTGACCATTACAGTGATCAACTCTGACCATCACAGTGATCAACTCTGATCA
>CM038719.1:39566119-39593619 GCA_021613375.1 Megaleporinus macrocephalus | reverse complement strand
GTGTGTGTGTGTGTATGTGGGTGTTTCACTGCCCCCTAGTGTGTTTGTTCACTAGTGTGTGTGTGTGTGTATGTGGGTGTTTCACTGCCCCCTAGTGTGTTTGTCCACTAGTGTGTGTGTGTGTGTGTATGTGGGTGTTTCACTGTCCCCTTGTGTGTTTGTTCACAAGTGTGTGTGTATGTGGGTGTTTCACTGCCCCCTAGTGTGTTTGTTCACTAGTGTGTGTGTGTGTGTATGTGGGTGTTTCACTGTCCCTTAGTGTGTATGTCCACTAGTGTGTATGTGTGTGTATGTGGGTGTTTCACTGTCCCTTAGTGTGTATGTTCACAAGTTTGTGTGTGTGTGTGTGTGTGTGTGTGTTTCACTCTACTTATGGGTCACGCGGAGGTCAGATTCCAGTGTCAAATAGTTCTGAACTCTAGCTTTAATATAAAACCTCCACAACAAGATGAACACAGTTACTCGAGACACACTGTCATTAGTTTTCCAATCACTGACTCGAGTCACACCTCAAACTCTCTACACTGTAAACTATTTTGGACCGCTGGCTCATATCTGGCACGGCTCGTCATGATGGATGTTGTTTACACAGCGCGTGAAGACTTTGCTACTAGATGATTGTGATAGATACCGTTATTCCTCATCCGTCCCGAAAGCTCTGGAATAAATAACAGACGAGTCGGAGTTTGCGGATTGCTGCTGAAAGGCCGTGCGGGCCAGGACGCCAGAAACGTGTTTAAGTCATCAGTCAAAGAGCTGGTTGTGAATCAACAGGCTGTCAGTGGCGCAAACTGACAATCGGAGGAGAGAAAAAAGAACGGCGCCCGTTTATTAGCAACACCTGCGTGTTTACGCCGAAAAGGAGGACAAGCCCCGAGCGCTCCCCCCCTCCCTCCATGCCTTTCGGATTCGGATTCACACGCGCTGCGACGTTCCCACAGAGGAAGCTGACGGCGGCTGATCGGATCGGATTGGATGAGCCTTGACAGCAGCTGAGTAATGGCCGTAAAGCCCAGAAGGAGAATGTAAGCGGCCTGGCCAAACCTCCACTCCTGAAGCGGCCCAGCGCAGGAGGATGTGACCCGGCGAAGCCCATCTGGAAGCCATTAGCGTATACTTCTTTATTGAGCTTCAGGATTCCAGCAGTACATGAGTCCCAATCCCACCCAGGCACTTCAGCCCCCTCCACGAGCTCCATACCTGCTAAGCATGAGCCCTCGATCCCCAAAGTGTTGTAGAGCTCAGGTAATTTGTTCTTTAGTGGGTCCTACAGGTGGTCCCGATAAGCATTTAGCCTGGCGCTGCGGAAAAAAAACCCTACACAATTATATAAACAACATTCACAACGGAATACCATCGTCTGTTCAAACCCTATCAAATTAGAATAAATTCTGTTCATACGTGTGGCTGGTTGCGCAATAAATTGCATTAAGTCTGCATTTCTGACTGTAATGCATTAAAAATATAGTGTATTTTGTTTCCAGAGGACACGTACAGGACGTGGGACCACATACGGCGACGCAATGTAAACAGAACCAGGCGGAGCCGCGGTAGCGCCCAATGAGAAGTAAGTTTAACTATATTTACTAACTATCCAGACTTACTTCTCATTAGACGCTAGTGATGACCAGATCAAGCCTCCTGAAGTGTTGAAGCTTTCCCTCCAGCTGGTTCAAAACAAGGTTCATTACTCAAAGCTGCACACGAACCCCCCTGCTGGCCAAAACCTTTAATGTCATTTCAACTATTTGCGATGGCCTCCTCCAACGTTGTCAGCCTGAGAACAAGTTTATACATTAAACACCTTAATTTTATTTTCTGTGGTTCATTCATTTGTTCATCTGATCTGTGTTTGATTGTGTGGGTCTGTTAATATAAATAAACTGCCAGTCTGATCTCAGTCAGTAAATAAATCTAATAGTACGTGAGATATTGATGTTAAAACTGTTCCAGTGGTTTTAAGAGATGGGACAGTGATTGTGGTTTGATGGTGACTTTAGTTGTTATTAAGAAACAATAAATAATGCTAATACTCGAACCACATCCTGAACCAGCGAGGCTTCAGACGTCATCAGTGACGTCATCACTAGCCCTTAACGAAGCAAGACTTGATACGCGCTTCATAAACATAGACTTTCTGGATTTCTCCACACAAGCAATCTATTGCCAATCACTATTAGACCCTCTTTTAAGTGTCCACGTCCTTCAAGTGTCCTCTGGAAACTCTTCCGTTGTGTTGTGGACGGTTTTGAGTATTCTCGGCCACCGTAAACCAAGCCGTGGGTAATTTGGTTATTTGATTTACTGTATTGTTGGATATTTTTTGTAGTGGACTGAAGTTTTTCAGATGGATCCATTCAGTTTTTGGACTCTAGAACCCAAACAGAAATGGTGCACTTGTTCTTTTGGGATCAATCACATGTACAGTTTCCATTCAGTGTTCGTTTCAAACCAATTCGTTCAAAACCCATCGTTTCTCGTAGAGAATGAACAACGGAACATTGTCCAGGTGCCACAAATGATGTGATAGAGACAGAATATACAGACTTACACATATACTAAATCATAAGTGCCAAAAAAAATACATAACTGTCTGTATTTATATATATTAAATACATACCATACATCAAATTGATTAACAATATATATATATATATATATATATATATATATATATATATATATATATATATATATATATATATATATATATAAAAGCGATAATAAGTTGGTTAACTATCAATTTACACCACCACTTAGTCTGAAAAGTCAGGTGGCACAACCAATAAGTCAAAGGATGTAACCAGACCAGCACATAACTGAGATGGACATTTAAAAGATTT
This sequence comes from Megaleporinus macrocephalus, assembly GCA_021613375.1. Lineage (NCBI taxonomy): Eukaryota > Metazoa > Chordata > Actinopteri > Characiformes > Anostomidae > Megaleporinus > Megaleporinus macrocephalus. The sequence continues at coordinate 39,590,776 of CM038719.1, read as the reverse complement.
GACAACACAAACAATATCTAAGATATAAAATTCTAATTAAAATAAATACAAATATATACACTGTAAAAAGTGCTTAGTTGGTAGGGAACTGAAGAAAAACATTTATATTTAACACCCTTTATAATTTAGTCGACTATATTCTTATGATAATTAGTCGACTAAAACTAGACTAAAACTAAAAACAGTCCAGATGACCAAGTTTTGAATAAACTAAATGACATTTTAGTCAAAAGACTACAACAAAAACTAAATCAAGGTTTGCTGTCAATATCAACCCTGTTCTGTACTGACACTTTTGAATTCATGCTATTTTCCATGAGAACACTGGGGCGGCCATCTTTGTTTACTTTGTATTAGAACTTCCGGTGCGACCTTGGATACGTAATTACAAGCAAAAAAACAAACATATAAAATGACCAGCATAACATGTTCAGTTAGAGGGAGTCAGTAATTGGAAGAAGATAAAACTTGTCTTGAACAACAGAGTTACGAACACAGCACATAAAGATCAGAGTATTGGGGGGCCGCCTTTCAAAGAAGACCACCTGCGTCTCTGACTGAAGCTCTAAATTTAAAACCTCCACCCAAACCTCCGTATATCTGCTCTCACCATTCTGTGGAGGAGAACCAGCACCAGAGCTTCCTTATCCAGAGAAATGTCTCGCTTATGGAGCTCCGAGGAAGCAGACGTGTCGGTGCTGGTGAGTCTATCAGTTCAGTAACTGTTTTCTGATCAGTGTCCACCGCGCTAGGCTATCTGGACTGTAACTAACAGCCACGCAGAGCGGCTCGGGCAGCTGGCTGGACTTGGGTTTAACCGGCTTTCAGAAATATAAACTCACCGTCTGTGTGTAGGAGGACACGCCCACCTTTCCACTGTGCAGGTACTGATACGCTTCAGTACTTTTATAGTTTTTCATTACTGAACCGTCTACACCTTCCGAGAGTAGAGTAATTAAACATGTCTCCAAAAGTAACCTCAGACCACCTTCTCATATCACCCACCCACTGAGTTATTAACCTCAGACCACCTTCTCATATCACCCACCCACTGTGTTATTAACCTCAGACCACCTTCTCATATCACCCACCCACTGTGTTATTAACCTCGGAGGAGACAGTGTTGTCCCATTAGAACTTCTTACTGTCTCTCTGGTCTCCTCCCATGTAACTGTATTCATTTTGGTTAGCTGAGCAGAAGTTCTAACACAAAGGCGGAACATTCACACTCTTGAAAGTGGGTGTGGCCAAATACGGTGAATAGTAATATCAGTTTTATGGTGAAAAGCACATTGGATACAATATCCAGGGCTTCTTTGTTTGACCTTCTCCTTTGTTTTCCAGAGCTGTAGCCTAAAAAGCAAGAAAACACTGGAGCTTGTGTGTCGCTGTGAACACCATCATGGCTGCGATGATCTACTGTACTTGCCTTTGGCTTGTGCTTCCAACCAAACCGCAGCTGGGATGTTCTTTCGCGATAGCACACTGTTCTATTGCTTAAGCAGGAAATCCAAACTGGGCCAGCGTGTAGCGCACTTGCTCGGATTCCTCCTAACAGTGTGACCTTCTGCGTGTATACAAAATGAATAGCGTTTGAAATTAATAAGCAGCTCTAAATTTAGATATTCGGAGAAGAACTGAGTCGTGCTCTACAGTTTGTCATTGGGTTGCATGGGACGCGTGCCAAAGTCCTGTAAAAGCTTCACTGCCGTTAATATGCGAGAGCCCGTTTGTGGGCGGAGCATAGGCCGGTCAGTTCCCTCCTGCCCGTGCGAGAGAGGCCTCGGAGACTTTAGGGGAACGTGCCCGGCGGCGTTGTGGGACGTAAGGCCGGCGGAAAGCAGTTGTGTGTGTTTCTGGATTTCGCTGCAGCAGACGGTCCCTGAGGTCCGACTGGAAGAGCCATATTTTACCGGGCTATCATATCAGCCCGGCCACATCTCCACATGGAGTTCCTATATAGCACTGCGCTGCTGACAAATGTAGCTATGATTTGTTACGCTCTGTCAGAGCGTTGTTTGTCTTCCGTGTACGTGTGTGAATGAGAGTACGAGTGCGTTCACAAAGCAGCACCAAATAAACACTGGTATTAATCTTCTCTGATGAATAACTGCTGATATTAGATTATCCTCAAACATTCAAAGAATATTTTTATATGTGGTGCTCTGTTGTATTATCAGGGCCTGAGTCCTGTTCAGGAGCACAGCACACTGACCACCTGTCAAATGTTCTAGAATGTTTTAGAATTCACACCGGTGCCATCAGCTGTTTTATTTGGTTTGATCAGTTGCTTCGTTCGTGAGGTCATTGTGAGGTCATTTGTGAGGACAATGATGTATTTTGTTGGTTCAATTTCAGCAGTATAATTCATACTGGTTTGTTTGGACGGTTCCGTTTTTTATTATTCACACTGGTCCATTTGGTTGGAGCTGTTTCTAAAATTCACACTGATTTATTTGTCACGTTCAATTAATAGAACTCACTCTGGTTCATTTGTTACGTTCAATTATTAGAATTCACACTGGTTCATTTGTTACGTTCAATTATTAGAATTCACACTGGTTCATTTGTTACGTTCAATTATTAGAATTCACACTGGTTCATTTGGTTCGTTTATGAGGTCACTTTTGTGGAATTTAAGCACTGATTCATTTCAAATGGTATTTGTTTGTTTTATTATCTATAATTCATACTGGTTTGTTTGGGCAGTTCCATTTTTGAAATTCACACTGGCTCATCTGGTTGAAGCTGTTTTTAAAATTCACACTGATTTATTTGTCACGTTCAATTAATAGAACTCACACTGGTTCATTTGTTACGTTCAATTATTAGAATTCACACTGGTTCATTTGTTAGGTTCAATTATTAGAATTCACACGGGTTCATTTGTTACATTAAATTATTAGAATTCACACTGGTTCATTTGGTTCGTTTATGAGATCACTTTTGTAGAATTTAAGCACTGATTCATTTCAAATTGTATTTGGCTGTTTTATTGTCTATAATTCATTTATTATAATTCATTCATTAATTCAAGGTTAAAATCAAGAGATATTAACTTATTTTTAACTTATTTATTTTAACTTATTTCACTTAAAATAACTAAATGACTCAAATATACTAGAACATTAGGTACATATTATGTTGAAATAAAAATATACTAACTTAGTGACAAACATATGAATTGCTAAGTTGAAGTTGAGACATTAAGTCAAAGACAATGACAATAATAGTAAAAATAGTAATAATAATAGAGATAGATATAAATGATGACCTGTGAACTCACATAAGAGCATAAATGTTGATTATATTTTTAAAAAATTCATTTAATTTATTTCACTTAAAATAACTAAATGACTCAAATATACTAGAACATTAGGTACATATTATGTTGAAATAAAAATATACTAACTTAGTGACAAACACATGAGTTGCTAAGTTGAAGTTGAGACATTAAGTCAAAGACAATGACAATAATAGTAATAATAGTAGTGATTGATATAAATGATGACCTGTGAACTCACATAAGAGCATAAATATTGTTTGGTTTTATTGTAATTTGCTTAAATTTATTTTATGTACAATAACTAAAAACCTCTAAAATACTAGAATATGAACTATATATTAAGTTGAAATCAAGAAATATCAACTCAGTGACTTATTAATGCAAACAAAATTTTGCTAAGTTAATAAGGAGATATGAAGTCAAACACAATGAGAATATCTCAGAACAGTGAGATATTAACTGGTGACCCTCATCCACGATGACCTATGAACTCACATAAGAGTATGAATAACGATTGGTTGGCATCAAGCGTGTAGCATTGCCAGTCTCCTGATTAGGACATGGTAGGGCTCTATTGAACTATGATTGCTGAATCTGGCAGGGTTTTGATCACAGGAAGTGATGTACATGCCTGACATTTCCTCACATGAGCTATCAGTACAGAAGACACTGCACACTGACTGCACTGTGCTGCGTATCAGGGACGTGTCGGCTGAAACAGTCCAGTTCAGTGGAAAAAGTGATCTGTCAGGATGGTCCTGCAGACCTCCGGACCCTTATCATCCTTAGCTTCACCATCAAAAGCCTATAGCTCGCCAATAGCAGTGACGTCACTTCCTGTTACATGAGCGGGTCCGCTTAGAGGCTTCCTGTGTGAGGGGCCAATGTCCCTGCTCCCATGAGAACCAGTGAGGCTGAGTGTGTCTCTGTGTGTGTAGGGGAGTGGACAGTAGTGTCTGTAGTAAAGAGTTGACCACAATGGCTGCACTCACTTGTCATGTCATGGTTTTATCAGGGCTTCCATTCTGAGAGCTTTGAAGACTCAACAGAGTTATCAGAAGAAACAAAGTCCTGCATGTGTGCGAGCGATACGCGTGTGGCTCTTTCACAAAGTGTGACAATTAAACCGAAGTACATTATACACAGTACATTCAAAAATCTGTGACCACATTAAAAATCATAAAGACATAAAGGATAAGGTGAAATAACAGGGTATGATGAAGGTGTAATAAAGCAGTTGCTTGAAATAATGAATAAATAACTAAATATGATGAAAAATGATGAAATATTAAGTCTAATTATGACATAACGTCTCGAAATAATAACATATTAGGTCAAATTCGGAATTGTTTATTTGAATTAAAGAGATATTAAGTCATAATTTTGAGTTCACTAGTTGGTGTAATGGTGTAATATGAAATAAACTAATTCAAATGAATTCAAAATTGTGAGATATTGACTTAATATTATGAATTATTACATACAAACAATGAGAATATTTTCAAAACAACAACACACTATCTTGAAACCATGAAACCAGTTACTAAGGTAAAGTATGGACTAATTAAGTCAAAATGATAACTTACTATCTTGAAATTATGAAATGGAATTAGAACCAGCACTGAATTGGTGGTCTTCAGACTCTCAGATATTAAGTCATAATTTTGAGTTCCTTAGTTGAAATATTGAAATATTCAGTTAAGAAAAATGGAGTAATATGAAATGAATGAATTTAAATGAATTCGAAATTGTATTACTGAGTGAGATATTAACGTCATGAATTATTACATACAAACAATGAGATATAATTCAAAACAACAACACACTATCTTGATACCATGAACCATTAGTTACTAAATTGCATTTCAATTAAATTTCAATTTCAATTTCAATTAAAAATAACCTCAAAATGTGCTATTAATTAACAGTTGTTAAGGTAAAGTATGGACTAATTAAGTCAAAATGGTGACTTACTATCTTAAAATTATGAAATGGAACCAGAACCAGTACTGGATGGTGGTGGTCTTCAGACCCTCAGACGGCACCGCATTAAAAACAGATCAGTTGAGTGAGATATAACTTAACATTATGAATTATTACATACAAACAATGAGATATTATTCAAAACAACAACACACTATTTTGAAACCATGAAACCATGAAACATTAGTTACTAAATTGAGATTTCAATTAAAAATAACCTCAAAATGTACTATTAATGAAGAAGAAAATTATGACATAACATCTCAAAATAATAAGATATTAAGTCAAAATTAAGAATTGTTCATTTGACTTAAAGAGATATTAAGTTTGAGTTCCTTAGTTGAAATATTGAGATATTCAGTTGGGAAAAACGGCGTAATATGAAATGAACAATTTCAAATGAATTCAAAATTGTGAAATATTACATACAAACAATAAGATATTATTCTAAACAACAACACACTATCTTGAAACCATGAAACATTAGTTACTAAATTGAGATCTCAATTAAAAATAACCTCAAAATGTACTATTAATTAACAGTTATTTAGGTAAAGTGGACTATTTAAGTCAAAATGATGACTTACTATCTTGAAATTATGAAATGGAACCAGAACCAGCACTGGATGGTGGTGGTCTTCAGAACCTTAGACGGAACCGTATTAAAAACAGACCAGTTGCTTGAATTAATGAATAAATAACTTGTAATGATGACATATTAAGTCAAATTATGATATAATGTCTCAAAATAATAATTAAGAAATGTTCAGTTAAATTAAAAGAGATGTTAAGTCATAATTTTTGAGTGAAATATTGAGACATTCAGTTAAGAAAAATGGAGTAATATGAAATGAATGAATTCAAATGAATTCCAAATTGTATTACTGAGTGAGATATTAACATCATGAATTATTACATACAAACCATGACTTACACGACGACTGGATCTTAAGTCTGACGCTGTTCAACAATATGGGCGTGTAGGAAACCAGCGAGAGGAGTTCAAGAGCCTCCGTGTACGTGGAGGTAAACCAGGTAAGCTCAGTTACTGAGCCTGCTTTAGCTGATGTTAGCTAACGTTAGCTTCACTTGCTAAGTTCGGTGCCAAAGTTATGCTAAGCTAACGTAGCTGAGTTATGAAGATTTATAGAGTTGTATGAGAGCGAGTTCCACTTTAATCATATTTACTACAATAACTGTACCTCTATATCTGAGTTTAGCTGGTTGCTAGGCAGCTGTTGTCATGAATAATGTTGGTTATTTAGCTAGATTCTGTTTACACTCAGGATGAGCTGCTGTTGTGGGTGTGGTTGGACTAAAAGTCTCAGGACTAAGTGATATGGTGGTCTAAAAGTATCAGGACTAAGTGATATGGTGGTCTAAAAGTATCAGGACTAAGTGATATGGTGGTCTATTTCTACATTACAGCTCTTTCAGATTCAAATTTAGAAATATCATCAGAATCTGAAGAAGCAGCTCTGGAACATTCTCAGTCCCAGTCAGTCATACTGGTGTTGTCCACCAGTGACGTTACACGGTAGCGTTCAGGAGTTTCCATAGCGAGCTCAGGTTTTTCCATCAGTTTTATTAAAATCGTCTATTTTAAAGCAAATTAAGAAGCAAATTTAATTTTAAGTCATGTTTATATATTTTCAGTATCTACAACAGTGTGAAATCACCAGGGGGTCCATAAGTGGTGCTTAGCCTTTAAGGAAACAGGCTTGCACAAATGGCTGGTATTCAAACTTAAATAAACTTCAAACGAAAATAAACAAGACAGAGAGAGAGAGAGAGAGAGAGAGAGGGGGGCCCTCAGAGAGGAGGTGAGATGAGTGTAAAGGGCGAGCGAGAAGAAGAGGAAAGCTCTGTTCACACGCTGACCTCTCAGATAGCCATCAGCATGAAGAACACTGGCTTAATCTGTTTTCCTTTCACAGCACAATTAACGCTCTAATAGCGCGGACGAGCGCGGCCGCACGCGCCGGCACTGAGGGCCCATTTCCCAGAGCTGCTAAGAGGCTTGCTAATGTCCTGAGTGGCTCTAAAGAGGTCACTCTCGTGTCATTAGCGAGTCCCTTTAGCTGCGTATAAGCTCGATGGAAGACGGGGACGCTTAGGACAGCAGTGGCGGAAGGTCCGGTGAAATTAGAGAGGCACTGCGGTGGTCATTACTCCTGCATGAAGCAGTACAGACGGAGGCAGCAGAGCTGAGTCAGTTCAGTTAAAGTCAGGAATCAAAACTGTAGAAAATATTAATAACTTATTAATAACATTCATTATTACTAACAAGATTAATAGCAAGAGCAGTTTTGCCCTGTTCATTTACAAACTACAGCAGATTTACCCCGTCTTTTTACAACCTATAGCAGATTTGCCCCACTCATTCACAACCTACAGCAGATTTACCCCGTCTTTTTACAACCTATAGCAGATTTGCCCCACTCATTCACAACCTACAGCAGATTTACCCCGTCTTTTTACAACCTACAGCAGATTTGCCCCACTCATTCACAACCTACAGCAGATTTACCCCACCCATTCACAACCTACAGCAGATTTACCCCACTTATTCACAACGTACAGCAGATTTACCCCACCCATTCACAACCTACAGCAGATTTGCCCTGTCCATTTACAATCTACAGCTGTTTTGCCCCACTCATTTACAGCCTACAGCAGATTTGCCCTGTCCATTCACAACCTACAGCAGATTTACCCCACTTATTCACAACCTACAGCAGATTTGCCCCACTCATTCACAACCTACAGCAGATTTACCCCACTTATTCACAACCTGCAGCAGATTTGCCCTGTCCATTTACAACCTACAGCAGATTTGCCCCACCCATTCACAACCTACAGCAGATTTCCCCTGTCCATTTACAACCTACAAGCAGATTTGCCCCACCCATTCACAACCTACAGCAGATTTGCCCTGTCCATCTACAACCTACGGCAGGTTTGCCCCACTCATTCACAACCTACAGCAGATTTGCTCTGTCCATTTACAACCTACAGCAGATTTGCCCCCTCCATTCACAACCTACAGCAGATTTGCCCCCTCCATTCACAACCTACAGCAGATTTCCCCTGTCCATTCACAACCTACAGCAGATTTCCCCTGTCCATTCACAACCTACAGCAGATTTGCTCTGTCTATTTACAACCTACAGCAGATTTGCCCCACTCATTCACAACCTATAGCAGATTTGCCCTGTCCATCTACAACCTACAGCAGATTTGCCCCCTCCATTTACAACCATTCAGGTCTATATACATTGAAGTTCTAATGCGTGAATCCTGATTGTGTTGGCAATTTTTATAGCATCTAGTGAAACATATGCATATATATCAGCCTGGTGATTACTCGTGGGAAGGTCAGGGCTTTGTGACCCCCGGCATTTGGGGCAATTATGGCAGGCAACTTTAGGCCCAAGAACAAGACCCTGTAGCGTTATCTTTAGAACTTCTATTCGAGAACCACTCCACCCAGGAGATAACAACATGGCCAGGTGTACCCAAACTGGGCGAAGGAGTAGGTGGGCCATGATTGAGACGAGAGTAGACCAGGGTAGACCAGGGTAGACCAGGGTAGACCAGGGTAGACCAGGGTAGACCAGGGTAGACCAGGGCTTGAGAGCTCAGAGAAACGTCAGTACCGCAGTCCAAGAATTAAAGCTTTTTCTCTGAACTGGTCTCCCTCTTCACGACAGTTGTGACAGGTTTGGAAAATGACCACGTTAAAGTGTAGCAGGACTTTAGAGAAAAGTGTGGGGCCCTTTGTTTTAAATACCAAACACAATATACTATTTCTTATTTCTTTCTTTCTATGTGTGTCTTTAAAAAATAAAGAAAACTTCACACCAACCCGAGACAAGAACAACATCAAACAACAACTTCATGTCCAAATCAAACAAGAAGGCTGCTGATTTTCTCAGAACAACTGACTGACCGACCACTCCAGAGCCCGGACCACTCCGGAGCCCAGACCTCAACATGAATAGGAAACTTGGAGAGTCTTCAGCAGACTGAACTTTGGCAGTGTGGAAAAACATCTCTACAGATTTCACTGAACGATTGAAAACAAGAATAGAAGCAGTAATGATGCTGACTCTGAAAAATAAATATCTTATACTTAACAGACATTTCAACTGGAAATTAGATTCTACAACAACTTTACATCTGCACAGTCTAGGGTTTGGACTCACCTCCCTAGGTTCTACTTATGTATAGTAATAATATTAGTGAATAAGTGTGAAGAGATCAGAACTATAGAATCAGAGGTATGGAATTATTCCTGGAGCAGAATTAAACATCTGGATGTGTTTAAAGAATGTTTGGAGGGTCTTTTAGAAATGAGCTCATTTGATCTGATGCAGGTTTACATACTTTGAACATTCTGACCAGCAGCTTCATGAGGAGCCACATGAGCTGCTTCTCTAACAGGACTGAAGAAGATAGTGTAGATGCTGAGATCTTGTTCTGATAAACAGGTTTGGGGGTTTTATAGCTCTTAGAAAAATATACATTCTACATGTACATGGGGTCCAACTTCACTGTTTATAGTATTTATATATATATATGGGTGTGTGTCTGTGGGTGTTTCACTGCCCCCCACTAGTGTGTGTGTGTGTGTGTTCAGTAAAGTGGCCAGTTAGAGGAAACACAAGATGTGTTTTTCCTATAAAGTGGCCCATATATATATATATATATATATATATATATATATATATATATATATATATATATATATATATATATATATATATATATATATATGGGTATATGTATGTGGGGGTGTATGTGGGTGTTTCACTAGTGTGTGTGTATTGAACTGCCCCCTAGTGTGTGTGTTCACAATTGTGTGTGTGTATGTGTGTGTTCGCCTAGTGTGTGTTCAGTAAAGTGGCCAGTAAGAGGAAACACAAGATATGTGTTTCCAATGAAGTGGCCAGTATATATATATATATATATATATATATATATATATATATATATATATATATATATATATATATATATATATATATATATATATTTCACTGGCTACCTCAAGCTTCTAGGTGCTGCATACACACACACACACACACACACACACACACACACACACACATATATAAACACACTAATGCACATTTACATTTACACACACACACACACACACACACATATATATAAACACACTAATGCACATTTACATTTACACACACACACACACACATATATAAACACACTAATGCACATTTACATTTACACACACACACACACACACACACATATATATAAACACACTAATGCACATTTACATTTACACACACACACACACACACACACACACACATATATAAACACACTAATGCACATTTACATTTACACACACACACACACACACACACATATATATAAACACACTAATGCACATTTACATTTACACACACACACACACACGTGGAGAAGTCTTACAGTTACTAATTGATATATCCCGGTTTGTGTGATATGAGTCTGTACCTTGGGCCAATTGAACTGTTCCACTCGCTGGGTTTTAATTGAGTCCACATTAAAATTTACTTATAAAATAATAATGGGCTCCCATGCAAATGAACCCGTCCCAATATTGCCACGGCGGCATTTGCATATCCACAAGCAGCGAGGGAGTTCAGAAATCAATACAGATGATTAATATTATATGGGCTACAGGAATAATTAAATCCATCTGATGCAAGGACTCACTCAAGCTTGGCAAAGCAGAGGTGCCGTTTTGCCACACTCTAATTTAATACACGCTGCCCGGATTGCAGTTTCAATTACCGAGCTCCGAAATAATAACGCCTGTTAAAAATTACACTTTCAAATATATGTTATTTCATTTCATTTGATTGAATACATTTAGGGATTAATTCCCCTTTTCTTCCGGCATTAACATATTGCAGCAAATTGCTGAACGGGTTCGGGCCTTCTGTCGGGACGGGCCCGTTGGAATGCTGATCCGTTTCGGTTTAGTGGGCACAATAAAGAGCTGGTGGGCTTCGCTATTAAAAACACCCGGCCTTGATTTTTCCTTTCCTAATCAAACCCAGTACATGCCGTGGATGGATATAATATAAGCCAGTGGATAGTCATTATGAACAAAATCAAGTGGGGCAGTTGTGGGTGGGGCAGTCGTAGGCTGGAGGTTAAGGAATCAGCCTTGTAATCGGTTGGATCCCCTGACACGAGTGAAGTGCCCTTCAGCAAGACCCCTAACCCCCCAACCGCTCCCCAGGTACTGTGGATAGGGCAGCCCATGCTCCGGGTAAGTGTGCTCACTGCCCCCTAGTGCGTGTGTTCAGTAGTGTGTGTAAATGTAGGTGTTTTACTGCCCCCTTGTGTGAGTGTTCACTAGTGTGTGTGTATTTAACTGTCCCCTAGTGTGTGTTCAATAGTGTGTGTGCATGTGTGTGTTTTACTGCCCCCTAGTGTGTAAGTTTTCTAGTGTGTGTGTATTTTACTGCCCCCTAGTGTGTGTGTTCACTAGTGCGTGTGTGTGTGTGTGTGTTTCACTGCCCCAAGTTTGTGTTCAGTAAAGTGGCCAGTGAGTGGATGTACAAATTAGTTGTTTCCAATAAAGTGGACAGTGAGTGGATCTGAAAAGTAAACGTTTCCAGTAAAGTGGCCTATAAGAGAAAATACAAGGATAGGTGTTTCCAATAAATTGACCTTAGAGTGGATGTGTAATGTAGGTGTTTCCAATAAAATGGCCAGAGAGTGGATGTACAAAGTAGGAATTTCAATAAAGTGGCCTCTAAGAGGAAGCACAAGGTAGGTGTTGCCAATAAAGTGTCCAGTGTCTGGAAATACAATGAAAGGTGTTTCCAATAAATTGACCTTAGAGTGGATGTGTCAGGTGGGTGTTTCCAACAAAATGGCCAGTGAGTGGATGTATAAGGTAGATGTTTCCAATATAGTGGCCAGCGAGTGGATGTGTAAGGTAGGTGTTTCCATTAATGTGGCCAGTGAATGGAAATGTAAGGAAGGTGTTTCTGATTAAATGGACAGTGAGTAAATGTACAATGTAGGTGTTTCCAACAAAATGGCCAATGAGTGGATGTGTAAGGTAGATGTTTCCAATATAGTGGCCAGTAAGTGGATGTACAAAGTAGGTGTTTCCAATAAAATTGACCTTTGAGTGGATGTGTAAGGTAGGTGTTTCCGTTAATGTGGCCAGTGAATGGAAATGTAAGGTAGGTGTTTCTGATAAAATCACCAGTGAGTGAACGTGTAGGGTATGTGTTTCCAATAAAGTGGACAGTGAGTGAACGTACAATGTAGGTGTTTCCAACATAGTGGCCGGTGAGTGGATGTATAAGGTAGATGTTTCCAATATAGTGGCCAGCGAGTGGATGTGTAAGGTAGGTATTTCCATTATTGTGGCCAGTGAATGGAAATACAAGAAAGGTGCTTCTGATGAAATGCACAGTGAGTGAACGTGTAGGGTATGTGTTTCCAATAAAGTGGACAGTGAGTGAATGTACAATGTAGGTGTTTCCAATATAGTGGCCAGTGAGTGGAAGCACAGGATAGGTGTTTTCAATAAAATGGCCAGTGAGTGCATGTACAATGTAGGTGTTTCCAATAAAATGGCCAGCGAGTGGATGTACAAAATAGGTGTTTCCAGTAAAGTGGCCTGTAAGAGGAAGCACAAGGTAGGTGTTTCCATAATAGTGGCCTGCGAGTGGATGTGTAAGGTAGGTGTTTCCAATATAGTGGCCAGTGAATGGTAATGCAAGGGAGGTGTTTCAAACTAAATGGCCAGTAAGAGGATGTATAAGGTAGATGTTTCCAATATAGTGGCCAACGAATGGAAATGTAAGGAAGATGTTTCTGATTAAATCACCACTGATTCAATGTACAATGTAGGTGTTTCCAACAAAACGGCCAGTGAGTGGATGTATAAGGTAGATGTTTCCAATATAGTGACCAGCGAGTGGATGTGTAAGGTAGGTGTTTCCATTAATGTGGCCAGTGAGTGGAAATTCAAGGAAGGAGCTTCTGAGAAATGGATGAGGACTGTATCTGTGAGTGGATGAGGAGTGTATCTGTGAGTGGATGAGGAGTGTATCTGTGAGCGGATGAGGACTGTATCTGTGAGTGGATGAGGAGTGTATCTGTGAGTGGATGAGGAGTGTATCTGTGAGTGGATGAGGACTGTATCTGTGAGTGGATGAGTAGTGTATCTGTGAGTGGATGAGGAGTGTATCTGTGAGTGGATGAGGAGTGTATCTGTAAGTGGATGAGGACTGTATCTGTGAGCGGATGAGTAGTGTATCTGTGAGCGGATGAGTAGTGTATCTGTGAGCGGATGAGGAGTGTATCTGTGAGTGGATGAGGAGTTTATCTGTGAGTGGATGAGGAGTGTATCTGTGAGTGGATGAGGACTGTATCTGTGAGTGGATGAGGAGTGTATCTGTGAGTGGATGAGGGCTGTATCTGTGAGTGGATGAGGAGTGTATCTGTGAGTGGATGAGGAGTGTATCTGTGAGCGGATGAGGAGTGGATCTGTGAGTGGATGAGGACTGTATCTGTGAGTGGATGAGGACTGTATCTGTGAGTGGATGAGGAGTGTATCTGTGAGTGGATGAGGACTGTATCTGTGAGTGGATGAGGACTGTATCTGTGAGTGGATGAGGACTATCTGTGAGTGGATGAGGAGTGTATCTGTGAGTGGATGAGGACTGTATCTGTGAGTGGATGAGGACTGTATCTGTGAGCGGATGAGGACTGTATCTGTGAGTGGATGAGGAGTGGATCTGTTAGTGGATGAGGACTGTATCTGTGAGTGGATGAGGAGTGTATCTGTGAGTGGATGAGGAGTGTATCTGTGAGTGGATGAGGACTGTATCTGTGAGTGGATGAGGAGTGTATCTGTGAGTGGATGAGGACTGTATCTGTGAGTGGACGAGGACTGTATCTGTGAGTGGATGAGGAGTGTATCTGTGAGTGGATGAGGAGTGTATCTGTGAGTGGATGAGGAGTGTATCTGTGAGCGGATGAGGACTGTATCTGTGAGTGGATGAGGAGTGGATCTGTGAGTGGATGAGTAGTGTATCTGTGAGTGGATGAGGAGTGTATCTGTGAGTGGATGAGGACTGTATCTGTGAGTGGATGAGGAGTGGATCTGTGAGTGGATGAGTAGTGTATCTGTGAGTGGATGAGGAGTGGATCTGTGAGTGGATGAGGACTGTATCTGTGAGTGGATGAGGAGTGTATCTGTGAGTGGATGAGTAGTGTATCTGTGAGTGGATGAGGACTGTATCTGTGAGTGGATGAGGACTGTATCTGTGAGTGGATGAGTAGTGTATCTGTGAGTGGATGAGGAGTGTATCTGTGAGTGGATGAGGACTGTATCTGTGAGTGGATGAGGACTGTATCTGTGAGTGGATGAGGAGTGTATCTGTGAGTGGATGAGGAGTGTATCTGTGAGTGGATGAGGAGTGTATCTGTGAGCGGATGAGGAGTGGATCTGTGAGTGGATGAGGAGTGTATCTGTGAGTGGATGAGGAGTGTATCTGTGAGTGGATGAGGACTGTATCTGTGAGTGGATGAGGAGTGGATCTGTGAGTGGATGAGTAGTGTATCTGTGAGTGGATGAGGACTGTATCTGTGAGTGGATGAGGACTGTATCTGTGAGTGGATGAGGACTGTATCTGTGAGTGGATGAGGAGTGTATCTGTGAGTGGATGAGGAGTGTATCTGTGAGTGGATGAGGAGTGTATCTGTGAGCGGATGAGGAGTGGATCTGTGAGTGGATGAGGAGTGGATCTGTGAGTGGATGAGGAGTGTATCTGTGAGTGGATGAGGACTGTATCTGTGAGTGGATGAGGAGTGGATCTGTGAGTGGATGAGTAGTGTATCTGTGAGTGGATGAGGACTGTATCTGTGAGTGGATGAGGACTGTATCTGTGAGTGGATGAGGACTGTATCTGTGAGCGGATGAGGAGTGGATCTGTGAGTGGATGAGGAGTGGATCTGTGAGTGGATGAGGACTGTATCTGTGAGTGGATGAGGAGTGGATCTGTGAGTGGATGAGTAGTGTATCTGTGAGTGGATGAGGACTGTATCTGTGAGTGGATGAGGACTGTATCTGTGAGTGGATGAGTCGTAGGGCTGCGTCTGTTTTTGATGTAAGACTAGTTTTGCCACTTTTGTTTTAGTTAATTAGAGAAATTTGGCAAAAGAACATCAACAGACTGTTTATGACTTCCGCAGGTTGTAGACTGCCTCCAGAGAGTGCTTCCACTGTAACACGCCGCCTCAATGTTCTAGAGCATGATAGCATTATAATGTACTGGATTATGATTATGGCTTTGTTAATGATGTCTTGATATTAATATAGTGTTTAAAACATCAGGAATTTGCCAATAACTAGAAGAAAGATTCTGCAGGTGGCTCTGGAAATCCATTTGTTTGGTTTGAAACCTGCCTACCCACAATACCTCAGTTCCCTCTGGCGAGACTGGTGGTCACATGTTGCCATTTTGTACAAAAACAAACATTTTTTTTTCTTTTTTTTTTTAATGAATATTTCACGTCTGCCCATTAAAATTCCTTTTGCGTAACAGATTAATTGTATGCATTTGCATGTCCTCAGTGATTCGAGGGAGGTCGTCGTGAACCGCCGACATGAAATTATGACCATTATGTTCTTGACAACCTATTACATCTTGGGCACTTCCTGGGCATTGTCGAGGAGAGCCCAGATTTTGGTTTTTCACCCATAATGAATGCACTCCAATATGTAATGACTGAGTAATCACATTATTTGCTGCATCTACTTTGTGCAGAAGGCTTCGTGCATCTGTGGCTCGGTGGTAATTGCTAGGCAGGGAGGAGGAGGAAGAGGATTTGCATCATCGCTTGGGAGTTGCAACCGCAAATGATTATGCCGGATTGTTTTTGCAACAGGAGTGTCCAATGTAATAAAGTTAATGATCTTGAAAAGACATGGGTGAAAAAATCTATTAGAATGCAGATGTTTCCCCCACCGCCCTGTGCCCCCAAAGATCTCCTGCTACTGTAGGCGCGCGATCTGTCATCGAGCCCACTGTCTAGTCTTTAGGGGCACAGATACAGTATTATATATACAGTATTATATACAGCATTACTTATACAGTATTATATATACAGTATTATATACATTATTATACATACAGTATTATATATACAGTATTATATACAGCATTACTTATACAGTATTATATATACAGTATTATATACATTATTATACATACAGTATTATATATACAGTATTATATACATTATTATACATACAGTATTATATATACAGTATCATATATACCATATCATGTATACAGTATTATATATACAGTATTATATATACCATATCATATATACAGTATTATATACAGTATTATATATACCATATCATATATACAGTATTATATATACAGTATTATATATACAGTATTATATACAGTATTATACATACAGAATTATATATACCATATCATATATACAGTATTATAGATTCAGTATCATATATACCATATCATATATACAGTATTATACATACAGTATTATATATACCATATCATATATACAGTATTATATATACAGTATCATATATACAGTATTATACATACAGTATTATATATACAGTATTATATATACCATATCATATATACAGTATTTTACATACAGTATTATGTATACAGTATTATATACAGTATTATATATACAGTATTATGTATACAGAATTATATGTACACAATTATATATATATATATATATATATATATATATATATATATATATATATATATATATATATATATATATATAGTATTACATGTTTGGGAAATATCTTAATGCACTTTTCACATTATACATGTTTCTTCTGGTATATCTGACTGTATTTATATTATACTTGATTCATTGTATATTGATACGCTTTATATGATACTTTAATTTTGTACTCTAGATACATCTGTACATCAGCTGCTGTGATACTTTAAATCTATCTATTAATACCGTAATTTAATATATACAGTATTAGTATTAGTATTAGTGTGATACATATACTGTATCATTAACTGATCTGTAACTCATATATATATATATATATATACACAAGGTATCTATATTTCTATCTATCTATCTATCTATCTATCTATCTATCTATCTATCTATCTATCTATCTATCTATCTATCTATCTATCTATCTATCTATCTTAATTAGTTACTTTTGTTAGTAAGTAAATAAAGTAGTTACTAAAGAAAGTAACTACTGTCTAAATAAAGTATTTACTTACAAAATTAATTTGTTACTTTTGTTCAACAAACCATAGAATTTGGACAGAGGGGCCCAAACTTTTGCATATGATATACATATTGTTGCAAGAGAGCTTGTGAGGGTCCTAGGCCCCAGCATCTTTGGGAGCCCACCAAACTCTTAAAAAATAAGCCCATATAAAGAACACTAAATCAGTAAAATCTGTTATATGAGATTAAACCAACATCACAAGCACATAATAGCTTGTAAGCCAGTTTTGCACCTGGGTATGATGTGTGTGTAAGGTGGTCCTCGTATGCCATCATATTACCAGTAACTGCCATAACAGATGCCTTAAGGTTTGATGCATAACAGTATATGTCACATGTCGGTCTATTTAGCCATCAGGAAACCAGACATTAAATCATATGTCATTACAGATACTTGGAATGGTAATACGACACCAGGGGGCTCATGGATTGGAGTGGGGGGACTTAGTAATTTCTAGAGCAGCCACAGCCAGAAAATATATCAAAACATGGCTTTTTTTGAGTGAGTGGTCAAACCTATCTCTGTGTAGTTTGAGCTGGTATGGCAAACACTGTATTCACCCTCTTACAACAAGATCAAGCAAAGGTAGTGAAGTCCATTTAAATAAAGTATTTACTTGCTAAATTAGTTACTTTTGTTAGTAAGTAAATAAAGTAGTTACTAAAGAAAGTAACTACTGTCAAAATTAAGTATTTGCTTACTAAATTAATTAGTTACTTTTGTTAGTACGTAAATAAAGTGTTACTAAAGAAAGTAACTACTGCCTAAAATAAGTATTTACTTGCTAAATTAGTTACTTTTGTTAGTAAGTAAATGAAGTAGTTACTAAAGAAAGTAACTACTGTCTAAATAAAGTATTTACTTACTTAATTAATTAGTTAGTTTTGTTAGTAAGTAAATAAAGTAGTTATTAAAGAAAGTAACTATTGTCTAAATTAAGTATTTACTTAATTAATTAGTTACTTTTGTTAGTAAGTAAATAAAGTAGTTACTAAAGAAAGTAACTACTGTCTAAATTAAGTATTTACTTAATTAATTAGTTACTTTTGTTAGTAAGTAAATAAAGTAGTTACTAAATAAGGTAACTACTGTCTAAATGAAGTATTTACTTACTAAAAAAATTAGTTACTTTTGTTAGTACGTAAATAAAGTGTTACTAAAGAAAGTAACTCCTTTCTAAAATAAGTATTTACTTAATTAATTAGTTACTTTTGTTAGTAAGTAAATAAAGTAGTTACTAAAGAAAGTAACTACTGTCTAAATAAAGTATTTACTTACTTAATTAATTAGTTAGTTTTGTTAGTAAGTAAATAAAGTAGTTATTAAAGAAAGTAACTACTGTCTAAATTAAGTATTTACTTACTTAATTAATTAGTTAGTTTTGTTAGTAAGTAAATAAAGTAGTTACTAAAGAAAGTAACTACTGTCTAAATTAAGTATTTACTTACTTAACTAATTAGTTATTTTTGTTAGTAAGTAAATAAAGTAGTTACTAAATAAGGTAACTACTGTCTAAATGAAGTATTTACTTACTAAATTAATTAGTTACTTTTGTTAGTAAGTAAATAAAGTAGTTACTAAAGAAAATAACTACTGTCTAAATTAAGTATTTACTTACTAAATTAATTAGTTACTTTTGTTAGTAAGTAAATAAAGTAGTTATTAAAGAAAGTAACTACTGTCTAAATTAAGTATTTACTTACTTAATTATTTAGTTACTTTTGTTAGTAAGTAATTAAAGTAGTTACTAAAGAAAGTAACTACTGTCTAAATTAAGTATTTACTTTCTAAATTAATTAGTTACTTTTATTAGTAACTAACTATAAAGCTAGTTAGTTACCAACAATGGTAAGTAAATAACATAATTACTAAATAAAGTAACTACTGTCTAAATTAAGTATTTACTTACTAAATTAATTACTTACTTTTATTAGTAACTAACTATAAAGCTAGTTGACCCCACTAAGGCCCCATGAAGTCAGAGGGCACTGGCCCCTCCTGCCTGGTCAGAAATCCATCCATCCATCCATTATCTTCCACTAGTTGGGGTCACGCGGGGGGCTGGAGCCAATCCCAGCATCATCGGGTGGAAGAGTCCAGTCCATCACATGGCCAACACACACTCACACCTACGGGCAACCTAACATGCAGTGTGTTTGGACTGTGGTAGGTAAGCGGAGTGGTCAGAAATCCATTATTAATTTTATTTTTTTATTCCCAATACAGTACATACAGTTTATTAACACGTGCTCTTAATCCACAATAATTCTATGACTTACGAATCAATATTACACACAGACGTCGACACATACACACAACACACGCATGCATTGTATTTTCCTGGGATTTAATCACAGCATTATCAAGTACATACAATAAGCTGTAATCACAGAGATGAATTAACCCCCCCTCGTTGGCCCTGTGTGCTCTGCAAACACACCATGTCATTAAGTTTATTTGATAAACCGTGTTTGTCACCGCGAACACTAGAATCACGATGCCTGCCGGTCACCGGCTCTCTCCCCTGCATGCCGTGCCAAGTCCAGGTCCTCTCCGCGCTTCATGTTTAATTATACGGCGCCTGTGATTACCAGGTAAAGCAAATTATGCCCTTTCGCTGGCAGCAGATAAATCTTGGTTTCAATTTGCCGTAATGGCCCGTGTAATTTTTAAGCCGTGCCTACACGTTTGCTCTTTTAGTCGCCGTCATTAGTGGGTCGGTGTATTAGATATACGTTTCTGCGGCTTAATTTGGTCTCGCAGGACCACTTGCGAGGATGCAGCTGCTCCTGGGCCCTAGCAGGACGCTCTTTATTTGTTTCTTTTTTAGATCTCCGTGATTAATTGAGATCTTGAGAGACGCGAGGTATCTGCAGAATTTAACAGAAGAAGAAGAAAAAAAAGCAGGCCACTACGGGGACCACAGGAGGCCAAGACTAGAGGAGAAGGACGCGTGCTTACTAGGTGGTCAGCTGATCCTCTGGTGTCCATTTCTAATGTCCAAGTTGCTGATGTGTGTGTGAAATGTGAAGCCCATCTTCATAGATCTTTATAAACACGCTTATAACTTGGTAGCAGTGCTCTAGCTTCATATTTATAAACTCTAATAATGCTTCTTATGGCTCTTATAATAACCTCTAAATAATGATTTGGTAAGTTATAGACATGTAATAACACAGGTTTCCCGGCAACACAGCTACTTTGGACAGGCGGCTGGAGCTACACTATATCACGGCTATGAAGCTGCACAGGATGGCTGCTGGAGCTACACTATATCATGGCTATGAAGCTGCACAGGTTGACTGCTGGAGCTACACTATATCATGGCTATAAAGCTGCACAGGTTGGCTGCTGGAGCTACACTATATCATGGCTATGAAGCTGCACAGGTTGGCTGCTGGAGCTACACTATATCATGGCTATAAGGCTGCACAGGTTGGCTGCTGGAGCTACACTATATAATGGATATAAGGCTGCACAGGTTGGCTGCTGGAGCTACACTATATCATGGCTATAAGGCTGCACAGGTTGGCTGCTGGAGCTACACTATATCATGGCTATGAAGCTGCACAGGTTGGCTGCTGGAGCTACACTATATCATGGTTATGAAGCTGCACAGGTTGACTGCTGGAGCTACACTATAACATGGCTATGAAGCTGCACAGGTTGCCTGCTGGAGCTACACTATATCATGGCTATGAAGCTGCACAGGTTGGCTGCTGGAGCTACACTATATCATGGCTATGAAGCTGCACAAGTTGGCTGCTGGAGCTACGCTATATCATGGCTATGAAGCTGCACAGGATGGCTATAGGAGCTATGCTACAGCACAGCTATGAAGCTGCATAGACTGGCTACAGGTGTTACACTACACCACAGCTAAGAAGCTCCACAGGTTGGCTGCTTGAGCTACACCACACCACAGCTATGTAGCTGCACAGGCTGGCAACAAGAGCTATGCTACACCACAGCTATGTAGCTGCAGGGATTGGTCACTGGAGCTACCCTACACTATTGCAACGAGGCCTCCCAGGCCAGCTGCTGGATCTACACTACACCACAGCTACAAGGCTTCTCAGGCTGACTGTTGTAGCTACACCACACCACAGTTATGGAGCTGCCTGGACTGGACATTAGAGCTAAGCTACCTGGACACACTAGCAGCTGGAACTATGCTACACCACAGCTATGAAACCACCTGGGCTGACTGCTTTAGCTATGCTACACTGAAAATATAAAGTTTGATGCACTGGCCAGATCTGTGATGCTACATTGCAGCTATGGGACCTCCCAGGCTGAGAGGGGTCTTCCTTATGGCTAAAGCATCATTCCTGGCCAGTTAAGTAACGTTGTATTGTGGTCTAGTGAGGTTTCCTCCTGTCGGCTATGTGTGGAACTATGTGTACGCTCATCGATTGTGTCATTTGAAACGATTGTAAGGCATTTTGGGTTTTGAAAAAGATGTTATATTAAATAATGATTTCTATTTATGATTATTATTATTGTTGCAATGACAATTATCCATAAACATAACAAGACATCATGTACCGTAACCTGTGTCTGTTTTATGACGTGCTTATGACATGATTATTCACTGTATTTGGCCACACCCACTTTCAAGCGAGTGTTTGTTCCGCCTTTGTGTTAGAACTTCCGCTCAGCTAACCAAAATGAATACAAGTACATGGGAGGAGACCAGAGAGACAGTAAGAAGTTCTAATGGGACAACACTGTCTCCTCCGAGGTTAATAACACAGTGGGTGGGTGATATGAGAAGGTGGTCTGAGGTTAATAACACAGTGGGTGGGTGATATGAGAAAGTGGTCTGAGGTTAATAACACAGTTGGTGGGTGATATGAGAAGGTGGTCTGAGGTTAATAACACAGTGGGTGGGTGATATGAGAAGGTGGTCTGAGGTTAATAACACAGTGGGTGGGTGATATGAGAAGGTGGTCTGAGGTTGCTTATGGAGACATGTTTAATTACTCTGTACTCTCGGAAGGTGTAGACGGTTCAGTAATGAAAAACTATAAAAGTACTGAAGCGTATCAGTACCTGCACAGTGGAAAGGTGGGCGTGTCCTCCTACACACAGACGGTGAGTTTATATTTCTGAAAGCCGGTTAAACCCAAGTCCAGCCAGCTGCCCGAGCCACTCTGCGTGGGTGTTAGTTACAGTCCAGATAGCCTAGCGCGGTGGACACTGATCAGAAAACAGTTACTGAACTGATAGACTCACAAACACCCGATACGTCTGCTTCCTCGGAGCTTCATAAGCGAGACATTTCTCTGGATAAGGAAGCTCTGGTGCTGGTTCTCCTCCACAGAATGGTAAGAGCAGATATACAGAGGTTTGGAGTGGAGGTTTTAAATTTAGAGCTTCAGTCATAGACGCAGGTGGTCTTCTTTGAAAGGCGGCCCCCCAACACTCTGATCTTTATGTGCTGTGTTCATAACTCTGTTGTTCAAGACAAGTTTTATCTTCTTCCAATTAATGACTCACTCTAACTGAACATGTTATGCTGGTCATTTTATATGTTTGTTGTTGTTTTGCTTATAATTAGTATCGACGTATCCAAGGTCGCACCGGAAGTTCTAACACAAAGTAAACAAAGATGCTGCCCCCAGTGTTGTCATGGAAAATAGCATGAATAGCAAGGCGGTGTAGCCAGATTCAGGCTAAGCATTCAGTTGAATGTTAAAGGGAGAACATTAATGGCGTATGGATGAGCACCTCCAGCTTTTAGGGGAGCGTTTAAGGAACGAACAAACCCTAAAAAATCATTTGTGGGGATTCTTTGGCATTTCTTTGGCTTTCTGAGCTCTTTGGCACTAAAACTGACCCCCCCCACCCCCCCGTTCTTGATTTGTGCAAGCTGGAAGTGAAAGCGTTCCAGCTTATTATTAGTTTTAGTTGGGTTTAATCCAAAGCCCTGGCCGAAGGTGTTTCCCATCTACGTTAGCCTGATGGAAGTTTTTGACAGGACCCTCGAACCGACTTCTCGAGCGCGCACCTTGCGAGTGCCGCTGATAAACTGGCTCTTCCTCAGAGGCTCCGTGCATTCCATTTGTTCCACCCCGGAATGACGAGGCGCTGGCCGTATTCTTTATGCCTGATGTCAGATTTATATCCTAACACATGTCCCTGTATGTAAGCCTCCCAGGCAGGACCTGCTTAACATCTGGAGGCGTTCAGGGGCCCGTTCTCCGCGGCCCCTCTCGACGCTTCACTGTTATTTCAGCGCAGGCCATTACTGCCCTCTTCCACACACACACACACACACACACACACACACACACACTCTCTCTCTCTCTTCTTTCTCTATCCATCCATCCTATCCTCTCTTGATCTATTCATTCAGGAGGTCTCCCTCTCTCTCTCTCTCTTTCTCTATCACTCTCTCGCTCTCGTGCTGAGAGAGTAGAAAGAGAAGGAACAGGACTTGCCCGTGTGTGTGTGTGTGGTTCCGCAGGGAGTCTGGGTTTTGGACGCAGGCCCAGATCAATGTGACCTAAATTCAAATGCGAATTAGAGGGCTGTCAGTGGGAAAGGACACTCTGTAAATGAGCTCAGGCAGTGCGGGGGCCCCCAGGGGCCCCGGGGAACCAGGCCTTCGCCCCCGCCCCGCCGCTTTAATAAGTTCCAAATGGGCGACCCGGCTGTAGCACCGCGCGGCAGCACCCCCACTCCCCCTCTCCACCTCCAACAGCAAGGGGTGGGGTGGGGGAAGGCACCCAGGGAAGGTGGCTGACACGCTGGGAGCGATAGGAAAATTTCCTCTGGTCCTCTACTGGGGCCAATGGTGCTGAGCAACCAGCGTACACGCTCAGAAAGTCAGATCAGGGTTTCTGTAAAGCTTCTCTATGACAGCAGTCTGTTGCAATGATGGTGTAAAATGATGGTTTAGGTTTTGAATATTATAAAAACTGAAAGTTCTGATTCGGAAACCTGATCCACCACATCGTCACAGCATCACCTGAACACAGAGGCTATTGTTTACATTACAAAAATATCAGGATGGACCAATAAAAAGGTTCCAATATCAATTGTAAATAATTCTGGTTTCATT
>CM038719.1:39466119-39563619 GCA_021613375.1 Megaleporinus macrocephalus | reverse complement strand
TTGGGAGAGAGAGAGACAGGGAGAGAGAGAGTGAGGGGGAGAGAGAGAGAGAGAGGGACAGGGAGAGAGAGTGAGGGGGGAGAGAGTGGGAGAGAGAGATAGAGAGAGAGATAGAGAGAGAGGGACAGGGAGAGAGAGATTAGGAGAGAGAGTGAGGGGGGAGAGAGATTAGGAGAGAGAGTGAGGGGGAGAGAGTGGGAGAGAGAGATAGAGAGAGAGGGACAGGGAGAGAGAGTGAGGGGGAGAGAGTGAGGGGGAGCTTGAAGAATGTGACAGGAGCAGGTTTGGAGGTTCAGGGAGAGTCAGACTGTGAGTGAGTGAGAAAGAAAGAGGGAGAGAGAGAAGCAGGTTATTGGTAGGGTTTGGGGAGGTAGAGAGAGAGAAAGAGAGAGAAGGGGAGAACAAGCATGAAGAATGTGAGAGATTCAGGTATTAAGAGAGAAGGACAGACAAAAAGATAGAGAAAGAGAGTAGGAAGGAGAGAGTAGGAAGGAGGGAGTAGGAAGGAGAGAGTAGGAAGAAGTTAGAAGAAGGGGGTGTATAGGAGAGAAAGAGGAATCATCAGGAAGGGGAAACAGAGAGGGAGAAAGAATCACACATGTATAAAATGAAAGAGAAGAGAGAGAGATTGAGAGTAAAGAAGTAAAAAAAGGAAAATAAGTAAGAGAGAGAAAGTAAACAAGAGAGATAGAGGAAGAGAGAATAAGGAAGAGAGAGGGAGACAGAAAGCAGGAGACATAAAGAAGCGAGAAAGAGAGAGAAAGAGAGAGAGAGAGAGAGGAAGACAGAGAACGAGAGAGGGAGAGTTCTGTAGACAGAAGAAATATGTTACCAGAAAGTGAGTGACTGGGAAAGAATGAAAGAAGAAAGATAAGAGAAAGAGGGGTGACATTGTCACATTGTGAATGAGAGAGAAGGGAGTAAGAGGGAAAGTGGGAGAAAGAGAGGGAGAGGAAGAGAGAGTGAGTGAATGAGAGAGAAAACGAGAGACAGAATGAGTGAGTGAGAGAGAGAGTGAGTGAGTGAGAGTGAGTGAGAGAGAGCGAGAGAGAGAGTGAGTGAGTGAGAGAGAAAGAGTAAGAGAGAGAGTGAGTGAATGCGAGTGAGAGAGAGTGAGTGAGTGAGAGAGAGTGTGAGTGAGAGAAAGAGTGAGAGAGAGTGAGTAAATGCGAGTGAGAAAGAGAGAGTGAGCGAGTGAGAAAGAGAGCAAGAGAGAAAGTGAGAGAGAGAGAAGTGAGTAAATGACAGAGTGAGAGAGAGAGACAGTGAGCGAGTGAGAGCGAGAGGGAGTGAGTGAGTAAGAGTGAGAGAGAGTGAGTAAATGACACAGAGTGAGAGAGAGACAGTGAGCAAGTGAGAGAGCGATAGTGGGTGAATGAGAGAGAGTGAGAGAGAGAAAGTTAGCGAGTGAAAGAGAGAGTGAGTGAATGAGAGACAGTGAGAGAGAGAGACAGTGAGTGAGAGAGAGAGTGAGTGAGAGAGAGTAAGTGAATGAGAGACAGTGAGAGAGAGAGACAGTGAGCGAGAGAGAGAGAGAGACAGTGAGAGAGACAGTGAGCGAGAGAGAGAGACAGTAAGCGAGTGAGAGAGAGAGAGTGAGAGAGAGACAGTGAGAGAGAGAGACTGAGCAAGTGAGAGAGAGACAGTGAGAGAGAGAGGCGGTGAGCGAGTGAGAGAGAGAGTGAGTGAATGAGAGAGAGAGAGAGGCTGTGAGCGAGTGAGAGAGTGGGTGAGTGAATGAGAGAGAGAGACAGAGAGAAACAGTGAGAGAGACAGTGAGAGAGAGAGAGACTGTGAGCGAGTGAGAGAGAGAGACAGAGAGAAACAGTGAGAGAGAGACAGTGAGAGAGTGAGGCGGTGAGCGAGTGAAAGAGTGGGTGAGTGAATGAGAGGGAGAGACAGAGAGAAACAGTGAGAGAGAGACAGTGAGAGAGAGAGAGGCGGTGAGTGAGTGAGAGAGAGAGTGAGTGAATGAGAGAGAGAGAGAGAGAGAGAAACAGTGAGAGAGAAACAGTGAGAGAGAGAGGCGGTGAGTGAGTGAGAGAGAGAGTGAGTGAATGAGAGAGAGAGAGAGAGAAACAGTGAGAGAGAGAGTGAGTGAATGAGAGAGACAGAGAGAAACAGTAAGAGAGAGAGTGAGTGAATGAGAGAGAGAGAGAGAAAGAAACAGTGAGAGAGAGACAGTGAGAGAGAGAGGCGGTGAGCGAGTGAAGAAGTGGGTGAGTGAACGAGAGAGAGAGACAGAGAGAAACAGTGAGAGAGAGACAGTGAGAGAGAGAGAGGCGGTGAGCGAGTGAGAGAGAGAGTGAGTGAATGAGAGAGAGAGAGAGAGAAACAGTGAGAGAGAGAGTGAGTGAATGAGAGAGAGAGAGAGAGAGAGAAAGAAACAGTGAGAGAGACAGTGAGAGAGAGAGAGAGAGAGAGAAACAGTGAGAGAGAGAGTGAGTGAATGAGAGAGACAGAGAGAAACAGTAAGAGAGAGAGTGAGTGAATGAGAGAGAGAGAGAGAGTAAGAAACAGTGAGAGAGAGAGAGTGAGTGAATGAGAGAGAGACATAGAGAAACAGTGAGAGAGAGACAGTGAGAGAGAGAGGCAGTGAGCGAGTGAGAGAGAGAGTGAGTGAATGAGAGAGAGACAGAGAGAAACAGTGAGAGAGAGAGACTGTGAGCAAGTGAAAGAGTGGGTGAGTGAATGAGAGAGAGACAGAGAGAAACAGTGAGAGAGAGACAGTGAGAGAGAGAGAGGCGGTGAGCGAGTGAGAGAGAGAGTGAGTGAATGAGAGAGAGAGAGAGAGAAACAGTGAGAGAGAGAGTGAGTGAATGAGAGAGACAGAGAGAAACAGTAAGAGAGAGAGTGAGTGAATGAGAGAGAGAGAGAGAAACAGTGAGAGAGACAGTGAGAGAGAGAGAGAAACAGTGAGAGAGAGACAGTGAGAGAGAGAGAGAAACAGTGAGAGAGAGACAGTGAGAGAGAGAGAGAAACAGTGAGAGAGAGACAGTGAGAGAGAGAGAGAGAGAAACAGTGAGAGAGAGACAGTGAGAGAGAGAGAGAGAAACAGTGAGAGAGAGACAGTGAGAGAGAGAGAGAGAAACAGAGAGAGAGAGACAGTGAGAGAGAGAGAGAAACAGTGAGAGAGAAACAGTGAGAGAGAGAGTGAGTGAATGAGAGAGAGAGAGAGAGAGAAACAGTGAGAGAGAGAGTGAGTGAATGAGAGAGAGAGAGAAACAGTAAGAGAGAGAGTGAGTGAATGAGAGAGAGAGAGAGAAACAGTGAGAGAGAGAGTGAGTGAATGAGAGAGAGAGAAACAGTGAGAGAGAGACAGTGAGAGAGAGAGAGGCGGTGAGCAAGTGAAGAAGTGGGTGAGTAAATGAGAGAGAGAGACAGAGAGAAACAGTGAGAGAGAGACAGTAAGAGAGAGACAGTGAGAGAGAGAGAGGCGGTGAGCGAGTGAGAGAGAGAGTGAGTGAATGAGAGAGAGAGAGAGAAACAGTGAGAGAGAGAGTGAGTGAATGAGAGAGACAGAGAGAAACAGTAAGAGAGAGAGTGAGTGAATGAGAGAGAGAGAGAGAAAGAAACAGTGAGAGAGACAGTGAGAGAGAGAGAGAGAAACAGTGAGAGAGAGAGTGAGTGAATGAGAGAGACAGAGAGAAACAGTAAGAGAGAGAGTGAGTGAATGAGAGAGAGAGAGAGTAAGAAACAGTGAGAGAGAGAGTGAGTGAATGAGAGAGAGACATAGAGAAACAGTGAGAGAGAGACAGTGAGAGAGAGAGGCAGTGAGCGAGTGAGAGAGAGAGTGAGTGAATGAGAGAGAGACAGAGAGAAACAGTGAGAGAGAGAGACTGTGAGCAAGTGAAAGAGTGGGTGAGTGAATGAGAGAGAGACAGAGAGAAACAGTGAGAGAGAGACAGTGAGAGAGAGAGACTGTGAGCGAGTGAGAGAGAGAGACAGAGAGAAACAGTGAGAGAGAGACAGTGAGAGAGAGAGGCGGTGAGCGAGTGAAAGAGTGGGTGA
Organism: Megaleporinus macrocephalus; assembly: GCA_021613375.1. Taxonomy (NCBI): domain Eukaryota; kingdom Metazoa; phylum Chordata; class Actinopteri; order Characiformes; family Anostomidae; genus Megaleporinus; species Megaleporinus macrocephalus. Next base: position 39,559,608 of record CM038719.1, on the reverse strand, counting down.
GTGAATGAGAGAGAGAGAGAGAGAAACAGTGAGAGAGTGAGTGAATGAGAGAGAGAGAGAGAAACAGTGAGAGAGAGAGACAGTGAGAGAGAGAGAGAGTGAGTGAATGAGAGAGAGAGAGAGAAAGAAACAGTGAGAGAGACAGTGAGTGAATGAGAGAGAGAGAGAAACAGTGAGAGAGAGAGTGAGTGAATGAGAGAGAGAGAGAGAAACAGTAAGAGAGACTGTGAGCGAGTGAGAGAGAGAGTGAGTGAATGAGAGAGAGAGAGAGAAACAGTGAGAGAGAGAGACTGTGAGAGAGAGAGGCGGTGAGCGAGTGAGAGAGAGAGTGAGTGAATGAGAGAGAGAGACAGAGAGAAACAGTGAGAGAGAGAGACAGTGAGAGAGAGAGTGAGTGAATGAGAGAGAGAGAGAGAGAGAAACAGTGAGAGAGAGAGTGAGTGAATGAGAGAGAGAGAGAGAGAGAGAAACAGTGAGAGAGAGAGTGAGTGAATGAGAGAGAGAGAGAGAAACAGTGAATGAGAGAGAGAGAGAAACAGTGAGAGAGAGAGTGAGTGAATGAGAGAGAGAGAGAGAAACAGTGAGAGAGAGAGACAGTGAGAGAGAGAGAGAGAGTGAGTGAATGAGAGAGAGAGAAACAGTGAGAGAGAGAGTGAGTGAATGAGAGAGAGAGAGAGAGAGAAACAGTGAGAGAGAGAGAGTGAGTGAATGAGAGAGAGAGAGAGAAACAGTGAGAGAGAGAGTGAGTGAATGAGAGAGAGAGAGAGAGAGAGAAACAGTGAGAGAGAGAGTGAGTGAATGAGAGAGAGAGAGAGAAACAGTGAGAGAGAGACGAGTAAGCGAGTGGGTGAAAGTGTGGAATTTTTTTTTTCCCTCATTTTCCCGTTTTTCCATGAAGTCCCGTTCCCACTGCAGCCCGACCTCTTCCTATACGCCCCATACAGGAGCTCGCGAGGGAGCGCAGGCCTTTTGATTGTCTCCGATAGCATATGCTAATTGTTGATTGTCTCCAATATTATATGCTAATTGTCAGGAATTAGCATAATTCATTAACATTTGGGTCCTAATTACACGAGGAATAAAGCCGAACTCGGCATCGCGCTCCGTGTGCTCTGACTCCCTAATGCGCTCTGCGATTTATGCCATGCCCATTTGCATATTGCTTAGGAAGTTGAAATATTAGGAGTGTGGTAGAGCGAGGTCTGCGATTAGTCCCTGATCAAATGTTGTTTCTTCTCTCCTCTTAGCTACACGCGTCTTTGTTGGCCCACAGGTGAGGAGAAAATCTGCTTCTTGGATTTATTTACAAAAAGAACACATTTGCCAGCTTTAAAAAAAAAAGCCTGAAAATGCAAATTGCACCAGAGCGGTGGTGGCGTGTTCTTTCCTTTTTTTTTTTTTCATCCCCTCTTCTTTTTTTTTTCACCCTCTCGTAATTAATGGAATCCACGTTGTGTTTGGAGGAAATTTAGAGGAACAAACGAATGAACGTTTTCTGGTGTGTATCATTACGGCCTAATGCGTCTGATATGTGATCTTATATTCTCTTTGAAACTCCCTGATTAAGAGTCATTAATGAGGCCCACAAAGACTCAACCCCGGCGTCTCATTTCCTTTACTGAGGTAACCGCACTCGTCCTCGCGCTCAAATAACACTCAATAATTCACTCAACGAACTCGCTGCCTCATTAGCATACGGTACCCCCCAACACTGGGCCAGCTCTAACTGATAATTGTATTGGCTTAAGCTGTTCACGTTAATCAAACACTCGATTGGATATATATATATATATATATATATATATATATATATATATATATATATATATATATACTCTATAAAACAATACTAGCAAACATTGTTTCAGAACTTTGTTCTATTAACAGAAGTTGATGATCTTACTCGTACATGGGGACAAGCGTGTAGAAGCCCACCCTATCCCCTAAAATATTACCTATAATCTGATTCCACTGAAGGTAAGGTAGTAACCCCCTGTATCTATAGTGACGTAGAACAACATTTGTGGAATTACGGTAAAATTACTGTTAATTATTAGATAAATCCAATTAAAGATCACTTTACAAACTAAACTAGATACTACACATTACATGCTACTGCTGTCAGAAAACTTTTAAACTATACATGCAATATCTGGATTATATACATATATAACTAAAAAATATATTATTTATTCAGTATAATACTGAAATGAAATGATAAATAAATATATGTTAGCGTTTCTAACGATGGAGTCCTTTTATTAATTAATTAATTCATTCATTCATTTTATTTATTGTATTTTATTATTTACCTATGTAGTGGGCGTGGCCGGAGAGTAATGTAGCTTTATGTTTCAGAGTGCTTTCTGACTAAAGTTAATATAAACGTTAGCTAACCCAAACCCTCCTAGCCTGTTACCATAACAACATATTATACTAAAGCTGGTTTATTGTAGTATATATGGTCATCGTTGTTGTTCACTGCTCTCATCACTGACCTCACGTTTAAAGCTGGTGTGAGATACCTGGCGCTCCAGCTAGGTTTATTTCTGAACAGGCATCTCAACTCAAGCCTTAACACAGTGAAAGACCACCTAACAACCAGAGCCAGTTGCTAACAAGAAACACAGCGCATGAATTGCGAAGGCTATAGTAATAAAAGTTTTAAACAGATTCCACTTTTCTGTGGTTTAATTTTTGGGTGGGACAAATCTACCTGTTTCTGATATTGGGTGGGACAAATCTACCTGTTTCTGATATTGGGTGGGACAAATCTACCAGTTTCAGATACTGGGTGGGACAAATCTACCAGTTTCAGATACTGGGTGAGACAAATCTACCTGTTTCTGATATTGGGTGGGACAAATCTACCTGTTTCTGATATTGGGTGGGACAAATCTACCAGTTTCTGATACTGGGTGGGACAAATCTACCTGTTTCTGATACTGGGTGGGACAAATCTACCTGTTTCTGATATTGGGTGGGACAAATCTACCTGTTTCTGATATTGGGTGAGACAAATCTACCTGTTTCTGATATTGGGTGGGACAAATCTACCTGTTTCTGATATTGGGTGAGACAAATCTACCTGTTTCTGATATTGGGTGGGACAAATCTACCTGTTTCTGATATTGGGTGGGACAAATCTACCAGTTTCTGATATTGGGTGGGACAAATCTACCAGTTTCTGATACTGGGTGGGACAAATCTACCTGTTTCTGATATTGGGTGGGACACGTCCACCCCGTGGTACATGGTACAAGTAGCAGTGAAATGCTTTGAGAACTGTCGGCTCACATGGAGCAACTAGCAGTGAAAGATGAATAAACGACAAGTAGAGGAGTGCAGGTCAGTGTGATTGGGGATCTGCTCTGAGTACAGTTACAGTTTGGAGGCTGTAGGTTAAACGAGACTATTATGGTGTGTCTCAAATCCTACTGAGCTCCTACATAGGCAGCATTTTAAGTCATAGTATGTACTCCCGACATGTAGACTGTCCCAATTCTTACATACCTTAAACATACTGTCTACTGAGGAACCTTATTTAGACCTGATTTTAAAGAAGCATCGAACGCTTCCTCAGCCACTAAGACAATCCCATGATGCAACACAGGCTAATCTACGAGTGAAGTGGTTTTAAAATGTGAGTTATTTTGATTCTCTCTGGAGTTTTAATGTGTTTCTGGTCATATAATCACACAAAACAGTATTTTATTATCAACTCTAGCAGATTTTTAAGCCTCAGGATATTGTTTTGGATGCCATCTGGTAACTTAGAAACCAGCTAAACCAGCGGTCAGTAGGCGGGGACAAGCCGTGACGCAGTCTCTCTCTGACTAGCGTCTCAGTAATCTGTTTTATGAGGAGAGATGAGGAGAGAACGCTGCTACTTACACAGCTGCTACCTAGACAGCCTACTTAGACACTCACTAGGATTTGAGACACACCCAATGTTTGGGTCCTCTCGAAAATGAATAGGACTCTATGGGGAAAAAAAAGTGATGGGAAAAAACAACAAACAGACGAGTGCAAGTCAAATTGGCTCTGCAGTCATGGTCGGGGGCCTGCCTTGAGTCAGTGTATGCGAAACGGTGTGTGTTGGTCAAGCAGAAGTTCATTATATTGGCATGTACTTTTCCATACTATTCATTCTCTATGGAAAAAAAATCCGGAAAATGTTGGTAGTTGTCCAGAATCCGTGCATCCAATCAACAAGCTGTACACAAGCCCCAATTACCCAATCAGACCAGACAATCTGGAGTTGGAATGGAGTTGATATATTTGTTACACACCGAAGATCTGCAATAAATATAGAGATAGAATGCCAAAAATATAGGTACCACTTATGTACCTTATAAAGAGTTCATGAGTCGTTAAAAATGAGTTTATTAACAATTATTAAACAGGTCACAAGCGTTTTACAAAGTGTTATTAAGCAGTTATAATCATCCATTTTTATTTTTCTGCTTCGTTACAATGCAGCAGCTGCCGTTTACTTTGCATTTCATGATGAATTGACCAATAGAAATGCTCCAAAATAGCTTGGAAAGAATTCTGTTTCCATAGACTTACATTGCGAGTGAAGACTCTTCGTTTCCCATTCTTTGTTTTTCTTTGAACAGAGACGATTTTGCTACAAAGCAACGTAGCACGACTGTCTTATTTTGAAAGAAGCAGATAATATCTAGCTAGTCTGCAACTGGGCGGGAGTTCTGGGTATGAGTGGGGGTGTGTGAGGTGGTCCTCGTTGCTGCCCTAGTTCAGAATATGCTGCCATAAGCTGTTGTTCAGTACTATAACAGCCTCATGTCGCCATATTACCAGTAACTGTCATAACAAATGCCATAATATTTGATGTATAACAGTATATGACACATGTCAGTCTATTTAGACATCAGGAAACCAGACATTATATCAGATATCATTACAGATACCTGGGATGGTAATATGACTCTAGGGGTCTTCATGGATAGAGGGACTAAGTAGCCACAGCTGGAAAACGTATTAACATTTTTTTGCTTAAGTGGGCAAATCTATCTCTACGTAGTTTCAACGACAAACTCTGTACTCATCAAGTCAAGCAGCACTGCCTTCTCTACCTTAGAGCTGCAAGGACCTACATATATCATTCAAGTCATTTCACGGTGTCATTGTGGCCAATTTAAATGAAATAATTGTGTATCTCCATCGCTTCTTCAGGTCGTGTCCTGCAGTATAGTTTGAATTTAGAGATGTAATGAAGAATGGAGAATGAATGAATGAACTACTAATGTCTATTTGTTTGGAAGGGTATGGGATGGGGGAGTGCCTGACACTGTTAGATTACTGGACATGAAGTATGTAGTTGGTGTTACCTACATTTTAAATTTAATCATAATCTCATTTATCTTACAGGCAACAGGCAAATTCATGTGGGCTTCAGAAAACAGAGGTTTAACCCAATTTTCTCCCCAATTTAGAATCTCCAATTCCACCCACTAGTTTGGTTTCCTATATCACACGACGTCAACACATTTAGTGTTCACGGTCACTGGACAACACTCAAAGGTCCTAGAGGAGAACGCCAACTTTAAATTCTGTTAAAATAATCAACAGGTGTTCACGGTTGTGGCAGGGGAGGCCTAACCTACATACACTGAGAGAGCGAGAGAACAAGGACAAGTAGAAAAGCGGGTCCAAAATGAATGGGACTTTATGGAGGGGAAAAAGGGGGATAAAAAAAACAAAATAAGACGAGTGTGGGTCGAAGCAATGCTGCAGTCGTTGTCGGAGGTCTACCTTGAGTCAGTGTATGTGTACGGTAGAGCAGTCAAGAAGAAGTACCTTAAATCGGCATGTGCATTTAAATCCCATTAATTTTCTAATAGGAAAAATGAATAATATATATATATATATATATATATATATATATATATATATATATATATATATATATATATATATATATATATACACTAATGCTCAAAAGTTTGGGATCACAGTGAAATGTTCTTGTTTTAATGGAGTATCTTCTTCTTTAACACTACAATGGACTGACGGGTCTCTAAAGAAAGTTGGTTCTTTCTGGTCATTGTGAGACGGTCAGCAAGCCACCAACTGCTGATCTTCAGATACTAAACTAACCTAGAATGTTGTTCACCCTTTTATACTCACTTATTAGTAGAATGTTTTTCAGCTGTGATCACAATTGAGCAAGAGTGTCCTAACAACCAATTAGTCCAATAACATCCTTAATTGGATTGGTGGTCGTACCAGGAGATTTAGACAGAGGACTGAGAATTACTGATAATAGAATTATATGCTAAATAAGCCTCTATACAAAAATAGACTTTAATACAAACATTTTTATTCTTTAAAAATAATCTGATACACTTACATTAATTGTGAAATGAACAATATTGTTTGTGAATTGCATGAAAATTGCATGGAATGAAATTCTAAAGTGATCCCAAACTTTTGAGCGATAGTATATATATATATATATATATATATATATATATATTTGTATTTGTTTTTCCAACTTTTATTTTACGTTTTAATATCAAGAAAAAGCAAAACTGTGGCTGGTGAGATGTTTTATCTTTTGCTATCTACACAATTATACCTTTAAAATGAGTTCATAATAAAAACTCTCATCTTCTACGTACAAACACAAACGTGTTGTGAGCTGAGGATTTCACTTTCACTAAAACTACCTCATGCTTTTGCCGTAACCATGACGACTCAGGGTTAAAGAGAGGCACGCTCTGTAGTTTTCCTTCAAATACCTGCGGAAAGGCCTTGGAATGACTTCTGGTTTCCCCCCCCCACCCTCTGTTCACTGAGGCGAGTAGAGGCTCCCAAGGACAGGATTAGGGGCCACACAGAGGGCCCCTGCGAGGCAGGGCCAGAAGTGAGGTAATTGAACGGAGCCAGCACGTGTGAGCCTGCCTCTCAAACAGGAAGCCTCCTGAGAGGGTCTCGCGGAGAGGAGAATGGGAGGGTTTTAATGAATGGAGACTGTCATTAAAATCATAACTATTTCCTCGGAGATCACATCCAATTTAAATGCAAACGGAAAAAAAAATATATTAGAGGAGACGTACGAGGGGGGGGGGGAGAAAGAAAGAATAAAAAGGAAGGAAGGAAGAAAGGAAGGAAGAAAGAAAGAAACGGTAATTGAAAGATCTTGGATTTTTCCGAATGTGGAACTCTTCTAAGCTTAGAAATAGAAAGACATGGATGTGTTTGTAGCTCAGCTTCCAATTACTCCTCGCTCGGACTAATCCGTCAGGGAGTTTCCTCAAAAAGCGGTTTGACCTCTAACCCCCGGGCCACGATAAATCTCTCCGAATCCACTTCACAATCACAGCTGCGGCAACACGAGGTGAGTTCGGTCAGAATACGAAAACAGGGGGGGAATGCTGTCATCCTACCGCTGACCTCTACCGCAGAGTGATAAAGAAATATACTGGAATATATACACCCATCATCAGCCATAACATAAAAACCACCTCCTTATATACCACATACACTACCACTCAAAAGTTTAGGATCAGTTTAGAATTTCATTTCATGCAATTTTCATGCAGTTCACAAACAATATTATCCAAATGTTTGTATTAAAGTCTATTTTTGTATAGAGGCTTATTTTACATATAGTCCTATTATCAGCAATTCTCAGTCCTCTCTCTAAATCTCCTGGTACGGCCGCCAATCCAAGTTAAGGATGTTATTGGACTAACTGGTTGTTAGGACACTCTTGCTCAATTGTGATGCACAGCTGAAAAACATTCTACTAATAAGTGAGTATAAAAGGGAACAACATTCTAGGTTAGTTTAGTATCTGAAGATCAGCAGTTGATGGTTTACTGACCGACTCACAATGACCAGAAAGAAACAACTTTCTTTAGAGACCCGTCAGTCCATTGTTGTGTTAAGGAAGAAGATACTCCATTGAAAACAAGAACATTTCACTGTGATCCCAAACTTTTGAGTGGTAGTTTATATATAGTCCATCTCTGTATACTCTGTTACTCTGTCCTTTAATGGTCAGGACCACCACAGAGCAGCTACTATTTGGTAGTGGGTCATTCTCAGCCCTGCAATAACACTGACGTGGTGGTGGTGTGTTAGTGTGTGGTGTGTTGTGCTGGTGTGAGTGTTTAAACACCTCCTTAGTGTCACTGCTGGACTGAGAATCGTCCACCAACCAAAACTATCCAGACAGCAGTGTCCTGTGGGCGGCGTCCTGTGTCCACTGATAAAGGACTAGAGGAACACAAACTGTGCAGCAGCAGATGAGCTACTGTCTCTGACTTTACATCTACAAGGTGGACCAGCAAGTAGTAGGAGTGTCTAATAGAGTGGACGGTGATTGGACATAGTGTTTAAAAACACTCACACCAGCACACAACACTCTAACAAGTGTCACTGCAGTGATAAGAATGACCCGCCACCCAAATAATACCTGCTCTGTGGTGGTCCTGTGGGGGTCCTGATCATTTAAGAACAGAGTAATAAAGTATACAGAGAATCAGATGAACTACAGTCTGTAAGTGGAGCTCCTGTATGGTCAGTGTGTTTATTTAACCCTTTCCAAGCTTCTCCTAAACAACCCAGTATTATTATCAGTTCTCATCTAATACCTGCTTTGACTGCTCAGTACTTCATTAAGCTAAATCAAGATTTGCTGCTGAAGGAACTGAACACATTCATACAATGTCTGGGGCGTCCAGGAGAAATCTGGAACCTAACTTTGTTCTTCTAACTGGAGCTCAAGATCTGATCTACTTCTCTCACAATAACATATTCATGTTACTTAGTATTGTATGTATGATTATTTACATCTGTTCTAATCAGATCTGATGTTCTTACTGGTGAACATACAGTTGTTGCTAGGTATATATATATATATATATATATATATATATATATATATATATATATATATATATATATATATATATATATATATATATATATACATGAATAATAGGTGTATGTTAGAAAGGTACTTAATGCAAAACACTTTTGTCCTGAAAGGTTACGGAAACAAACATGCTTGCGTCTGTGCATGCACTATATAAACCAGATCACTCCAGAGTGTTCCAGGTGGGTTCTCTGACCGTGATCAAGAGTGAAAGCTCCAAGCTGACGCCTTTCCTCAAGCTCTCTCCTGAGCGCTCGTGTAGGTAGGCTGTCAGCGTGCTGCTCTCTCTGCTTTTCCTCACCAAGGTTAAGCTAAAAAGCCGAACGAGGAAGGCTGCCCATTTAGCTCCGAACGCCGAACGCCGCACTCGTAATTGAAAGCTATTAGTCGCCCCGTGGCCCGCCGGCCCTTATGGGAGAAAACAGCCCAAGTCCGAAATCTCAGCGGCCCAGCGCGACTCCCACACAGAGGGGCAGATGTCTGAGCTGTCGTTGTGTACTTCACAGATTAGCGTGACAAAATAATCCATTAAGTACATTATGTACGCTCAGAGCACTTCGGTTTCAATATGCGGCGACACAAATTTGACATGGGTTTATTAGGCTTGACGAGCTTATGGGGCTAATTGAACAAACACTGAACAAGGTGTCGGCGACCTCTCTCACCTTGGCCTCGTTTAAAACAATACATCTTCCGAGCGCGACTGCGCGGCTTCCAAACTTTCCTACCGTGTTGGTGTCAACGGTGTTGAGTCCACTGTTGTTTATATGATAGATACATTGGAACCAGGCCTGCAGTGGCTAATCAGGAGATTCGGGGAGATTCCTGATGGGTCGGCTCATGTCAACCTTGAGTTTGGGCCGGTTGGATGGGAAAAAATAATTTCAATACTTATCTGTCACTTATCTAACCATCTTCTTGCATTCATTCTCCATTCTACTATTCATTCTCTATTCATCTGACAGCACAGCCCCTACATCGCAGTAGATTAGGTGGGTTCTACCACCATCCTAAATGTTTGAGTTGGTTGGGCCCACAAGTCGTCTTCTCTGGAGTGGTAAAATTAAATATAGCAGAATAGCACCAAGCATCAGTTGGTGGTGATGGAGGGCAGAAAGCCTCCACCCGCCTGAGCCTTCCAATAGGCGTACACGTGAAGCGAGGTTGGTGCACCACTGGACTTCCGAGCTCGTTCCCTGCAGCGAGTTCGTTCCCCGGCTCTGGCCGGTTCTCTATTGACTGTTTTTGGTTAGCACTATCTCTGGAATTACCACCCTCACTGAGGGTGTTCTCTGTTTGAGGCTGCTACCAGACTAGCACCGAGACCACGACGAGGAGCATTTAACCACTGTTTGACCTGTCTCTCCTGGGCTGGTTTCTCTCTCCCCTTTCTCTAGGATGTGAGGTGCTGCTCAGGTTTCCTCCTCCATCGCATTGTTCCAGCGCGGTGACCCAGTCAAGCAGCAACCAACATCAGAGGCCCTGTGGTACCTTCAGCCTGCCCAAAGGGATCACCTCTCAGCCTGCTGCAGGCCCACTGCTCAATCCCCTCAGACTCCTCGCGCTAGCAAGCCATTGGACTGTTTTTGTTTACCTTTGTCACTGCTCTGAGTAAACAAACCTTGAGTCTGAATACTTATTAATAGCCGAACTCATTAATGATGTCGGAGCAGCAAACCCCTTCCGACACTACTGAGGATCCGAAGGTAGTCATGGACTCGGGATAGTCTAACAGAGTTATTTAGACTCTGTATAATAACTAAGATAGTTCATGTTAATGTACACAGAGGAAGAAACTCTCATGTCTATAGCCCAGGGGTCACTAATAGGCGGACCACTGTTCAGGTCCGGACGCACACCTTGTCCAATGCGGACCCGAACAGTGTTTCTACAGTGTTTATTTTAAGCGGAGGAACGTTTCTAGTCTTTATGGTATGCGGGCTTTGCGGTGCAGTAAACTCACAGACCAATCACGTGCGTTGTAAGATCACCCACCGTGCTCCTCAGCCAATCAGATCTGTGCAGATTGGTGAGGTGAGGTACGAAGGAATGGACCGAGACATGTTTATTCTTCCCACAGACAGCTCCACACCAACATCTCATATGTTCTGAGAGAATTAAAATTAGCCACCTATCTCTCTTATGTGTGTGAGAACGGCCCTGACACCATTTCAGCCCAGGTTTAAAGTCCTGACTGGACAACCAGGAGCTCACTTCTCTCACTGAACAAGAGCAAGTCTGAGAGAAGAAAACAAGAGAGAGATGAACTGTTTAGATGTTAAATAGAGTTAACAAGAAGACGCAGATTTTACTTTTTCTCTGTTTTTTAAAAATGCATTCTGTTTTTTTTAAATACAGCCCTTGTGTTTACTTCAAGTGAGGGAAAAAAAGTTGAAGTTTTATAAATAACTATCTCAGTTCAGCATTTGAACAGTAAATATACTAAAATATACTGAACTGTATGTGTGGTGTGTTGGTGTTTCAGTAGCTGATGGTATAAGATGCTGATACTAGACTACTTCAGTAAACAGGATACACCCCTGAATCAGAACACACGTTAGAGATGATGGACCTTTCTAAAGTCTAATTAAATACCCCTGCTATAGACAATGTTATTAATAAAGTTGAGAAGCCAGTGCACTGCTTAGGAGGCTTTTGATGCTGTAGGTAGCTATTAAACATACATTTAGTACCCATCGCTAAAGAGGCTATTCTGACAAATCGGAAAACAAGATAACAGATTAGAATCAATTAATAGAAAAACTTCCTAGTAGAACACATAGCAATGGAAAAACTCTCAGCATCCATCAAGAATAAATCTCAGGAATACAATAAAACATTCTAGAACCACCTCAACCTCCGTTTTCTTTTATATCTACCTGTGGTACCCCTACCCCAATATTCCTGATCACATATTAACACACATATGTATACACACACACTCACACACACACAAAATCACAAAAAAAAACACAAAAACTATATTTATGGTAGGTATTATAAATGGCTTCAGCTCAATAACAGCACTCTCTAAAGTTAAAATATTATAATTTCTGTCTTTTCTTCTCACTTTTTCTTTTTTTTCTCAGTTTGTTTGTTTATATGTATATACGCTTATGTTCTCATTTGTTTGTTTTTTCATCTCTCCCAATTTTTTTCTTTTTATCCTTTATTCTCATTGGCTAATCCCTGTTTGTTTGTATATATATTGTCCTCCCTCTACACGAGGACTGCATATACCGTATTAAATGAAAAGTTGTAATACCAGAAGTAAAGAAGCATTGGCAATAAACCCCCCCCCCAAAAAAAACCCAACATTTTTTTAGTTTAGCTACTAAACATGAAGCTACTTAAGAGTTTAGTGTAAATCTAACAATAGAGCTCCTATCGGTAGGGAAGAAAAATGCTATTTTATTTATTTTTTTAATTAAACATGTTTAAGTTAAGTGTTTTCTGTTAGCTTACCTGTACGTATACCCAATAAGGCATTGTAAAAGCTAGCTGCTGTTTAATTTATTTATTTATTTACTCCAGCCCTGATTGGAACAGTATAAAACCCTGGAATGGAAATCCACATCTAGGCTGAAGATCTGTACATAAACATTATATGTTATCAGTAAGTCATTTAGCCATGAAGCTAACTTTGCAACAGATTCAGAGCGAATGCTAGAGCATTGTTGGCGTAGAAACAAGACGTACCAATCGCAGGTCTCCTAAAAGCGTGGCTCAGATAACAGATGCAGTAAACCAGCCTCATCCACCCAACACCGCATACCATGTGCTTTGGATCAATTGGGGTGGGGGGGTGGGAGGGGGTTCGGAGTGTTTATCAAAGAAATTACTGATCATAACATCATCCTTATTGGTCTCTAAAGGGACGCCAGGCCCATCTTGCAGATTACTGCTTGATGAGAAAAAATGCAATTAAAATGTCAACTACTTTTTATTAGAAGCCGCCCGCCCTGTCGAGTCTAGCAACCCCCCAGAGCCGGCAGTGAGCAGGAAATGGATGGCAAAGCAGAAGTCTGCAGACAGAATTAGAGAGTGTTGCAGCAAGAAGAAAACAACAAACCTGCCCCGCTCTGGGAACAGTTTCATCTACTGCCCGTCCTCAAAGAATCCTTATTGGAGGGCAGTGGCTCTGGATTAGGAGAACATGAGCGCCACTGGAGATCCCCGGCTCAGTCCCAGCTGAGGGGTACTTGTCCCCTTGTGCCTTTAAGCAAGCTATGAAACCTAGCTATTTTCTCGGATTGCTTTATATCTGACCTTAAGGGACTTTAAAGAGAAGGAAAAGGAGAGAGATCGGCGAAGTTAGAAGTTAGAAAGCTTGCTCACAGTTCTCGTCCAGAAGTTGCTGTCAGTACAAGCGACGAGGGATTCTAAATCAAGGCGTGGATGACGAAGATGCAGTGAGCAAATGGTTTAATTGTGAGGCAGGTGTCAAAGTTGGGAATCCGTGTTGCCGTGCTTGCAAGATGTATAGTTTTAAATGAGGCCGAGGTGAGAAAGGTCATCAACACCCCCCCATAAGCTCATCAAGCCTCATAAACCTATGTTAAATTCGTTTCACAGCATATTGAAAACAAAATCAGGATACAAGATAGATGGGCTTCCTTTGAAGTATGACCAAACAACTTAACAGAAACAAATGCGAATGACATCATAGTCCCATCCACTACAGTAATGCTAGCGTGAGGTTAGGGGCGCCATCGAAACAAGACTTTTCTGCCTATAGAATTGTCTTTCCAGCCATTTGCCAATGGCAGGCAGGACAAACAGTGGCCCACCTAATGAGGACTGAAATCTCTGTCTCACCCCAATGATGTCCACCTTACATTTGGGAATGAAAACATTGGGCAGAGCTATTTTTCAAATGAGCTTTGGATTGAGAATTTCAAAATATTGAATGCAACCTTGGAAAAGCTATACACCACAATCGGACCACCTGTAGGGCCAATAGTTTCGAGTCGCTGGCCTCCTGTGCACACTGTTCAAAGAATTGCCAATGTGTTATACAAGCTGGCCACTTGTACCAAGTATAGGGTGGAGGGCAAATGTTTGAAATAAGCATAACAACAGATCACCGTCGTGTATAAGCTGTATGCCAAACAATACAATCAGGTGGAACTAAATTATGTAAGGTATGTCATTAATACGTCATGGTTTATTTGATGGTTAACCATTATCCATCATCCTTTGTCACCTTATTACAATATTCCCAATTTCTTTTCTGAAAATTTGAGAACAGGTTACACAGGAACCTGGAACTGAAAACATGAATATCCTACTCACGTTTAAACCATAACCACCCCATATCAACAATAAACTGGAAGTGTCTACTCTCCTTTGTGGGTCGCCACTCTGGGCTTCTGCCTATGATAAAAACCGGCCACTGGATGTCCCAGGTTGTCCAGGTGAGCTGCCTCCTAAAGGTATTTTCAGGTTCTACCTCTTCTAAATCAAGAGGAACCAAAGATCAGGGATACCAGTACCTTGCCTACACATCAAGATCATTCAAAACAAGAATGGAACAATGGAAGTCCTTCATGATGGACTTGATGGACAGGGGTAACTTGAGAAATGGAGGATGGTCTACTTTGGAGTGCGATTTCAAAGTGAGGCAGTGGGTCCACATCTGGCCACCTTGGACATCAACAAAAACACGTGGATTATGCTTCCTCAGTCTTGGTGAGATTGAATTGTCAGAATTCCCAGCAGAGTCCTTGCCTGGTAGAGATATCTGTGATGATGGTAGGCCTGACAGTGAGGAGCAAGGTGAACAGATTTTAGAGGTATTCCAGGGAGAGCTAGCAAGTTGAATTTAGGATCTTAAAGGTATGGACTAAGCTATTTCAGAAGTTATTGGTGTCTTCAGAATGGAGCCAAGCAGGAGCACCTCCAGAGGTAGTTCCGCATTCCTCAAGCCAATAGGAACAATGATTGAGCCATTGATTTAGACCACCATTTAAAGCTCCTCTATCAACTCGCTTTCTCAACTGGATGGTCAAGGAGTGTATACTGTAAACCTGTAATTAGTTTCTGTGTAAAGAGTTTGTGTACTGATGCTTAAAAACAAAAGTTTTATTTCATTACTTTTTATTAATTTAAAAGAATAACTGAAAACGCTAATATTTGTAAGTTGAACAAACATAAAACATCAGGTTTTGGCTTGGACCACGCCCCTGTAGCACTTTGCCAGATTCTCATTGGTCAGTTCAATCAAGACTAGTAATAGTTTGAGTTGTTTAGTGTAGCTTGTAAAGGTTTGAAGTCTTTTTCTATTTTCACTGTGAGATTTGGTGTTTTCTGTGTTTAACTTCTTTTCCTCGGACAGAAACTCTGTAGTGCTGGGATTTATCTACAGTGGACATTTTCTCCATTGTTTTCTTTTCTTGAAGAACTACAGAGGACTACAATTAACCAAGCCGCCATCTTCCCTCTCTTTTTCTCATTCTGGAACTTGGTAAGTTCTATTCCGTGTTCAAGTGGTGTAAAACTGTTGTTCTGCAGTTGATGCTTATCTAAAGTTAGAAAATGTAATTTACTGTGTTTTTATCAATTATTGTAAGATAAACAATATTCTAACTAGACCAATCAAAACCAGTTATCGTCACTACTGAACCCTTCAAGAGTCAGGATCATCCTAGATGATCCCAGTGATGTAATTTGAAGTAAAATTAAACTAAATTTAACAGCTGTTTGTGTTCTTTTGATGTAGGAAAACATCAGCTTATTATGGAGACTAGTTTTAAGTTAACTTCTGTTTTTTTTTTTTTTTGATTACAGGAAACTCAATGTTGAGTTGAATTAAATGGTCAGTAGGATTGATTTTACAAATGATTTTAAGTACAAAAATTTAGATTTCATTGTATTCAACTCAAATGATTACTTCCAGTCTATTTGACATTTAAGTTGATTTTACTCAAACCATTACATTTTCTCTAGTTTGCATTACTTAAATATTTTAAGGCATTCACTAACCTCAAACTCTTTAAGTATAATCAACTTATCTGGGTTTACAGTGAAGTCAACTGGTATATTCTGTAAACCCGGATAAATTGATTGTACTTAAAGAGTTTGAGTGATTGCCTTAAAATATTTAAGTAATGCAAACTAGAGAAAATGTAATGGTTTGAGTAAAATCAACTTAAATGTCAAATAGACTGGAAGTAATCGTTTGAGTTAAATACAATAAAATCCAAATTGTTTGTACTAAAAAAATCAATGATCAAAAGAAAATCAATCAATCAAAAGAAAACAATGGAGAAAATGTCCACTGTAGATAAATCCCAGCACTACAGAGTTTCTGTCCGAGGAAAAGAAGTTAAACACAGAAAACACCAAATCTCACAGTGAAAATAGAAAAAGACTTCAAATCCTTTACAAGCTCCACTAAACAACTCAAACTAGTCTTGATTGAACTGACCAATGAGAATCTGGCAAGGTGCTACAGGGGCGTGGTCCAAGCGAAAACCTGATGTTTTAAGTTTGTTCAGCTTAAAAATATTAGCTTACTCAGTTATTCTTTCAAAATAGTAGAACATACTAAACATTTTAAGTAATGAAATAAAACTTTAGTTTTTAAGCATCATTACACAAACTCTTTACGGGGTAACAGTGTAAAGAGAACAGGTTCCCACACATTGGTCAGTCACTCACCAAAGGACAGGCACCACTTCATTGGACAAGACAGAGTGGGCACTGCATAGCTTCATACAGTCCTTGGTGTTAATTAGGGCTAAACCATCCCTATGATTGAATGGATCCAAACTGGATCTAATTAACAAAAGTTTTTTAAATTAGTTGCCGTTGGTTCTTCTCTCCTTTTCTTCTCTTTCATATGTGTTGTGTCGGGTTAATGAATTCATTCATTCATAATTAATAATTTACTCTGGCAATGTTGACAGCATAATGACCTTTAAAAGCCGGATTTGTAGCGCTGGGCCTGATAAGATGACATCGGTGCTGCAGGAAGGAATGGAAACAAAAGGGGAAGAAATAGAACTTTTTTTAATGGATTTTAACAATAGGTCCCCTGTGTGTTCATTAGCATGACCGGTTTGACTTATTTTACGGCCATTTGTAATTAGTATCTGCGAGAGTTATTGCCATAATCAGCCTCAAGTTCTCCTGATTCCTTTGGTTAGCCATTAAACTTTGCTGTTCTTTTACTTGCTGTGGGGAGACGGACATTCGTAAAAGCCCGCAGTTGTAAAACTAATAAAACTGTAGGGTTCCTTTAGGAGAAGTTTGATCATTTCATAGTTATGAGATTTTCTTCAAACTTCAAAGCAGCCCTTAATAAGGCTATTGCGGCAGGCATCGCCGAGACACAGGAGCTAAATAATGCCAACATAACTGATTGCTGACCGCCGAGCCTCACAGCCAACAGTGGGCACATGCAGTAGGTGTATATACTGTATGCTGTAGACATTGTACACACGACGTGGGTCTAGTTTTAGCACTGCGTTGGTTATGGAATGCTTCACTGAACTGGTGAACTGTGAACTGTTCTGATATCACCCTACTGGTCCAAGTTTGGAACCCATTGCTTGGAAAAGTATTCAGTCATAAATTATACATTCGTTTTCCGAGTCATTTTCCCGTCTGACTTGGTGGAGGTGGAGCCTATCCCAGACCTGTCATTGGGCAGAAGCTAGGAAAAAAAACCCTGGACAGGTCACCAGGGGGCACCTAGGGGGCAATTTAGCATCTCTGATTCTTCATGTCTTTGGACTGGGAGAGGAAACCAAAGCTTTGAAGCCCACTCCCAGCCTGGAACCCAGGTGTTCCTTGTGGTGAGGTATGGGCACCACCCAATGTGCCATTATTAACCATCCATCCATCATCTTCTACTATTTTCCGCTAATTAGGGTCACAAGGGGGCTGAAGCCAATCCCAGTGTCATTGGGCAAAGGCAGGGTACACCATAGACAGGGAGGAAACCAGATTTTGGACTACCTTCTGCTTTTTCCCGCTAGTTAGGGTCAAAGGGGGGCTGAAGCCAATCCCAGTGTCATTGGGCAAAGGTGGGGTACACCATGGACACGGAGGAAAACAGATTTTGGACTGTGGAGGAAACCCATAACAATCAAAATCCATATAGAACGGCCCAGAGCAGGAATCCCGGATGGTCTTCCTGTGAGGCGACAGTGCTAACCACTACGCCACGGTGCCACACTGTGCCATTAGTAATTTAGTCAATTTTAATTATAAAAATTTGTACATTAAACTATGTGGATTGGTCAGATAAAACAAAAGTGGATGTTGTGACAATGACATATTAATTCAGATGGCTTATAATTCACGTTATTTTCCATGACAACACTGGGGCGGCCATCTTTGTTTACTTTGTGTTAGAACTTGGCTTGAAAGAGACTTAAGTGGCAGTGTTGTGAGCAGCGGTGGTCCGTGAGGTCATTAAACATTGTACAATATGTGGACGGAGAATTATTTTAGATTAACAATGATAGAAATTGGACTATTAGCTATGTATTCATAAGCTTTAAGAGAACTTACACAAACATTAATTTACATTTCTCTATTTATTGTATTTCTATGTTTCTTTACGTTGGCAGGGACGTTAAGTAAGATGTCCACTAGAGGGCAACCCAGAGTTTCTGACAACAATATAAACATGCTGACGGTGGAGGAGGTCGTAATATTGTATCTGAAATAATGTATCTACTATGAAAGGGACTTAAGTGGCAGTGTTGTGGGCTGCGGTGGTCCGTGAGGTCATTAAATACTTCACGATATGTGGATGGAGAATTATTTTAGATTATTTTTAAAAATATTTTACCAATGGCTGTGTGTCTATAAGTTTAAAGAATGTACACAAACACTGACAAAACCGAATCTTCTAAAGTTCCATTTGTTTACGTTTCTGTATATAACATACTTCCATGTGTCCTTCACGTTAATAGGGAGGTAAAGCAATACGTCCACTAGAGGGCAGTCAGGAGTTTAAGGTTTGCTGATGGTGGAGGAGGTCGTAATAATGTATATGAAATAGTTTGTCTACTATAAAAGAGACTTAAATGGCAGTGTTGTGGGCTGTGGTGGTCCGTGAGGTTATTAAATAATTCACGTTATGTGGACGGAGAATTATTTTATATTAACGATAATAGAAATTTAACTGTTAGCTATGTATTTAAAAGCTTCAGGGGAACGTACACAAATACTGACTAAATTGAACCAACTAGAAGCTCCATTTGTTTACATATGCATATATAACCTTGAGCATATTATATATTATTAAGATTAGAAATTAATATTTTCTATATAGTTTTTTTATGCTACTAAATTGTGTTTTGTGCAGCTAAACCATGGATACTAGCAGCTATAAATAAAAGACAGAGCTTAATGACCAGGTTCTCAATGCCACGATGGCCACTCACTCAGTTTTGCTAGAGTTCTACACACAGTTCTGCTCACTCAACAATCTGGAACAAGCTCGAGCAGCACAGCAAACAGTTGTCCTGATTCTCCTGCAACCCGACCTCCCCTTGAATACCCTTCCAGCAGCAGGGAACGCGGGAGAACACGGAGCCGGTAGCTGTAGACATGGTGCAGCGTGCCGAGGCTTTTAAAAGCGGCCAGTCAGAGAAGAGTTAAAGCGCCGAGGAGTGTTCAGGAATAGGGATGGACTCTGCTTACCCCTGGGCCTCAGTCCTCCTCATCACACCCCATCAGTCTTTGAGCCGGGGCCAATCTCTCCCCACTCCTGTGCTGCTTTTATTTCCTGCTCCTTTAGTGCCCATCTAATGGCTTATTTATTACATCCATACTTTATAAGGAGGATCCTGTGTGGCCTAATTAAGGGCCGCACTTCTTTGGAATTCTATGATAATTATGGGCCTTCGTTGTTTTAATATTAGTCCTTGCCAGGCTGGAACTCTCGTACGTTCTCCGTGTTCCCGGAGGGGATTTTTTTATTTTTTCTCTATATGGCTGAGCGTGTCGACTGATGGAGCTAGGGCAGAGTGATGGTGGATGTTTATACCCGTGCAGTGAAAGTTGAGTCATCTCCAGCCCCATCGAAAAGTCCTTCAGCAGGCCACTGTAGGTGAAACGCGTACGGGTGGAGAAAACCGGCCCAGTTTATAATAAGTGCCTGTAATAACTGTGTAGTTACACATTAACAACAATGTAACTACTAGTGATGTAGCTACTACTACAGATGGATTACAGCAATACAGCTCATGTCATGTATACACATATATATATATATCAGTTTCTTCTTTACCTCATGTAATTACACAGCAGTAACATGATAGTTATAACATTATAACACATTGTATTATGTTATAACACATTGGTAATAACTTGAGTTTAATTGCAAGTTAGCAATTACTCTTGTGACTTTGTGGGTGAATTGTATATTAAGCAACTGTAATAACTGTGTAGTTACACATGAACAACACATGCAATAACAATGTAACTACTAGTGATGTAGCTACTACTACAGATGGATTACAGCTCATGTCATATATACACACACATGTGTATCAGTTTCTTCTAAGCCTCATGTAATTACACAAGTGTGGCTTGATATTTATAATATTATAACACATTGTCTTATGTTATAACACATTGGTAATAACATGAGTGTAATTAGGAGTTCGCAATTACTCTTGTAATTAGCAGTTATTTACAGAAGTCTTTGTGGGTGAATTGTATATTAAGTGTCTGTAATAACTCTGTAGTTACACATGAACAACACATGCAATAACAATGTAACTACTAGTGATGTAGCTACTACTACAGATGAATTAGAGCTCATGTCATATATACACGCACATGTATATCAGTTTCTTCTAATTACACAAGAGTAACTTGATAGTTATAACAATATAACACTTTGTCTTATGTTATAACACATTGGTAATAACAAAAGTTTAATTAGGAGTTAGCAATCACTCTTGTAATTAACAAAGTTTTTGTGGGTGAAATATATAAAAAGTGACTGTAATAACTGTGTAGTTACATATGAACAACACATGCAATTACAATGTAACTACTAGTGATGTAGCTACTATTACAATGGTACAGTTTCTGTTATTACATATGTGTATCAATTTCTCTATTGTCTCATGTAATTCTATAAGGGTACCTTGATATTTGTTACATTGTATTTTCTCTTGTGTTATTATACATTAGTAATACATGAGTGTAATTACACTTGTAATTAGGAGCTATTTCCAGACTTTTGGGCCAATTTTATATTAAATGTCTCTAATAACTGTGTAATTAAACACAAACAACAATGTATCTACTAGTAATGTAGCAGCAGTACAGCTTATGTAATTACACATGTATATCAATTTATTCTTTGTCCCATGTAATTACATAAGATAATCTTCATAGTTTCAACAGTGTTTTCTCCTGTGTTGTTACACATTAGTAATAACATGCATATAATTACACTTGTAATTAGCATTTTTTATTGTTTGTATTTACAAAATTTTTTTGGGCCAAACTTTATATTAAGTATCTGTGATAACTGTGTAGTTACATATAAACACCACATGCAGTAACAGTGTAACTGCTGATGTAGGTGCTGTTACAGATGGATTACAGCAGCATAGCTTATGTAATTACACATGCATATCAACTACCCAATGAACGTATCTTAATATTTATAACATGTTTTCTTGTGTTAATACACGTTGGTAATAACATGAGTGTAATTACATTTGTGATTAGCTGCTTTTTCCCCCGAATGTCTATTTACATAAGCTGTACTGCTGTAATCCAGCTGTAACAGTAATGTTACATCTTTAGTAGTTATCTTGTTGTTGCATATTTAGTTTATATGTAACTACACAGTTATTACAGACACTTCATATAAAGTTGGACCTAAATTAACATTTAGTTAATAATTTAATACTCATGTGTAATTACATAAGCTCTACTGCTGTAATCCATCTGCAACAGTAATGTTATGTTATTAGTAGTTACAATGTAGTTGCATGTGTTGTTTATATGTAACTACACAGTTATTACAGACACTTCATATAAAGTTGGAGCAAAATTACATTTAGTTAAGAATTTAATACTCATGTGTAATTACATAAGCTCTACTGCTGTAATCCATCTGTAACAGTAATGTTACATCATTATTAGTTATCTTGTTGTTGCATGTTTAGTTTATATGTAACTACACGGTTATTACAGACACTTCATATAAAGTTGGACCACAATTACATTTAGTTAAGAATTTAATACCCATGTAATTGTGTGTATTAAAGCTCTACTGCTGTAATCTATATGTAACAATAATATGTTACGTCATTAGTAGGTAAATGTGTTGTTCATGTGTAACTACACAGTTATTGCAGACACTTTATATAAAGTTGGACCTAAATTTACATTTAGTTAAGAATGTAATACTGGTCTATTTACATAAGCTGTACTGCTGTAATTCATCTGAAACAGTAATGTTACATTATTAGTAGTTACCTTGTTGTTGCATGTGTTGTTTATATTTAACTACACAGTTATTACAGACACTTCATATAAAGTTGGACCACAATTACATTTAGTTAAGAATTTAATACCCATGTAATTGTGTGTATTAAAGCTCTACTGCTGTAATCTATATGTAACAATAATATGTTACGTCATTAGTAGGTAAATGTGTTGTTCATGTGTAACTACACAGTTATTGCAGACACTTTATATAAAGTTGGACCTAAATTTACATTTAGTTAAGAATGTAATACTGGTCTATTTACATAAGCTGTACTGCTGTAATTCATCTGAAACAGTAATGTTACATCTTTAGTAGTTATCTTGTTGTTGCATGTGTTGTTTATATTTAACTACACAGTTATTACAGACACTTCATTTAAAGTGGGACCACAATTACATTTAGTTAAGAATTTAACTCTTGTGTAATTACATAAGCTGTACTGCTGTAATCTATATGTAACAATAATATGTTACGTAATTAGTAGTTAAATGTGTTGTTCATGTGTAACTACACAGTTATTACATACACTTCATATAAAGTTGGAACAAAATTACATTTAGTTAAGAATGTAAAACTTGTCTATTTACATAAGCTCTACTGCTGTAATCCGTCTGTAACAGTAATGTTACGTCATTATTAGTTATCTTGTTGTTGCATGTTTAGTTTATATGTAACTACACATTTATTACGGACACTTCATATAAAGTTGGACCACAATTACACGAGACAAAAAAAAAATTATAGTCATGTGTAATTACATAAGCTCTACTGCTGTTATCCATATGTAACAGTAATGTTATATTATTAGTAGTTACCTTGTTGTTGCATGTGTTGTTTATATGTAACTACACAGTTATTACAGACACTTCATATAAAGTTGGACCTAAAATTACATTTAGTGAAGAATTTAATACTCATGTAATTACATAAGCTCTACTGCTGTAATCTATATGTAACAATAATATGTTACGTCATTAGTAGTTAAATGTGTTGTTTATATGTAACTACACAGTTATTACAGACACTTCATATAAAGTTGGACCACAATTACATTTAGTTAAGAATTTAATACTCATGTGTAATTACATAAGCTGTACTGCTGTAATCCATCTGTAACAGTAATGTTACATTATTAGTGGTTACCTTGTTATTGCATGTGTTGTTTATATGTAACTACACAGTTATTACAGACACTTCATATAAAGTTGGAACAAAATTACATTTAATTAAGAATTTAATACTTGTCTATTTACATAAGCTCTACTGCTGTAATCCATCTGTAACAGTAATGTTACATCATTATTAGTTATCTTGTTGTTGCATGTTTAGTTTATATGTAGCTACACATTTATTACCGACACTTCATATGAAGTTGGACCACAATTACATGAGACAAAAAAAAATGTATAATCATGTGTAATTACATAAGCTCTACTGCTGTTATCCATATGTAACAGTAATGTTACATTATTAGTAGTTACCTTGTTGTTGCACGTGTTGTTTATATGTAACTACACAGTTATTACATACACTTCATATAAAGTTGGACCACAATTACATTTAGTTAAGAATTTAATTCTTGTGTAATTACATAAGCTGTACTGCTGTAATCCATCTGTAACAGTAATGTTATATCATTATTAGTTATCTTGTTGTTGCATGTGTTGTTTATATGTAACTACACAGTTATTACAGACACTTCATATAAAGTTGGACCACAATTACATTTAGATAAGAATTTATTCTTGTGTAATTACATAAGCTGTACTGCTGTAATCTATATGTAACAGTAATATGTTATGTCATTGGTAGTTAAATGTGTTGTTCATGTGTAACTACACAGTTATTACATACACTTCATATAAAGTTGGAACAAAATTACATTTAGTTAAGAATTTAATACTTGTCTATTTACATAAGCTCTACTGCTGTTATCCATATGTAACAGTAATGTTACATTATTAGTAGTTACCTTGTTGTTGCATGTGATGTTTATATGTAACTACACAGTTATTACAGATACTTTATATAAAGTTGGACCACAATTACATTTAGTTAAGAATTTAATACTCATGTAATTACATAAGCTCTACTGATGTAATCTATATGTAACAATAATATGTTACGTCATTAGTAGTTGAATGTATTGTTCATGTGTAACTACACAGTTATTACAGACACTTCATATAAAGTTGGACCACAATTACAATTAGTTAAGAATTTAATAGTCATGTAATTACATAAGCTCTACTGCTGTAATCTATATGTAACAATAATATGTTACGTCATTAGTAGTTGAATGTGTTGTTCATGTGTAACTACACAGTTATTACAGCCACTCAATGTAAAGTGGGACCGAGCAGACCGGGCCATGTTTTCACGACTTGCTACGAGCTTGAACAGTTACCAGAGCGCTTGCTTAGCCTTTGTTAACAGGACTCTTTTCGGAGTTCAGCTGCTGTATAAACATTTCCAATCAGGCTGGAACGCTCCCAGAGGAGAACGGTCCCCGTGGAATACGGAGTGCTCGGAAAAGGTCTTGGAGGCAAAAATACACAGCATGTTATTGCATGTTCTTACATTTCACTGTGTTTTCTTAATGCATAATTACTGCAGGTTCTACTATTTGTGTTGCATTAATGTCCCCGTATCACAATAGAAATCGTACCTTAAACACATATACCGTCTTCTTGTGTGTGGGTTGTTTTCCAGACCCTCCGTAGGGACTTGCTTCCCTGTTGGAAATCTTTTGAAAACCCTTTCATGGCACGGAGCTTAATCTGCGTCTTGGAAAAAAACGGGAAGATCTAATAGGTGGTTTCATAAATCAGATTTTGTAGCGGAAGGTGAGATAACAGGGACGTGGTTATGGTGGAGGGTGGTGGACGGTTTTTCATCGCCCCCTCTGTGAGGCCATTTACGCTGGATATACACTAACAATGCATCGGGCTCCGCACATAATTGGCATCTGCCCTCTGGAGACGCCCCAGATGGCTGGAGCACTGTTTTTTATATTTCCACAACCATGCAAATGGTCTCTGTCCGGTCTCTTCTCTAATAACACTAACACACACAAACAAACAAACATGCAAAGCGAGGTCACTCCTAGTAGGGGTCTGTACACAGGCTTGACATTGAAAGCCTAACCCGAGATGTAATATATAACATATACAGTGCTGTGCAGATGTTTTAGACACTTGGGGACACAATTATAGACAGGAAGCTTTTATTTGAAATATATAAACAGTATTAATAGAGCAAGTAGAGCTTTTCCATATGTCTGTGTGTTTATTTAACCCTTTCAAAGCTTCTCCTAAACAACCCAGTATTATTTACAGTTCTCATCTAATACCTGCTTTAACTGCTCAGTACTTCATTAAGCTAAATCAAGGTGTTGTGTATATATATATATATATATATATATATATATATATATATATATATATATATATATATATATATATATATATATATATCAGCTCCACTGACCATATAGGAGCTCCACTTACAGACTGTAGTTCATCTGATTCTCTGTATACTTTATTACTCTGTTCTTTAATGATCAGGACCCCCACAGGACCACCACAGAGCAGCTACTATTAGGGAGGTGGATCATTCTCAGCACTGCAGTGACACTGACATAGTGGTGGTGTGTTAGTTAGTGTGTGTTGTGCTGGTGTAAATGGATCAGACACAGCAGTGCTGCTGCTGCTGGAGTGTTTAAACACCTCGGTGTCACTGCTGGACTGAGAATCGTCCACCAACCAAAAGTATCCAGACAGCAGTGTCCTGTGGGCGGCGTCCTGTGTCCACTGATGAAGAACTAGAGGAACACAAACTGTGCAGCAGCAGATGAGCTACTGTCTCTGACTTTACATCTACAAGGTGGACCAGCCAGTAGTAGGAGTGTCTAATAGAGTGGACAGTGAGTGGACACAGTCACACCAGCACCATGTCAGTGTCCTCTTGAGTCTGAATCCTTACAGCATGGCTGTGGAGCTCAAGTTACTACCCGAAGCTCTACACTGGACAAGACCTTGGTATGTTTTACCTCACATACTGATCTGCTCATAATGTTTCCACAGTAAATACATTCCAAACTAATTTTCTGAGCTTTCTTTTCATTCCGTCTATCCTGAGCAGTTAGATGGACCTTGTTATATGTGTTATATGTATAAGGTATAAACACTTTTAAGCTGTTTCTAGTTTTGCAGTCCATGTTTATCAGGCAGAGCTGAACAAAACACAGGAGGATTGTGCAAAGCCTGGGTGGAGTGATTACCTTTACAGCCCATTTCAGAATTTACTCAGTTTGTCAGGGTTTGAGCAACGTTTGGCGTGTTGTTCTGCGCTGATTTCCTAAATTTGCGTAACAGTCTCAAAAGACTCTAGTCGATGCAGACAGAGCGGTTAGATACATACTGGGAGAATGTTTACTAATAAATTCACACTGTTTTAACTCTCAGAAGAAGATCTGTATGTGAAAGAGCTTTAGAACAAAGTATACCATGAATAATGGCCATAATACTGTCACCCTCCAATTAAAACCAAGTACTTTATGTCCCTGTACACAGGTAGGTGGAGGTAGTGTTACAGTTTACCTGTACACAGGTAGGTGAAGGTAGTGTTACAGTTTACCTGTACACAGGTAGGTGAAGGTAGTGTTACAGTTTACCTGTACACAGGTAGGTGAAGGTAGTGTTACAGTTTATCTGTACACAGGTAGGTGAAGGTAGTGTTACAGTTTACCTGTACACAGGTAGGTGGAAGTAGTGGTACAGTTTACCTGTACACAGGTAAGTGAAGGTAGTGTTACAGTTTACCTGTACACAGGTAGGTGAAGGTAGTGTTATAGATTACCTGTACACAGGTAGGTGAAGGTAGTGTTATAGTTTACCTGTACACAGGTAGGTGGAGGTAGTGTTACAGTTTACCTGTACACAGGTAGGTGAAGGTAGTGTTACAGTTTATCTGTACACAGGTAGGTGAAGGTAGTGTTACAGTTTATCTGTACACAGGTAGGTGAAGGTAGTGTTACAGTTTACCTGTACACAGGTAGGTGAAGGCAGTGTTAGGAGTCTTACCCAAGGACTCTTATTGGTATGGTGTAAGGTGGTTACCTGGATGTGGAATTAAACTCCAGTCTACAGGATGGAGGGCAGCAGTCTAACACACTAGACCACACAACCCACCACAAGCAGCAGTTCCATGTTAATTCTAGATTACCCCAGCCAATAACATCCCCTCACTGGGCTCAGGATAGGTAGTGGACTTCTAAGTCCTAGCCCATACTCCTCGGTCCAACCACTAAACACACTCACCCGTGCTTTCCTCGTGTTTCACCTGCAAATACTTACCCACAAATAGCTTCTGGAACGGGACGTGGAAGGCATCGATACTGGAAAGTGACGGAGATGACGAAGCCTGTATTGTATGTCATTTAGAATCGGTTCTGAGTTGTTAACGGTCGTGGTAGCTTTCGCTGGAACAGGGGCGTGTTTGATGTTTGTCCATTCCCTGGTGTGACCCTGTTCCAGATCCAGGCACAATACTCGAGAAGTGGAAAGTCAAACATGGTGAGATGTTCTTCCGCAGCTCTCAAATGAGACTGCACTTCTAACCTGGACCTCTGCCGTGATGATTCTGTAGACCAGCAAGAGTTGAACAGCAAACATCTAATAAATGAAGACTTTATGTGCTGGGGATTAAACCCAGGATGAAAAATGAATGACTTTAGTATTTTCCTGGCCTCACTCGCTTCCCTGGACACGTGTAAGTTGTATTGTTACTGGTCGATCACATGATATCTCCAAAACAGCCAGGCTCTTTCACATTCACACTTTTATACTCTGGATGTAAACTATCAGTCAAAAGTTTAGAGACACCTCCCCAGGTTCTTCTTCTGTGTACTATATTAATAGTAATAATATTAGTGAATAAGTGTGAAGAGATCAGAACTATAGAATCAGAGGTATGGAATTATTTCTGGAGCAGAATTAAACATCTGGTTGTGTTTAAAGAATGTTTGGAGGGTCTTTTAGAAATGAGCTCATTTGCTCTGATACAGGTTTACATACTTTGAACATTCTGACCAGCAGCTTTATCATGAGGAGCCACATGATCTGCTTCTCTAACAGGACTGAAGAAGATAGTGTAGATGCTGAGATCTTGTTCTGATAAACAGGTTTGGTGGTTTTATAGCTCTTATGAAAATATACATTCTCATTTTCAGTCAAATGTTTGTTTTAGTAATATTTGTGTACATGGGCTCCAACCTCATTATTTACACTCGTCTCTCAACACATTCAGATCTGAACCTCTTTATTCTTATAGGCATATATATTCAGTTAGGTGTCTCCAAACTTTTGACTGGTCATGTACATGCATTATATTATATTAGTATTATATATAATCATCATTACATATAAAAACTCCACCCTGAATGGCTGTGTTTAGGTCTCTTATATAGTTTAATATAAAGAAACAGGGTCTTAATTCTTAATTATGAAGAAATGTTGAATTCCCCTTTGAATTCAAAATGTTGAAATGACTATTTACCCTCATCTTTCAACACATATTTATTGTTTTATATATATATATATATATATATATATATATATATATATATATATATATATATATATATATATATATATATATATATATATAGTACTGTATGTCATAAAGGCCCCAATTTTGTCTATATTTGTTTTCCATTTCACATTAGATTTTCTTTCTACTATGTAGAGAACCAGTCTTTCTACGTCACATTTATAATAATTTTCTGCCTATATTTTTACATTATAAAGTTGTGAGGCTTTCATGAAACTTGTTGCATGCTGCAGAGTTTCAGTTTCAGTGCAACTTTACAAGCGAACAATACAAGACATTCGGTTACTCTGCTATTTAGCCCAACTAGCAGCTCATATTTATGCTGTATTTAATTTTTTTTGGCTATAAAATCATGTTCAAAGTATTACTTGCATATTTAAAGCATTTTTATTGTTCTGTATTTTTTATATGGTCGCTCTCTAATGAAAAACATGTCACTACATTTTGGTCGATTTTTATTTTTCCACATCATTCGAACCCAACAGCTGCCCTTTACACTGAGTCAAAATTTCATCATGATAGAAATGCATGATAGAAATGCTCCAAAATAGCTTGAAAAATCTGGTTCCATTGACTTATATTGAAAGTAAGGCCAGTTTTTGTTATTTCCTGTAAAGTTACCATTTAAACCCCTTCTAATGCACAGAATGGGACCCGTATTCATTTCCTATGTTATTGTATGTACTGCTGAGTATCTCTATGGTAAATTTATTAAAATCTATTATTTTATTTCTTATTTATTTACTTCATGAACAAAAGTAGTTGTTGTAAATATGTTCCCGACTGCAAATGTTTACAAACTTCAACAGTTCCTGTCAAACTCCATAGTGAACACACTATCTCTGATGCATGTTGTGTGTTTGTGGTGATACAAAGATTATTTTTATTAATAAAGTAAAATAATCAAACTGAAATCAGGATTTGTGATGATTAAAATCAGGTAAACTGAGTTATTCATGGAAGATTTAATGATGAAAAGATTTAATGATGAAAATAATGATAAAGAACATAAAATCTCAGTTGGACCACTTTTGGGTTGAAAGGTGTAAATTATGCTCTCTGTCTGGTTTGGAGATCGTCAGTAGAACTAGGCAGTATGTTTTCTCTTCTCTTCTTCTCTTCTCTTCTCTTCTCTTCTCTTCTCTTCTCTTCTTCTCTTCTCTTCTCTTCTCTTCTCTTCTATTTTCTTTACACCTCTCCTCCTCTCTTCTCTCTTTTCTTCTCTTCTCTTCTCTTCTCTTCTTATCTCTTCTCTTCTCTTCTCTTTTCTTTTCTTCTCTTCTCTTCTCTTCTCTTCTCTTTTCTTCTCCTTTCTCCTCTTCTCTTCACTCCTCTCCTCTTCTCTCTTTTCTTTTCCTCTCTTCTCTTCTCTTCTCTTCTCTTCTCTTCTCTTCTCTTCTCTTCTCTTCACTCCTCTCCTCTTCTCTTTTCTTTTCCTCTCTTCTCTTCTCTTCTCTTCTCTTCTCTTCTCTTCTCTTCTCTTCACTCCTCTCCTCTTCTCTTCTCTTTTTCCTCTCTTCTCTTTTCTCTTTTCTTTTCTTCTCTTCTCTTTTATGCACTTTCCTCTTGTCTTCTTCTATCTTCTCTTCTCCTTTCTTCTCTTCTCTTTTCTGCACTCTTTGCGTCTCTTCTCCTATCTTCTCTTTTCTTCTCTTCTGTTCATTTCTCTTCTCTTTTCCTATCTCTTCTCTTCTCCTATCTTCTCTTCTCTTTTCTCTTTTCTTTTCTTCTCTTTTCTGCACTCTTCTCGGCTCTTCTCCCATCTCCTCTTCTCTTCTCTTCTCTTCTCCTATCTTCTCTTCTCTTTTCTCTTTTCTTTTCTTCTCTTTTCTGCACTCTTCACGTCTCTTCTCCCATCTCCTCTTCTCTTCTCTTCTCTTCTCTTCTTTTCTCTTCTCATCTCTTCTCTTCTCTTTTTCCTCTCTTCTCTTTTCTCTTTTCTTTTCTTCTCTTCTCTTTTATGCACTTTTCTTGTGTCTTCTTCTATCTTCTTTTCTCTTCTCTTCTCCTTTCTTCTCTTCTCTTTTCTGCACTCTTCTCGTCTCTTCTCCTATCTTCTCTTTTCTTCTCTTCTGTTTATTTCTCTTTTTTCTTATCTCTTCTCTCTTTTCTTCTCTTCTCTTTTCTTATCTCTTCTCTTCTCCTCTCTTCTCTTTTTTCTTTTCTTCTCTCTTTTCTGCACTCTTCTCTTCTCTGCTCCTATCTTCTCTTTTCTTCTCGTCTCTTCTCTTCTCTCCTCTTTCCTTCACTCTTCTTGTCTCTTCTCCTGTCTTGTTTTCTTCTATTCTTTTTTCTCCTCTTCTCTCTTCTCTTTTTCTAATGTTGATGAAGTACATGTGATGTAAAGGTGGATGTTAAAGCAATAAGAAACTCTTTTTCACTGCACGTGTCGGAGCACATGGTTTAATAAGTTAATCACTTTAAAGACACCACTTTGTTATTTTTGTAGCAGATCATTCGATTTATTAAGTCCAGTAACAGTGAAAGTGGCACCTGAGCCTGTACGGCCGAATGAGCTCAGAGCGTGAGATGCTTTGCACAGTCTCGGTGTTGAAGGATCCTCATCTGTTCCCTTCATCACCTCCTGTTAGCTAAATAAGTCTGAGGTACCGAGGCCCGGCTCCGTGGCTCGGCCCGGCTTTATGATCTGCTGTTCTAGTTATCCTCGACATGTCTTTGGGTGCTGCGGAAGCTTCATTGTGTTTCTCTGAGTGCTGTAAATCTGCCAGAGAACACGGACTCTCCGCTGCCACGGCCGCCGACGCTCCGCCAAATCCCTGACTTGGCCGCTGCTCCTGGCTTTTGGCAGGTGGCTCAAACTCACGTCTGCTCATTCCATCAGAGGTATTAGTTACTTTACATCCTTCTCTTCTCCTCTCTTCTCTTCTCTTCTCTTCTCCTCTTTTCTCCTCTCTTTTTTTTCCTCTCTTCTTATCTTTTCTCCTCTCTTCTCCTCTCTTCTCTTCTCCTCTTTTCTCCTCTCTTTTTTTTCCTCTCTTCTTATCTTTTCTCCTCTCTTCTCCTCTCTTCTCCTCTTTCATCCTCTCTTCTTATCTTTTCTCTTCTCTTCTCCTCTCTTCTCTTCTCCTCTCTTCTCTTCTCCTCTTTTCTCCTCTTTTCTCCTCTCTTCTTTTTCTTCTCTTCTCCTCTCTTCTCCTCTTTTCTCCTCTTTTATCCTCTCTTCTTTTTCTTCTCTTCTCTTCTTTTCTCTTCTCTTCTCCTCTCTTCTCTTCTCCTCTTTTCTCCTCTTTTATCCTCTCTTCTTTTTCTTCTCTTCTCTTCTTTTCTCTTCTCTTCTCCTCTCTTCTCTTCTCCTCTTTTTCTTCTCTTCTTATCTTTTCTCTTCTCTTCTCTTCTTTTCTCCTCTCTTCCCCTCTCTTCTCCTCTTTTCTCCTCTCTTCTTTTTCTTCTCTTCTTATCTTTTCTCTTCACTTCTCTTCTTTTCTCTTCTCTTCTCTTCTTTTCTTCTCTTTTCTCCTCTCTTCTGTTTTTCTTCTCTTTTTTTCTCTTCTCTTCTCTTCTCTTTTATTCTCATCTCTTCTCTTTTTTTCTATTTTCTTTTCTTTTATTCTCTTTTCTCTTCTCTTCTCTTCTCTTCTCCTTTTCTCTCTTCTCTTCTCTTTTATTCTTTTCTCTTCTCTATCTTTTCTCTTCTCTTTTTTCCATCTTCATTTCTCTTCCTTTTCTCTTCTCTTTCAATTTATTTTTCTCCTTTCATTTCAATTTCTCTTTATTTTTCTTTATTCCTCTTCTCTTCTTTTCTTTTTCTTTTTGTCTACTATACTCTTTATCTCCTCTTTGCTTTTGTTGTCTTCTATTTTCTTTTTGTCTTTGCTTCTTTTCTCGTATCTTCTCTTCCTTTCTCTTTGCTTTTCTCATTTTTTCTACTTCTTTTATTTTTCTTTATTTATATTTTTACATACATTTTTGTTGTCTGTCTGTCCTTCACTTCTTTTTTCTTTCTGTCTTTGTTTCACGCCTACTATCTTATATCTTTTTTCTTTTCTCTAGTTTCTCCCCTCCGTTTTCTTATCATCTGTCTTCTTTTTATTTCTTTTCCTTTCTGTTTTCTCTTCTCTTCTTCTCTCTTCTCTTTACTTCTCTTCTCTTCTCTTCTCATTAGGCATGCAGAATCCATTTGTTCTAGTGTGCTGCTGAGGGATGCAGTGTGTGAACACACCCAGGCTGTGCATTGATTTATTAGCTTTGATTTGGACCTGGGAGATGATCATGGTGTCTACTGCTCATTGAATTTCAATAGCCGAGCTCTTCTCCTTCGTTTGGCTAAAAAGACTCCCAGTGTGCCCTCCACCTCGCCAAGCATGACTTCACTGCGGCTCCAGCTCTGCTATGCAAGGAAACACAACGAACCTTGAAAAGTTCTGAACCTGAGTATGTGGGATGTACGTTTACTAATGAGGCAGCTGTTAGGAGGATAATCAATCGTCTAATCCTGTAAGTCCAATTAATTACTCACTTTAGCTTCAGAGCTTCAGAATCACAATCAGAACATCTGCATCATGTGGGATGACAATGACAGAAACAACACTCTCCTTACTATAAACCAGCGTACCACTGATATTATATCTAAACTTGTTTATTAGATATCAGTCAAAAGTTTCTTCCCCAGGTTCTTCTTGTTTGTACGATTTTATTAGTGATTAGAATACTGTCCCCGTCCAAAATAGTAACTTTACAGGAGAGAACACAACCATTTTTTACTTTCCACATATGTTCAAGTAATTTAGAGCATTTCTATAGGTTGATTCATCACTGTATATAAAAAGCAGCCGTCATGTTTAGTAATTTTTTTTATTTTTCTACAATATTTAAACACGACAGCTGCTCTTCATATCCTGTAAGAGCTTCAGGATGTATAGACCAATAGAAAAAAAAAAAAAAAAAAAAAAAAAAAAATATATATATATATATATATATATATATATATATATATATATATATATATATCCATATATCATGAAAGTTTCACGCAGTGTAAACAACAGCTGCTGTCTTCACATGATATCTAAGAAAAAAAGAGAGTGGTTAGTATGGTGGTGTAGTGGTTAGTATGGTGGTGTAGTGGTCAGTATGGTGGTGTAGTGGTCAGTATGGTGGTGTAGTGGTTAGTATGGTGGTGTAGTGGTTAGTATGGTGGTGTAGTGGTCAGTATGGTGGTGTAGTGGTTAGTATGGTGGTGTAGTGGTTAGTATGGTGGTGTAGTGGTTAGTATGGTGGTGTAGTAGTTAGTATAGTGGTGTAGTGGTTAGTATGGTGGTGTAGTGGTTAGTACGGTGGTGTAGTGGTTAGTATGGTGGTGTAGTGGTGAGTATGGTGGTGTAGTGGTTAGTACGGTGGTGTAGTGGTTAGTATGGTGGTGTAGTGGTCAGTATGGTGGAGTAGTGGTTAGTATGGTGGAGTAGTGGTTAGTATGATGGTGCAGTCGTTAGTATGGTGGTGTAGTGGTTAGTATGGTGGTGTAGTGGACAGTATGGTGGTGTAGTGGTTAGTATGGTGGTGTAGTAGTTAGTATGGTGATGTAGTGGTTAGTACGGTGGTGTAGTGGTCAGTATGGTGGTGTAGTGGTCAGTATGGTGGTGTAGTGGTTAGTACGGTGGTGTAGTGGTCAGTATGGTGGTGTAGTGGTTAGTACGGTGGTGTAGTGGTTAGTATGGTGGTGTAGTGGTTAGTATGGTGGTGTAGTGGTTAGTATGGTGGTGTAGTAGTTAGTATGGTGATGTAGTTGTTAGTACGGTGGTGTAGTGGTCAGTATGGTGGTGTAGTGGTCAGTATGGTGGTGTAGTGGTTAGTACGGTGGTGTAGTGGTCAGTATGGTGGTGTAGTGGTTAGTACGGTGGTGTAGTGGTTAGTATGGTGGTGTAGTAGTTAGTATAGTGGTGTAGTGGTTAGTATGGTGGTGTAGTGGTTAGTACGGTGGTGTAGTGGTTAGTATGGTGGTGTAGTGGTGAGTACGGTGGTGTAGTGGTTAGTACGGTGGTGTAGTGGTTAGTATGGTGGTGTAGTGGTCAGTATGGTGGAGTAGTGGTTAGTATGGTGGAGTAGTGGTTAGTATGATGGTGCAGTCGTTAGTATGGTGGTGTAGTGGTTAGTATGGTGGTGTAGTGGACAGTATGGTGGTGTAGTGGTTAGTATGGTGGTGTAGTAGTTAGTATGGTGATGTAGTGGTTAGTACGGTGGTGTAGTGGTCAGTATGGTGGTGTAGTGGTCAGTATGGTGGTGTAGTGGTTAGTACGGTGGTGTAGTGGTCAGTATGGTGGTGTAGTGGTTAGTATGGTGGAGTAGTGGTTAGTATGGTGGTGCAGTGGTTAGTACAGTGGTGTAGAGGTTAGTATGGTGGTGTAGTGGGTAGTATGGTGGTGTGGTGGTTAGTACAGTGGTGTAGTGGTTAGTACGGTGGTGTAGTGGTTAGTATGGTGGTGTAGTAGTTAGTACGGTGGTGTAGTGGTTAGTACAGTGGTGTAGAGGTTAGTATGGTGGTGTAGTGGTTAGTATGGTGGTGTAGTGGTTAGTATGGTGGAGTAGTGGTTAGTACGGTGGTGTAGTGGTTAGTACAGTGGTGTAGAAATTAGTATGGTGGTGTAGTGGTTAGTACGGTGGTGTAGTGGATAGTACAGTGGTGTAGAGGTTAGTATGGTGGTGTAGTGGTTAGTACAGTGGTGTAGAGGTTAGTATGGTGGAGTAGTGGTTAGTATGGTGGAGTAGTGGTTAGTACGGTGGTGTAGTGGTTAGTACAGTGGTGTAGAGGTTAGTATGGTGGTGTAGTGGTTAGTACGGTGGTGTAGTGGTTAGTAAGGTGGTGTAGTAGTTAGTACGGTGGTGTAGTGGTTAGTATGGTAGTGTAGTTGTTAGTATGGTGGAGTAGTGGTTAGTACGGCGGTGTAGTGGTTAGTATGGTGGTGTAGTGGTTAGTACGGTGGTGTAGTGGTTAGTACGGTGGTGTAGTGGTTAGTATGGTGGTGTAGTGGTTAGTACGGTGGTGTAGTGGTTAGTACGGTGGTGTAGTGGTTAGTACGGTGGTGTAGTGGTTAGTAGGGCGGTGTAGTAGTTAGTATGGTGGTGTAGTGGTTAGTATGGTGGTGTAGTGGTTAGTAAGGTAGTGCAGTGGTTAGTACGGTGGTGTAGTGGTTAGTATGGTGGTGTAGTGGTTAGTATGGTGGTGTAGTGGTTAGTACGGTGGTGTAGTGGTTAGTACGGTGGTGTAGTGGTTAGTATGGTGGTGTAGTGGTCAGTATGGTGGTGTAGTGGTTAGTACGGTGGTGTAGTGGTTAGTATGGTGGTGTAGTGGTTAGTACGGTGGTGTAGTGGTTAGTACGGTGGTGTAGTGGTTAGTACGGTGGTGTAGTAGTTAGTACGGTGGTGTAGTGGTTAGTACAGTGGTGTAGAGGTTAGTATGGTGGTGTAGTGGTTAGTACGGTGGTGTAGTGGTTAGTACGGTGGTGTAGTGGTTAGTACGGTGGTGTAGTGGTTAGTATGGTGGTGTAGTGGTTAGTACGGTGGTGTAGTGGTTAGTACGGTGGTGTAGTGGTTAGTACGGTGGTGTAGTGGTTAGTACGGTGGTGTAGTGGTTAGTACGGTGGTGTAGTGGTTAGTACGGTGGTGTAGTGGTTAGTATGGTGGTGTAGTGGTCAGTATGGTGGTGTAGTGGTTAGTACGGTGGTGTAGTGGTTAGTACGGTGGTGTAGTGGTCAGTACGGTGGTGTAGTGGTTAGTATGGTGGTGTAGTGGTCAGTATGGTGGTGTAGTGGTTAGTATAGTGGTGTAGTGGTTAGTATGGTGGTGTAGTGGTTAGTATGGTGGTGTAGTGGTTAGTATGGTGGTGTAGTGGTTAGTATGGTGGTGTAGTGGTTAGTACGGTGGTGTAGTGGTTAGTATGGTGGTGTAGTGGTTAGTATGGTGGTGTAGTGGTTAGTATAGTGGTGTAGTGGTTAGTATGGTGGTGTAGTGGTTAGTATGGTGGTGTAGTGGTTAGTACGGTGGTGTAGTGGTTACTGGTACTCCAGTTTCCTCCCACAGTCCAAACACATGCATGTTAGATTGATCCTCACTCTAAATTATTTGTAGGTGTGCGTGTGTGGTATGTACCCCACCTTCGCCAGGGATAAAGCAGAACATTATATAACATTATGAGACATATTAGAATATATATATATATATATATATATATATATATATATATATATATATATATATATATATATATATATATATATATATATATATTGTGTTGAGCAGAGCAGAGCAGGATGAAGGATCCTCTTCTTCCAGTATGGAATGAAAGTTTTGACACATTCTGTCCGCTGGTTTAGTTATAAGTAATAAGTTATAAGTTATAAGTGATGAAACAATTGACATAAAATGAGAACAGGCTTGTGTTATTGCTGGCAGTGCTCTTCTCTCTAAGAGTTAAAGCCTGTTTCGGAGGAGCGGTGGGATCTGCCTGTCTCCTACCAGTTCTGATGAATCTGCATATTTTTCATGTCCCAGGAGAGACGAGCGTTATTGGGAAGCCCTCTCTCTCTCTCTCTCTCTCTCTCTCCGCCTCCGTTTCCTGTCCCGCTTAATCACTTCCAGGTGAGAGGTGTTCCTGGGGCCTCTTCAGGGGACGAGTTATTAAAACAGTTTTCCTATCGATACCGCCGGTTTGATACTTACCAGATTTGACAAAGTAAAGATCTCATGTTTGGCGTAATATTACAAGGGAAACACGAGTGAATTATTTGGCCCGAACGGCTGGAAATTCAACGTTGTTAAAGCTCCGGCCCGAAACTCAATCCTCGCGTTTGGTTTTCATTATTTTTCTCGAAAATTTAACAATAGCACCCAGGGATTAAGTCATGGGGCCCATCTCAGCCAAGGCAAACATCCTGCCTCCCCCAGAAAAATGGAGACAGATGAAAAAGGGAAACAGGTGTAAAGAGCGCTCGTGTGTGCGAGTGAGTGTGCGAGCGTGTGAGTGTGTTTTCTCGCAGAGGTGTTCCGCGCCACGCTCGTCTTCCAGTGAAGAAGCACGCTTGGCAGCGATCGCTCTGTGAAACAGAGGAAACAGAAAGAAGGGAGAAAAAAAGGAAGGATGGATGTTTTCCTTCACTCGGCGCTCTCTGCAGTAGAACTGTAAGGGTCCCTGAGCTGCTCCGCTGCGGCCCACCGACCGCGTGGTTCCCACCCCAGGGCCCTAATGCACTGATCCCACCCAGAGCATGTACATGTACACTATTACACTCTCACTGACCCACACACATTTAATGTACTACACCTCTCTCTCTCTTTCTCTCTCTCTCTCTCTATGTATATATATATATATATATATATATATAGAGAGAGAGAGAGATAAATAGATAGATAGATAGATAGATAGATAGATAGATAGATAGATAGATAGATAGATAGATAGATAGATATTGCTCATCCTATATTAACACACATTTAATTCAGTGTTTTTACAGATATGTGTATAAATGATTACAGTTATGAATGATTTCATGGAGATCTGTTAAATAATAAGAAGAAGAATAAACAGATTATTATGTAAGTTATTTTCATAATAGTGAAATCTCTACAGCTTAAATAAATATCTCATAATTCTAATCATAACTAATTAAACAGCTACTTTTTTATAACTAATTCCTAAAAAAATATAGCTTATTAATTAATACTACTTGATATTTTTATTATTCGTTATGTCTTATTTTATTAATATTAGTACATTATTATATTTAACCCTTTGATGCACAAGCTAAGCAAACCCCTTCTAATGCACAACATGAGTTAAACTTGGCCCATATTTCCAATTTCTTATGTTACTGTATGTACTGCTGAGTGTCTCTCATGTAAATGTATTAAAATCAGCTTATTTTATTATTTAATGTTACAAGAGTTAATTAAAAATCTTGTTTTTGATCTTAAATCATTATTTTAATTCTTACTTCTTACTTTAATTCTACAAATCAAACTCCATAGTGAACACATAAGGGTTAATTCTGAGCCATGTTGTGTAGTGGTACAAAAATGATTTTAATAAAAAAGTAGCTTAAGAAAACTGATATATATATATATATATATATATATATATATATATATATATATATATATATATATATATATATATATATATATATATATATATTTATATATATATGGCAGTTGTACTTTACCTGCTGCATGAAAGCTGTCTCTGCTGATTTCTTTGAAAAGCTGAAAATGAGTTGAGCTGTAATAAAAGCTGTAACACTAAAATATTTAAGACGTGTGTATATATTCTTATTCGGTTTCTATTCATAATTTACTATAAATTCACTGATGCAATACAGCTTTATCGGCTGATATGGAATCATCCACAGCTCTGTTTATTCTTCTTCTTCTTATTATTATTATTATTAACACTGTGTTTAGTTAATTGAAAACATGCTTCCATCTATAATATATATATATATATATATCAATCTGTGGTTTGGTTGGCTTGCCTGTAATCAGTTGCAGTGCTCTTCCGTCTCTTTCCATATCGCTCTCTGTCTTGTTCTTTCTCTCTCTTTCTTTTCACTCAGCTCCCCCTGTAGCCCCCCCAACACCTCCCCCCCCCTTCACTCGATTGCCCTTTCACAGAGGAAACGATAATATTTCTTCAGCTGATAGAGTGTGAAGGAGAAGAGGAGTGGAGATGTGGTGGTGCAGAGAGATGGAGAGCAGGGTGTGGTCTGAGTTACAAGGTGCTGAGGGGGGCAGTTTTAGTGGGGGGTGGGCTTTTAATAATACTCGACTATTTAATAAATTCCCCTCATAGTGATAACATAGCATTTTTACTATTAGATTGTTATTCGACTGTATATTATTCCTGTATTTTATTATTATTCTATTTTCTGACGTTTCTTTATCTTGTAACTCTGAAGTTCTGACTCCAGGGTGTCCGGTCTGATTGTCTGATTCGGGCTTATGTACAGCTTTTGGATCGGATGCACAGACTCTGGAAAATTAGGGATTTTCCGGGATTTTTTTCCCATAGAGAATGAATAGGATGGAAAAGTGCACGCCAATCTACTGAACTTCTGCTCGACCAACAGACACTGTTTCACATACACTGACTCGGTGCAGACCCCCAACCACGACGGCAGTGTTGGTTCGACCTGCACTCGTCTGTTTCTCTATTCTTTTCATCCCTCTTTTTCCCCCATAGAGTCCCATTCATTTTTGGACACATCCAGACATCATGTTTTCCTTTAACGTGCCGCCTCCAACCGGCATGTACTCACTTAAGGCAGCTCCCCAAGCTCTAATCCATAGAGATACCCACCAGCACTCCTTTATTTGTTGTTTATTCATCCCTCTTTCTCCCATAGGGTCCCATTCATTTTCGGCCGAACCAAAACGTTATGGTTTGGTTAAACCAACAGCCACCAAACTGCTTGTACTCACTCAGGGCATATCCCCAAGCTCTAATCTACAGACCTACCCGCACTCCTCTATTTGTTGTTCATTCATAGCTCATTCCTTACACTGCTCACACTGTGCAACCATCCTGCGCTTCCTTCAGGAAACCACGTACACCAAATACAAGAATCTGGCTTTATTAAAAGTAGAAGTTTTCCCAAAGCAGCTTTACAGAAGTTTGAAAACAATTACAACATATATCCCCCTTTGAGGAAGCCAGAGGCAATGGTGGCGAGGAAAAACTCCCTCAGACTGGAGGAAGAAACCTTGGGAGGAACCAAGACTTACAAGTGGAGACCCGTCCTCCTCTGGTCAAACAGTATTTACAGTTTAATAAACTAAACATCAAAGAAAAGAGTCTCTGTTGGAAATCTGGATAGCAAAGCTTTAGAAGCTGCACAGGTAGAGGCAGTCTCTGACTGAGGCAGTCTCTGATTGAGGCAGTCTCTGACTGAGGCAGTCTCTGACTGAGGCAGTCTCTGACTGAGGCAGTCTCTGACTGAATCTTTATGTAAAGTGGGCGTGAGCTGAAACAGTCCCATCCTATCTCAATGCTGGTGCATCTGGATGGTGTACAGTGATGTAACTGAGGGTGTAGCAGTAGACACTGATGGACAGGAGAGCTGGCTGTTTTTGGGTAAGGAGGAGGCCCTGATGGTCAGTCCTCCAGCAGCGTTCAACAAAAGACATGAGAGCACCCTGAGACACTTGGATCCCCCCATTCCACCGTCAAACAGACACTAAATCATCAATAGACACTAAGGGTCTGTCTCAAACCCTAGTGAGTGTGTAAGTAGGCTGTCTAGGTAGCAGCTGTGTAAGTATCAGCGTTCTCTCCTCATCTCTCCTCATAAAACAGATTATTGAGACGCTCTAGTTAGAGAGAGACTGCATCACGGCTTGTTCCCGCCCTCTGCAGCATGCGACCGGTGGTTTAGCTGGTTGCTAAGGTAGCAACAGGCATCCAAAACTATAGCCCGAGGCTTAAAAATCTGCTAGCATAAATGCTAATGTCTGGAGTATAAAGTGTAAATGGTGAAGGACTCGTTACAGAGTTGATAATAAAATACTGTTCTGTGTGATTATATGACCAGAAACACATTAAAACTCCAGAGAGAATCAAAATAACTCACATTTAAAACCACTTCACTCGTAGATTAGCCTGTGTTGCATCATGGGATTGTCTTAGCGGCTGAGGAAGCGTTCAATACTTCTTTAAAATCAGGTCTAAATAAGGATCCTCAGTAGACAGCATGTTTAAGGTATGTAAGAATTGGGACAGTCTACATGTCAGGAGCGCATACTATGATGTGAAGTGCTGCCTATGTAGGAGATCACTAGGATTTGAGACACACCCATAATATTAAACAAATAGATATTATATTTGTGGAGGCTGATCTCTAGTTGTGCGACAGTTTATCATCATCGGACCAACTTCTTTTGTTTCCTATCTTTTTCACACGCGCTCACAAATAAGCTACCTGTTCCAGTGCAAACGCAGAACTCCTAAAATAGTGCTCGTCCTGACAGGTGGCAGCTTTTTCACCTGTGCTGTGAAAGCAGGCTTTAGAGCAGCGTT
Source organism: Megaleporinus macrocephalus (assembly GCA_021613375.1). NCBI lineage: Eukaryota > Metazoa > Chordata > Actinopteri > Characiformes > Anostomidae > Megaleporinus > Megaleporinus macrocephalus. The sequence continues at coordinate 39,517,584 of CM038719.1, read as the reverse complement.
TCTCGGGGATGACTCCGTAACACCTGTCGCCTCCGCTGAAGAGGTGCTGGAGCCTCACCTCGGCGGCGTCGCCGCGCAAGCCGAAACCCAGCCCGACGCCAACCAGCCAACCCCCCCGGCGGCGGAGGAGCCGCAACACAATCCGAAGGTGTAGCCGAGGGACCGTGACCCCGCCGCCCCTCCTGTCCGTCGGGCCGCTTTTACTGTATCTCGCCGTCCGCGGCCCAGATCGCCTCTGACAGGCATGATGGATCACTTAGAAATAACAAACACCTGCTGAGGAGGTTCACGCTCTCCAGCGCTGTAACAGGATCGCCAGAAAACCAAAGAAAGAGAGACAAAGAGCAAGAGAGGGGCTCCCGCGGTCGCACGGCCCCGTCTGGAACGTGGAATCGCTCTCAGAACACGGGGGCTGGACCCTGTTGCGCAACACATCAGTACTTCCGTAGCTCACTGGCTATCTCCAGCACGAGCCCTGCGAGGATGTCTTGTGTTCATCGTTATGTCCTCCCATATATCATATCGTCGCTGTCCAAAGATAAACAAGTATCTACAACTTTATGGCAACTTTACAGGAGAGGCCAAATCTGGCTTTACTTTTAATGTAAGTCAATGGAACCAGAATTTCCAATGTAAACGGCGGCTGTTGGGTTTAAATAATATAAAAAATTACATGTTTTAAATGAACTGCACCATTTATAGCTTTACTAAATGTCAAACCTTCACCTTGACACTAAAGAGTTCACTTAAATACTGGTAGGGAGAATTCTTTAAATTCAAAATATTACTATAGACAATTCTTCATACCTAATATATTGGTAGGGACAATACTTTAAACTCAAAATTTTACTATGGACAATTCTTCATACCTAAAATATTGGTAGGGACAATTCTTAAACTCAAAATTTTACTATGGACAATTCTTCATACCTAATATATTGGTAGGGACAATTCTTTAAACCCAAAATAATGATAAGGACAATTCTTTAAACCCATAATATTAGCAGGGATAATGATTTAAACCCATAATATTGGTGGGGACTATTCTGTAAATCCAAAATAATTCTAGGGAAAATTCTTTTAACCCAAAATATTGGTGAGGACAATTCTTCAAACCCAAAATATTGCTAGGGGCAAACCTTTAAAGCCCAAATTTTGATAGAGGCAATTCTTTTATTCCAAAATATTTATAGAAACCATTTTTAAAACCCAAATGAGTGGTATGGACAATCCTTTTAACCCAAAATATCCCTAGGAACAATTCTTTATACCCAAAATAATGATAGGGACTATACTTTAAACCCGAAATACTGTTTTGGACAATTTTTTAAGTTCACTTAAATATTAGTAGGCACAATTCTTTAAACCCGAAATATAAGTAGGGATAATTCTTTATACCTAAAATATTAGTAGGCACAATGCTTTAAACCCAAACTAATGGTAGGGACAATTCCTTAAACCCATAATGTTGGTTGGAGCAAATTTTTTAAACCAAAATATTGGTAGGGGCATGTATTTTATTCCAAAATATGTATAGGAACAATTTTTAAACCCCATAATTTTGTTACAGACAATTCTTAAAACCCAAAATATTACTTGAGACCATTCTTTATACCTAAAATATTGGTAAGGGCAATTCTTTAACCCAAAATACTGGTAGGGACAATTCTTTAAACCCAAAATACTGGTAGGGACAGTTCTTTAAACCCAAAATACTGGTAGGGACAATTCTTTAAAAACCAAAATACTGGTAGGGACAATTTTTAAAGCTCACTTAAAAAGTTCACTTAAATATTGGTAGGCACAATTCTTTAAACCCAAAATAATAGTAAGTACAATTCCTTATACCTAAAATATTGGTAGGGACTGTTCTTTAATCCCAAATTATTGGTTGGAGCAATTCTTTGAACCCAAAATATTGGTAGGGGCAATTATTTAAAGCCCAAACTTTGATAGGGGCAATTATTTAAATCCAAGATATTTATAGGGACTATTTTTAAACCCAAAATATTGGTAGAGACAATTCTTTAAACCAAGTTCTCATGGCCGGGTTTATATACTACTATTATACTACTATTATATACTATCTATTATACTACTGAGTCCCTGACTTGCGACAGAGGGGTCATGTACTGTTAATACCTGCTTGATGTTCTAGAACCGGAAAAATTGCTGGTGGAACATCATGCACTGTCTACTACAGCCAGCGTCCAAGCTCAGTGTTGAACCGTCCCAGGGAAAGTGGACTGTTCAGCTGGAAGCGAACTCTCACACAGGTGATTTATGCGCCTGCTGAACCGTGTCAGGGCCTGAACGCTCCAAGGTCTCACACACATACACACACACACTCCGAGCCCCCCCAGGCCGCTTCCTGTGGACGACAGCCTGCAGCTCACCGGAGGTCCTGAGGGTCTGTTTTAGCGCAGCCCAGCTCCAGGGCCCCCGATGTCACTATGATGTCATCTGCACGCAGGAAGCAGTCACATTCCAGCCGGATCAGGAGAGTGACATCATGGCACCGTATTCACCCACAAGTAGACTCCCAGTCACACACACACACACACCTGGAATACAATCCATCTCCTGGCAGCTGCGTCTTCCTCTCTTTCCCCCTAATTTAAAACTATTTCAGCTATTATTTGGAGATATTAAGGGCTTTGGCTGCACCAGGCTCACTATGATCCCATAAAAGCACGCAGGAATTTGCCTGAAAAGTCTATTTGCCCCGTTTCCTCTCGGCGGCTGAGCCAGGAGCGCTATGTGAGGAGAGCGAGCGCCAGAGGAAGGGTTTTTCCCAGTGAAGAAGACGATTTCTGTGGCTTATACTGGGCTGCCTCTCTCCCTCGCACGCCCACTCTCAGCTACGTTACTCTGAGCTGTGTGTGTTTTTAGCTAAATCACCCGTAAACCGACTCGGCCTCCCCCTCTTACTCTGCCGCCACAAACCTCTTTCGGCCCTGTTTTGCACCCCCCCCCATGAAATCTTAACTGAAAAACCCTGCAGCATGTATTATTGAGTCGGAGTCTGGCAGGCAACTCTTGCGGACGCTAATGGACGCAGCCGCGGAGTTTTACTCACTCTCTGTTGGTGTTGGACTGAGGCTGGACCGTGGGAACGGCCCTGTAATACCCAGAGGCCCACATTCATCGTGACTCTTAGAATAAGAAAAATGATCTAGAATCAACTTCCTCTTGTTCAGGGATGGATCAGGACCAGCACTTGGCCCTGGACTTTAACTCCCATCGTCCAGCCATCCACGTACCCACTGTTAGTGTAATTACACTGGTCACTTTATTTAGACTAGAACGTGGGGGCTCACAATGTCCACATTGATTTATAGTTGAGGCACTTGTGCTCTTATCTATTAAAATATATAGAGGTGTGAAAAAGTGTTTGCCCCCTTCCTGATTATCACACTTAAATGTTTCGGAACATCAAACCAATTTAAATATTAGTCAAAGACAACACAGGTTAAAAAAAAAGTGATTGCCCCCTTGTTAAATATACCGTCAATGTGGTTTCTGACACCTGAGTACACTGTCTCTAGCCACACCCAGGCCTGATTATTGCCACACCTGTTCTCAATCAAGACATCACTTAAATAGGACCTGCCTGACAAAGTGAAGTCCACCAAAAGATCCTTAAAAGCTACACATCATGCCGAGATCCAAAGAAATATAGGAACAATTGAGAAAGAAGGTAATTGAGATCTATCAGTCTGGAAAGGGTTCTAAAGCCATTTCCAAAGCTTTGAGAATCCAGAGAACCACCGTGAGAGCCATTGTCCACGAATGGCGAAGACATGGAACAGTGGTGAACCTTCCCAGGAGTGGCCGGCCGCCCAAAATTACCACAAGAACGCAGCGACGACTCATCCTAGGGGTCACAAAAGACCCCACAACAACATCCAAAGAACTGCAGGCCTCACTTGCCTCAGTTAAGGTCAGTGTTCATGCCTCCACCATCAGAAAGAGACTGGGTAAAAATGGCCTACATGGCAGAGTCCCTAAACGAATACCACTGCTGAGCAAAAAGAACATTAAAGCTCGTCTCAATTTTTCCAGAACACATCTTGATGATCCCCAAGACTTTTGAGAAAACATGGACCAATGAGACAAAAGTTGAACTCTCTGGAAGGTGTGTGTCCCGGTACATCTGGCGTAAAAGAAACACTGCATTCCAGAAAAAGAACATTATACCCACAGTAAAATATGGTGGTGGTAGTGTGATGGTCTGGGGCTGTTTTGCTGCATCAGGGCCTGGAAGACTTGCTGTGATAAATGGAACTATGAATTCTGCTGTCTACCAAAAGATCCTGAAGGAGAATGTCCGACCATCTGTTCATGACCTCAAGCTGAAACGAACTTAGGTTCTGCAGCAGGACAATGATCCAAAACACACCAGCAAGTCCACCTCTGAATGGCTGAAGAAAAACAAAATGAAGACTTTGGAGTGGCCTAGTCAAAGTTCTGACCTGAATCCGATTGAGATGCTGTGGCATGACCTTAAAAAGGCCATTCATGCTCGAAAACCCTCCAATGTGGCTGAATTACAACAATTCTGTGAAGATGAGTAAATTCCTCCACAACGCTGTAAAAGACTCATTGCAAGTTATCGCAAACGCTTGGTTGCAGTTGTTGCTGCTAAGGGTGGCCCAACCAGCTATTAGGTTTAGGGGGCAATGACTTTTTCACACAGGGCCATGTAGGTTTGGATTTTTTTTCTCCCCTAATAATAAACACCTTCATTTAAAAATAGCATTTTGTGTTTACCTGTGTTGTCTTTAACTAATATTTAAATTGGTTTGATATTCCAAAACATTTAAGTGTGATAGACATGCAAAAAATCAGGAAATCAGGAAGGGGGCAAACACTTTTTCACACCACTGTACAGCTTAATCATGTTACGGATGTAGGCGAGTGTAGAATCAGAATCAGAATCAGAATTGGACTTTATTGGTCAAAAGTGCTGTACAGAGAAAGAAGAGAGAACATCTGGATATGGATGTATGTAGTAGACTGTATCCAGATTGTAGTGTGTAATGTTCATGAGTGTGATGGCGTGTGGGAAGAAGCTTCTCTGTAGTCTGGAGGTCATGATCCTCAACTGGCTGAAACGCCGACCTGAGGGAAGATACTGGAACAGGTGATGTCCAGGGTGTGATGGATCACGGACGATGTTCTCTGCCCGCTTCCTGGTTCTGGCCGTGAGTAGGGAGGGTAACTTCACACCGATGGTTCTCTCTGCAGACCTGATGATGCGCTGCAGTCTGTGGGTGAGGTGTTCGGTGGCTGAGCTGCCCCACACTGTGATGGATGCGGTGAGGACAGATTCTATGGTGGCGCTCTGCACCATCAGCTCCTTGGGCAGGTTGAACTTCCTCATCTACTGTAGGAAGCACAGCCTCTGCTGAGCTCTCTTGGTGATGGTGCTGATGTTGCAGTCCCATTTCAAGTCCTTGAAGATTATTGTGCCCAGGAACTTGTAGGAGTCCATAGCCGTTACAGTACTGTTGAGGATGTTGAGTGCTGGAGGGGTTGGACTCTAGTCCAATGACTCTTGTTGGTGCACCTGTGGAGCACTTGGCCTGAAACCTGATAGACTCCATGGTTTTTGTATCTATTGTCTATTATATGGTTTCCAAATTCCAAAATACTGGATAACAACGTCCCAATGTCACAACATCTCTTCTCCTCTAGGAGACTCCTATTCAAACCACCCTAGTCTGGAATAGCTCATTCCAGTTCCTGCTCCTTCTCCCCCATTGTACACATTTGCAGATAGTTGTGAGCTTGTTTACTTTCTGATATATACCTCTTCGTCTGGTCTTTGCTTTGCACAGTCTCTGGTTTTCTTGTTTGACAAGTTCCTGCCTGGTTACCTGGTTGTTGCTTATGGATAGAATATGGATTATGGATTGATAGGATTGGATTTGCCTTAAGAAACCTACTCTGCGCATGCAACCTGCTTGCAAACCCCAATCATTTCAGAAGACTTTGCAGACAAAGGTTGCAAAGAGTAGCATACTCAACATGGCCAACACCAAGGCCAAGGCCAGGTGGCCCATCCCAAGCAGACAGTGCTCTGGGATAGTGCTGGGTGAGTGCCTGGTCCATCACAGTGGGTTGTTCTGCTCTAAGGAGGCTAAAGAGGTTCTTGCGGTCTTGTTGCTACACGTGCATGCCTTGGAGATGGATGGGGGTCTATGCATTGGCTTCCTGGGACGAGGCTACTCACTCGCCGGCCAAGTTCTGGGACCTCCTCCAGTTTGCCTTTGACCCTTGGCTTAGGAAAGAGGAAAATCCCCAAGATTCTTTGGTTTGGAGGGGTGGGCTATACCAGTGTGGCTCTGGCCCTTGTGTTGCTGAGTGGGTGGCTGACAATGCAGCAGTTATAGAGTTCACCACAGCAGGGGAGATAAGCAGCAGCTCCACACAGGTCTCCAGTGCCAGCTCCCATGCTCCCGTCCTATAGCTGCTTCTTCAGTACTGGCTCCCCATCCTGTTCTTATGCCAGCTTCCTGGGCTGCTGTTCCTCCAGCGCTGATTCCCTTTGCAGCTTCTATCCTGGGTTGTTGGCTTTGCCCTAAAGAGAAATATAAATTGTTAAAATTATATTATAACTATAATTATAATTATAATTATAGTATATTATAACTATAATTATATTATAAAATTATAACTATAACTTATTTGAAGAAACATAAAGCAAATAATATTTATTATGTTATATGAGATTTTTATCAAGTGTTATTCATTTACATGCCATAATATCAAACCCTACCCTCATAAGACCTGGTCATTTATTTTTGTTCTATGGAGGGGACATGAGTCTCCAAAAGATATTTCAAAAACTAAATAAGGTACCTTGCTAAAACCTGCTGTGCCATGTAGAGGACATCCTGGTCTTTCCACTGATGTATCATGTGTTGGGGTGTGTCCTTCACAACAGAAGTTCTGCCTTTTTTTTTTTAAATATGGCCGCCTCTCAGTAACCACATTTTATGGGAGTAAGAGAGATAAGCTGTCCAATAATATGCATTTGTTATGTTTCTAAAACCTGTAATTCGGGGGTTCCCAACCTTTTGCAACCCAAGGCCCACTTAACCCACCACAAAACTTTCCACGGCCCCCCAGAATATTTTTATTGCCGTTTAAAACCAAATACAGTGAACCATCCATACGACCTGAAACTGACTGTATAATCACACAACAAGAGAAACAAACCATCTACAGCACTTTCTGTCACTCACCTAATCAGATTGTCTGCCAGCTACCAAGTGGTGGACGTCAGGTTGAAGAGCAGAAAGTTGTAAACGGAGGTCTGGCTCAACATTAAGCCTAGTCCTGTATCTGGTCCAGCCTTTCCAGCCTTTGCTATAAGCTGCGCAACACGGTAGGAAGCCTCAACAGCTTTAGCATTATCGGTTCCAGAGCAAATAATTCAAGGGTCTTTTTCCTGCTTTGGTCTTCTTTAAGTTTATTCTCAAAAAATTACACAGGTTTAGATTCATACTCGCTGTGTTTAGTCTCCAAATGTGGACGTAACTTGGTTGGCTGTGGTAGCGGCTTGTTTTCTGTTCCTGTGCACGTGAAGCCGAGTGCTAGATACTCACTGCTGTATTTTCTTCTTTTGGATTTATACTTACTTTTCTCGGTTCTCTCAGAAAGAGATACAGCGGCTGCTTCACTTGTAGATGGTCCAGCTTCGGGGTCTTTTGTTGTCAAAGACCCTGTTTTTAACCATTTATCCATGATGTGTATACAAGACCACAGCTTCACTCAGACTGAAGTAGCTAACTAACTTGCTAGTTAATCCACTAGCTAGCACTGCATGTCATGTGACTGTAAAATGCCAAACCAATCAAAGAATTCAAACTGAACACATTTTGTTTTTTGGCAAATAAATGAACTAAATATGCTGAATGATCTATTTATTGGAGAAAAAAATACTTAGCAAAAAAATAAAAATAAAAAAGATTTTTGGCCTACGGCCCCCTTGCAGTACACACAGGTTGAAAACCACTTGATCTGTTTTAGGTATAAATCTGTTGTATCTAGGAATTTGAGGCAGAGATCATTGTGCAATATGTAAGCTCTGTAAACATGTAAATTCATTACTAATTTATTTTGAATTTTTACTAATTTAACTTATTCCTAATTTATTATAAAATGTTACATAATGGTACATTTTAAAAATAGAACATTAAAATGAAATGGGCCGTAAGAGAAGTTGGGTAGTACGTGTGGAAAGTGTGAAACTTTGGCTCAAGGTTTGGAGTGATAAACACAGGTTTAGATAGTGGGCCTAAAAACTGTTTAAACCTGATTTTTAAAAAATTTTAATAAAAAAAATGGTAATCTTTGGAATGTGGTATTATTTGTTTCTGTTTATATTCATATACAGTGCATTTGAAATATTTCCTATACTACCAAAAGTGGAAATGGTATCAAAAAAGGTAAACAATGTTTGTTTACTCAGTTTTCATTGACATTATTTTCTAGGATTGAGTTGGTGCTGATGTTGTAGACAGATTTTTGTCTGATGCAGAACAGAAAACAAGAAATATGTCATCACGAATGTCCCATTGTCCACTATAAAGCACATTCCATAAAAAATAATTTAAAATGTTTTTAAAAAAACAAACAAACATGGTGACATGTTTTTTCATCTAGTAGACTAATTTTATTTTTGTTGAAATTACTGAAATTCTCAAATTAAATTTTTTCTGGGTCGTGGCAAATAGTGGCAATGCTAACATTAACACTGTTATATTACTGTTTATTATATATCATGGCAACCAATGGCAGCATATTTGCTGCCACTAATTTAGCACTGCACAGGTCAAGCAAAGTGTTGCCAATGGCAACACAAGCACTTTGGAGTTTGTACCTTGTAAAATATATTCTCCATTTTTGTTGATTTTTCTGATGAATGGACCAATAGAAATGCTCCAAAATCACTTGAATTACCTTTTTTCATTCAGTAACATTAAAAGTAATGAAAGTTCTTGGCCTTCTTGGACATCAACAATATATATATATATATATATATATATATATATATATATATATATATATATAAAGCACACTCTACCAAATTATGACTGGCAAACAAACATACAGCTACAAAGCCAGGGTCAACACCACGCCTGCTGAAAGTTCAGGACGTCCTGGCCTGGTGGGCAGGGCTTGTGTCTTTGGCAGTCCTGTGCGTGCCCGTGTCCAGCAGTGTGGGCTCAGAGATAGGCTCAGCTCTGATACTCTCCCACACACACTTGGCAGATAACACACAGGCTTCCTGCACGCCAGGCCTGCTTCTGATACCAGCCCCGGTATCTAATGGCATCAAGGCTTTAGTGAGGTATATGGACTTCAAACACATTACTGTTGTTCTTTTTGGATTCGCGCTCTACAGGTCACGTACACATATGCTACAGCTTCTCAGTAGGTTGAATGGGGCCAGTGGACCGCAAAGCTTTTCCAACAGTTGCTATGAAAGGGAGAAGATCTAGTGAGCTGACTGAGAACGAGGTGGGTGCGGACGTGATTAGAGGAAAAGCCAGTTAGCTTTAAATACCATAAAGATCTTTATACAACTGTACAGTCAAGTAGTGCTATAGTGAAAGTCAATGTGAATCAGAAATCACCATGTATTTCAATTCCATATCATAATACCAGACCTGCCAACCTGGGAATTTTTTAATCAGTACTGATTGAGTTCATCGCTCATCACAACTTATAACTAAGCACATAGTACCCACTAACTTCACCACCATATCTAGTTATTCAACATACAAGGAGAATATGAAGAAAACAAGAACTTTTTTAATGAAAGGGCAATATATTTAATACACTTTAAATTTTGAAACATGTTCCAATGTTTTTTTTACCAAGAAATTTGGCATATGGTAACTGAAAATCCCTACAAATACGTCCCTTAAACAGAATTTAAACTTAAACATACTTAAAATTTGTTTTGGCCTGTGGCATATTATGTGTCTTAAATACATTGGACATTTTAAAAACAGTACTTGTTGCATTAAGCATTGGCAACAAAAAAAAACAGTTTGTGATTAATATTAAATTTAACTATTGCCTTAATAAAAAACCCTGGACTGATATCTGTTATTATTATAAACATTTAATACCATTTAATGTGTTAAATTACAATTCTCACTAAAATACACTTGAACATGGTGGTGATATTGACCATGTTCAGTAGAATCACTTCATAATTCATATGTACACAGTGTTCTAGACTCTGAACTGATATCTGTTGACTTTATGGATTACTATTAGAAATTGCTATTTTATAAAGTTGTGAATTTTACTTGTGAACTAAAGGCTTATTCTCAAGAACTCCTTTAATGAAAGGGCAATATATTTAATACACTTTAAATTTTGGTACATATTCCAATGTTTTTTTTACCAAGACATTTGGCATATGGTAACTGAAAATCCTTAAATTTCTTAAATACATTGGATTTTATAAATAACAATAAACCTCTAGTTTCTAGAAGATATTAACTGTTCTTTCAGGACAATACAATAAATAATAAACAGTTTGTAATTAATATTAAATTTAACTATTGCCTTAATAAAAAAAACCCTGGACTGATATCTGTTATTATTATAAACATTTAATACCATTTAATGTGTTAAATTACAATTCTCACTAAAATACACTTGAACATGGTGGTGATTTTGGATGCCATTTATTTAAAAACTATACAGTAGAATCACTTCATAATTCATATGTACACAGTGTTCTAGACTCTGAACTGATATCTGTTGAAAACAAGAAATATGTCATCAGCAATGTCCTGTTGTCCACTATAAAGGACATTCCATAAAAAATGATTTTTCATGTAGTAGACTTTATTTTATTTGAAATTACTGAAATTCTCAAACTTTAATTTTTCTGGGTCATGGTAAATAATAGCAATGCTAACATTAACATTGTTATATTTCTGTTTATTATATATCATAGCATATATGCCACCACTAATTTACTACTGCACAGGTCAAGCAACGTGTTACTGATATTTCAGTCCAATGGCAACTCAAGCACTTTGGAGTTTGAACCTCTGGAAAATATTGTCACCATCCAACAAAAAAATCATCTCCATTTTTGTTTATTTTTATGATGAATGGACCAATAGAAATGCTCCAATATCACTTGGATTACCATTTTCCATTCACTTATATTGAAAGTAATGAAAGTTTTTAGAACAAATGAAGGTTTGTAGTGTCCAGCATGTTGGGAATTCCACATAAGAAAGAAAACATTCTTCTGAACTATTTAAATAAGTTGCCATATTTTATCTAACAAATGATTATTATGGTTAATCATAATAGTGTGTTGAAGCAACACTTATAGTTTGCATGTTACCAGAACTCAATAAAATTCAACTGTAAATAAATGTCTTTCGAATCTCACAGTACATAATATTTAAGTACAGGCTAAAGGCCGTCTGAATTACTTTTTTAATCGTGCAGGAAAAAAATAAACATAAGAAAATGTTGATTTTTGATATATTTGATAGGTTTTGGGCATGTTGGAAATGTGTCACAACCTTTGCTACTGTATTTTATTGTATTTTTGTGTCCCAGTATGTTAAATTCAGCAAATCAACAGTAACTGCGCATTAAAATGTGCAGAAAATGTACAATTACTTTCATCTAGAGAATCAAAAATACCCAGCATAAGGTTGCAACTGATCTTTCAATTGTTACAACTGTAATACCTTCATACAATAACAATTGAGCTAGATTTACTCGTCTAAAACTTTGATTGAAAGAATTCTTCATTCACACTATTTTTTAAGTTAATTAAAGTTAATTATTAGTTTTTGTTTAGTTGCTTTTTACCACACGGGTGTCAGCGGTCACCAACCAAGACCTTCAGCCATCGTTGTGTTTACTGTTCTTTCATTGGCTGCCTGTAATTAAATGATCTAACCGGGAGCAGCACCTTCAACATGATTGACAAGAGGTTGGAATACGGGTCGGGACAATTTCTTCATCCTCACATGTTGGACTGATTCCACTTCTCAATAACAGTTACTCACTATCACCTCTTCAGGTACAAAAGTGGTACTACAGTGACTCACAATCACCTCTTCAGGTACAAAAGTGGTACTACAGTGACTCACTATCACCTCTTCAGGTACAAAATAGTATTACAGTGACTCACTATCACCTCTTCAGGTACAAAATAGTATTACAGTGACTCACTATCACCTCTTCAGGTACAAAAGTGGTATTACAGTGACTTACTATCATCACCTCTTTAGGTACAAAGTGGTACTACATTGACTCACTATCACCTCTTTAGGTACAGAGTGGTACTGCAGTGACTCACTATCACCTCTTCAGGTACAAAGTGGTACTACAGTGACTCACTATCACCTCTTCAGGTACAAAATAGTATTACAGTGACTCACTATCACCTCTTCAGGTACAAAATAGTATTACAGTGACTCACTATCACCTCTTCAGGTACAAAAGTGGTATTACAGTGACTTACTATCATCACCTCTTTAGGTACAGAGTGGTACTGCAGTGACTCACTGTCACCTTTTCAGGTACAAAGTGGTACTACAGTGACTCACTATCACCTCTTCAGGTACAAAGTGGTACTATAGTGACTCACTATCACCTCTTCAGGTACAAAGTGGTATTACAGTGACTCACTATCGCCTCTTCAGGTACAAAGTGGTACTACAGTGACTCACTATCACCTCTTCAGGTACAAAAGTGGTACTACAGTGACTCACTATCACCTCTTCAGGTACAAAGTGGTATTACAGTGACTCACTATCACCACCTCTTTAGGTACAAAGTGGTACTACAGTGACTTACTATCACCTTCAGGTACAAAGTGGTACTACATTGACTCACTATCACCTATTCAGGTACAAAGTGGTACTACAGTGACTCACTATCACCTCTTCAGGTACAAAGTGGTACTACAGTGACTCACTATCACCTCTTCAGGTACAAAAGTGGTACTACAGTGACTCACTATCACCTCTTCAGGTACAAAGTGGTATTACAGTGACTCACTATCACCACCTCTTTAGGTACAAAGTGGTACTACAGTGACTTACTATCACCTTCAGGTACAAAGTGGTACTACATTGACTCACTATCACCTATTCAGGTACAAAGTGGTACTACAGTGACTCACTATCACCTCTTCAGGTACAAAGTGGTACTACAGTGACTCACTATCACCTCTTCAGGTACAAAGTGGTACTACAGTGACTCACTATCACCTATTCAGGTACAAAGTGGTACTACATTGACTCACTATCACCTATTCAGGTACAAAGTGGTACTACAGTGACTTACTATCACCTCTTCAGATACAAAGTGGTACTACAGTGACTCACTATCACCTCATAAGGTACAAAGTGGTACTACAGTGACTCAATATCACCTCTTCAGGTACAAAGTGGTACTACAGTGACTCACTATCACCTCTTCAGGTACAAAAGTGGTACTACAGTGACTCACTATCACCTCTTCAGGTACAAAGTGGTTCTGCAGTAACTCACTTTCACCTCTTTAGGTACAAAGTGGTTTTACAGTGACTCACTATCACCTCTTCAGGTACAAAGTGGTACTACAGTGACTCACTATCACCCCTTCAGTTACAAAGTGGTACTACAGTGACTCACTATCGCCTCTTCAGGTCATTGACAATGTGTGATTATTTTATGATGAATGGATCAATAGAAATGCTGTAAAATAGCTTGGAAAAAGTAAGAACAGGTTTTGTCCTCTACTTTTTTTTTATTTGGACAGTGACGATACGCTGTCTGCTCTGTTTTCCTAACACTGAATGATGTAGTTCTATTCGTATTAATCGCTATAAATTTCTCCTTGATTTACATTCAAAGTGACACAACAGATCTTCTCCTTTTGTGTTTTGTAGTCTTTCCTGCTTTGGCTGTTTAAGCCTGAATGAGATCCGAGAGCTCTCATGCCAAGACAGAGAGAGAGAGAGAGAGAGAGAGAGAAGGAGAGACAGAGAGGTTGTTGAACGTGATCTAGAGCTAAAGCGTCTTTAAGCAGGTTCTGTGTGGCTCTGAAGGCTGAAAAAATTGTGGTATTTGGATCAGGTTTCAAAATTATATCCCATCAACTGAGGAGCGCTGGCAAGCAGTGCAGACCAAAAGGTCGAAACCTTGGAAGGATGAAGCTAGTTGGAAAGTTCTGGAACAGTTCTGGGCCTCCGCTGGCCCGAGCTGCACCACCCCATGCTGAGAAAGGCAGCATAAAGAGTGACTGTTTTATCTCTGTCAAACATACAGGCTATGAAAAACACACACACACTGTACACTCAGAAATGAACCAGGGGCTTCGACTCCATAACTAAAGATATGTCAATATTAAGTCTAACCACAATCTTCAAATTTGTTGCCTGTGGTGTTGCAAAAGATATTTATATTCACTGCTGTGTTGCTTCATATCTCCTTTTAGCTACTCTTAAAGTAGGATGGCGTTAAAATTGGGATTTTTGCAATTGTGGTCCCCCCAATGTCAAGGACATTGATTTAGCATGAGTGGAAGGGAACGTGTCCCCACTAATATCCAGCAATTATTGAATTGTCCCCGATCTGTTAATGTATGATTAACCTAGAGGTGCAGAAAGGGTTAAATCACGGTTTCTACTGGAGTCCTACCTCCCCGTAACACATATGGGCCAGTGTGATTGGCTGTGCCTTCCACTGCCGTGTTAGCAGCACCAAAACTGGAAGGAAAGCTTTCCAGTCATATGGGATTTGTAGTTTAATTGAGACATTAAAGTGGACATGAAACATTTCAGTTTGTATGGGGTTTCTATGGAATTAAATATGATGAAATATATTTGGGAGGGAAATTTTTCAAATGAAATGTTTACATGTTAAATTATAATATAGTTATAATTGGTTTGTTACTACCCTATGCTTTTGCGCCAGTGCGCCGCCATCTTGCCCATGCAGAATTGAGGTTGGTTGGTTGGTTGGTTGGTTTGGTTGGTTGAAGATAGCCCAGGAGCATAGCGGTCGTGGTTTAGGAAAAGAGCTTTTTGTTTGCCACACTATGGAAGAAGACGAAGCTGAAAGGGGTTTTGATCAGATTCCTAGAAACCCAATGGCTTATGCGTTCGAACCGGTGAGGAGAAGAAGATTAGTGGTACAAACTCCCATTTGTACAGAGGAGCAGCCAGCGGTTCCCGTACAGGTGGAGAGGGTCGGTAACACTACCTGGTGCAGATGCGGTCACTGCACTGCAATGCCGACTGCAACCAGCAGGCCAACGTGGATCGTTTGCTCAGAGACCTTCCCTGCATAACCCTGAGCCCAACTTATCAGATGGTTTGCTGTGAGCGAGACGTTTTGGAGGTGTCTATGCTCTGTCTACCAACAGATCATTCAGTAAAGTACCTGAACACTGTATTACACTAATAAAGCCTGTAGACTCTCAGCAGATCATTCAGTAAAGTACCTGAACACTGTATTACACTAATAAAGCCT
This sequence comes from Megaleporinus macrocephalus, assembly GCA_021613375.1. Classification (NCBI taxonomy): domain Eukaryota; kingdom Metazoa; phylum Chordata; class Actinopteri; order Characiformes; family Anostomidae; genus Megaleporinus; species Megaleporinus macrocephalus. The sequence goes on along the minus strand of CM038719.1, from coordinate 39,502,054 downwards.
GTAGACTCTCAGCAGATCATTCAGTAAAGTACCTGAACACTGTATTACACTAATAAAGCCTGTAGACTCTCAGCAGATCATTCAGTAAAGTACCTGAACACTGTATTACACTAATAAAGCCTGTAGACTCTCAGCAGATCATTCAGTAACATACCTGAACACTGTATTACACTAATAAAGCCTGTAGACTCTCAGCAGATCATTCAGTAAAGTACCTGAACACTGTATTTACACTAATAAAGCCTGTAGACTCTCAGCAGATCATTCAGTAAAGTACCTGAACACTGTATTACACTAATAAAGCCTGTAGACTCTCAGCAGATCATTCAGTAAAGTACCTGAACACTGTATTTACACTAATAAAGCCTGTAGACTCTCAGCAGATCATTCAGTAAAGTACCTGAACACTGTATTACACTAATAAAGCCTGTAGACTCTCAGTAGATCATTCAGTAAAGTACCTGAACACTGTATTTACACTAATAAAGCCTGTAGACTCTCAGCAGATCATTCAGTAAAGTACCTGAACACTGTATTACACTAATAAAGCCTATAGACTCTCAGCAGATCATTCAGTAAAGTACCTGAACACTGTATTACACTAATAAAGCCTGTAGACTCTCAGCAGATCATTCAGTAACATACCTAAACACTGTATTACACTAATAAAGCCTGTAGACTCTCAGCAGATCATTCAGTAAAGTACCTGAACACTGTATTACACTAATAAAGCCTGTAGACTTTCAGCAGATCATTCAGTAAAGTACCTGAACACTGTATTACACTAATAAAGCCTATAGACTCTCAGCAGATCATTCAGTAAAGTATCTGAACACTGTATTACACTAATAAAGCCTGTAGACTCTCAGCAGATCATTCAGTAACATACCTAAACACTGTACTACACTAATAAAGCCTGTAGACTCTCAGCAGATCATTCAGTAAAGTACCTGAACACTGTATTACACTAATAAAGCCTGTAGACTTTCAGCAGATCATTCAGTAAAGTACCTGAACACTGTATTACACTAATAAAGCCTGTAGACTCTCAGCAGATCATTCAGTAAAGTACCTGAACACTGTATTACACTAATAAAGCCTGTAGACTCTCAGCAGATCATTCAGTGAAGTATCTGAACACTGTATTACACTAATAAAGCCTGTAGACTCTCAGCAGATCATTCAGTAAAGTACCTGAACACTGTATTACACTAATAAAGCCTGTAGACTCTCAGCAGATCATTCAGTAAAGTACCTGAACACTGTATTACACTAATAAAGCCTGTAGACTCTCAGCAGATCATTCAGTAAAGTACCTGAACACTGTATTACACTAATAAAGCCTGTAGACTCTCAGCAGATCATTCAGTAAAGTACCTGTACACTGTATTACATCTGATGTCTTCCAAAGTACTAATACTGAAGTATGAGTATTCTTTCTTCTTGAACGATGCCATAGAAGAACCACTATGCGTTCCCTAAGGAACATCTTATTGGAGGTTGCTTTAAAGAAAGATGAAGAACCTTGTATACCAATGAAAGCTTTTCTCCAGAGCTGTATATCTAACCCAAGAACCCTATAAGAACCTATATGTTTAAGAAGAGTGCAAGTTCATGTAAACAGATGTGCTTCTACTATAGAACCTGAGATCTGGTTCCTTTACTCACCCTGAAGAGTCTCAGTGTGAGCCGGAAGCTCCTCCAGGGCGAGCTGCTCGACAGCAGGAGCAAAAACCCTGGAGCGGCCCGTCAACAGCAGGTAATGTCATCCAGCTAACTGGCTAGCTAGGTTATATAAATTGAGCTATTTAGCATGTAAAGTCGGCGGAGGTTCTTCGGGAAATTTGATTATGTAAGATCTGACTCCTGCTCTCTTCTGCTACGGTAAGAAAGTGAACTATCTTTCTCTCATTCTTCACCCTGTACAATTCATTGCTGCACCCAGGGGCAATACAAAAGTGGCCCCTGTTTGGTTTGACTTTTATAATTCAATAAGAAACTAATGTATGCTATTAGTTTATATGAACTAGGTGTTCCTGAACCAACCTCGTGGCGTCACACCCAGCGCTGGGAAAAGGTGGCGCTACACTTGCTTGGAAAATGAGATTTCGATTGCTTATTATTTTCATTCAGTTTCACTGACAAGTGTTCAACCTATAAGATTTGTTAGAGTGAAAACACATCTTGTGAATTATACCAAATACTCAGTGTTTCATGTCCACTTTAAGAAAGATTGAATTGTTTTCTGGGATTGTTACTTTGTTGGTTTAGTGGACACCAGCACCAGCTTATGCAGTGCTCCATCTGTTAACCCTGATGTATGAGACCTGTTTCATTTGCACTAAGGCTGTGAAGTAAACTGAAGTCTAAACTACTTCTTTATCAGTCATTAGTTTAACATTCATTTATTTTTATCTGTTTCATGAATTAAATTATGGATTGTTATTCACAATAGCACATGTAGTATATCAATCCTTTATCCTTTTAACTCAGAGCAAAGAGAAAACAACAATAACAACAACAACAACAACAACAACAACAAAACAGGCAATGGGGGGGTGGAAGAGCAAAGCTACACCCCTGCCCCATGTTATGTGAGAGACTGAGCCAGACACTGAAGGAAACAGTTTATCTATTTTTGTTGCCATTCTATTGTTATAGACGTATTATATCTCATAGCTTGCACATCATAATACGCCACGTTTGCACACATGAGTGTGACGTGACGCTGTCATGTTGAAACAGGCCTCTACGTTCCTGAAGAAGACGTCATCTAGAAGGCAGCATATGCAGCACCTGCAGAATAAGGCTTTGCATTGTTTTACTGAAATAACCAGGAACATCCCAGGAAAAGATGTCATCGCCATGGTAACATATATCTCTTTTATATCTCATTAATCTTAATATATGTCAAACAGCACCTTCACGCATATGGACACTGACAAAGAAAACTGTATCTCAATTTTGGGAGATTTTCATTTTTCGATATCATTTGAACACGACGGCTGCCCTTTATGTCCTGCGAAGGCTTTATGATGTGTGGACCAATAGAAATGCTCCAAAATCACCTGGAATAAGATCTATTCACATTCACTTACAATGAAAGTTGAGAACATTTTAGGCCTCTGCTGTGACGTTACTACTTTGGAGATACTTTGGATAGTGTGAGCCATGCTTTGGGCACTGATGCCCTATGTACCATGACATCTTGGCGTTTGCTCCTTTGTTGATTAAAGTCTGGATGGTCTCTTTCCTTTCTGGTGATGATGATGCTCATCTGACCACAGCAAGCTTTTCCTCTGTCTTTTGGACCATCAGAGATGAGCTCAGGCCCAAAGTTCTTCTGCATAGAACTGAGCTAGGGCCTTTTTCTACTTGGGCAATACAGATTCAAGACTAGCTTAGACATTCTGAGCTGGCTGTGAATGTTTATTTGAAGATGGGTGGGTGAACATCAATGTGGTATTGACTGAAAAGTTTAGAATCTGGCCAGGTGAGGAAATGCTTTTATTATCATCAACAATGATTGTGACTTTTTTAGAACTATCCATTTACTACATGGCGTTGACAACAATGCTGTTATGCTAAATGCTAAATTCTATATGATAGTCATATGATCGTCATTGCAAACAATGTCCATATTTAAAGAAACTGGCATTAGACATGTAAAGGTTAAGCACCAGCTAATATGAAAATATCAAACACTTATCTACAGCGGAGTTTGAGATCCTAACTTGTGATTATTAAAAGTCAGAAAATGTTTTATTGTTTACAAAGACAATGAATACAGCTTAAAAGACTGTTTAGCTCCGCCCACTGTTCAAAAACTGTTGTAGGTGTTATGTGTGTGATGTAGATGGTGGAACACAGTGCTAGAAGATGCACTTACAGTAATGCACAATGACAGAAAGGTGGTGTTGTTTTTGGCTGCAGTAATTGGATGTACAGTGGACCCCCAGCCTAAAGACCCCCAAATATCCAGAAAGTGGTCTAAACCTAAACTTTAAACGAGCACATAGGAAAAGACCGTCCTCTCACTCCGTCATCTGTAGATCATCTCACGTCTGAAGATTATCTCTATGGGACGTAGGCTTACACGACGACTGGATCTTAAGTCTGACACTGTTCAACAATATGGGCGTGTAAGAAACCAGCGAGAGGAGTTCAAGAGCCTCCGTGTACGTGGAGGTAAACCAGGTAAGCTCAGTTACTGAGCCTGCTTTAGCTGATGTTAGCTAACGTTAGCTTCACTTGCTAAGTTCTGTGGCTGAAGTTATGCTAAGCTAACGTAGTTGAGTTATGAAGATTTATAGTTGTATGAGAGCGAGTTCCACTTTAATCATATCTACTACAATAACTGTACCTCTATATCTGAGTGTAGCTGGTTGCTAGGCGACTGTTATGAATAATGTTGGTTGGTTATTTAGCTAGATACTGTTTACACTCAGGATGAGCTGCTGTTGTGGGTGTGGTTTGACTAAAAGTCTCAGGACTAAGTGATATGGTGGTCTAAAAGTCCCAGGACTAAGTGATATGGTGGTCTAAAAGTCTCAGGACTGAGTGATATGGTGGTCTAAAAGTATCAGGACTAAGTGATATGGTGGTCTATTCCTACATTACAGCTCTTTCAAATTCAAATTCAGGAATATCATCAGAATCTGAAGAAGCAGCTCTGGAACGTTCTCAGTCCAAGTCAGTCATACTGGTGTTGAACCGCGGCGCTGTTTACTGTTGTCCACCAGTGACCTCACATGGTAGCGTTCAGGAGTTTCCGTAGCGAGCTTGAGTTTTTTCTTTTTCAATTGAATTAAAATCGTCTATTTTAAAGCAAATTAAGCAGCAAATTTAATTTTAAGTCATGTTTATATATTTTCAGTATCTACAACAATGTAAAATCACCAAGGGGGTCCATAAGCGGTGCTTAGTCTTGGAGTTTCAAGTTAATGTGCCTGACTGCAAGGTCTTGGTTTACTTCCATTGCATGCTTTACAGATTACGCTTCTACTGTTGCATGAAACGTTGCGTGAAATGAGCACCCCTTCGTTTTTTTTTTTTTAATTTTAAAACAAAAGTCAACGCAGAAGTGTTTTCCAAGCCAAATGTAATCTTTATTTGTCTGTTTCTGTACAAAAAGCACGTTATCACAGAGAAAAAGAAAACAAAGTCAACCAAAAAAAACAAACAAACCCCCAAAAAAAAAACCAAACAAACCAAAAAAAGAACATGCATTTATGTACAGCACGGTGAGCGAGTGAGAGGAAAGGAGCCTCACTCGGAATCCTAAAGACATTAATTAAACATTGTGCTTTGATATACTTTCAATATATTTCATATTTCACAAAGATCGAAAAAGCAGTACCTCTAACCCTTTTCACTCGGAGTTCAACATTAGGAAAAAAAAGAAATGAGCACTAAAGACAAAGGAAGTCCAACCCCGTATTTCACACCCTATTCAAAAACTCAATGCGTTGATGGATCATCGACAGGAGCATGTTTTGTGTGTCTGTGTGTGTGTGTGTGTGTGTGTGTGTGTGCTGAATTTACATGTCTTTTATACAATCGGACACTATCATCCATTAACCCTCGTGGCTTTTGCCACAATTTAGCTTTACAAAGAATTTCGGTGGCACTTTATTTATAGGCTGCCTACATAGGGACGCATGTATAAGCATTCAATAACATATTTATAAAGCAATACTCTGGAAAGTGAGTCATTTTGTGGAGTTATTAAGAACGTGTTAACATAAATGGGCCATAAACGTAGGTGATCGACATTTGTTCCATTCATAACACAAGCTGTGTTAATAGGACATTGAGATTATTAAGCTGTTTGAGTTTGATACCCTTAATTGATCATCATCATATATAAATTCTGATATTTATAAATACAGAAAAATATGTTTTATCCATTGAACTAGGGTACAAAGCTTTTAAACGTATGCTAAGAGAAATTATAGGTATTATTTGACTTTTTAGTTATTATTTTGAGGCCCGTATGATGGGCCCGAGATGGAAACCAGAGCCTTCTTAATAGTAATCACTCTACATAGGGGATTCTAACTTGTATTACATTGTATTACAGTGTCATAACAGTGTTATAAGCAGAACAAATGTCTATCCCTGTAATTTATATCAACGTAATTAATATTTCCTTACATATAACCATCTTGCAAAGACTGCCGTGAGCTGTTTATAAACATTAAGACACTTATAAACAACTTCTACCTTGTAAGTATGTTATTAAATGCTTAGGCACGTGTTGTGAAGTGTCTTTGTCGGCTGCCTTCCAACAAAGTGTTACCAATTCAAACTCGGCATACAAATCACATCCACACGGGGAAACATAAATAATGTAGTGAGGATTTCAGCTCCCAGCCATTTTCATGTCGCCCCCCCCAACCCCCACCACCACCACCACACAGTGTTTCAGAGCAAAGCTTGTTTAATAGTCAGTATGTTTATCTTTTCAGCGATATACTCCCTGTACTGTAAACCGACCACCCTCATCCTAGCCATTATATCAATTTACATCTAAACTCACCTCTACATATACTCATTTATACCTGCACCAGCGGCGTCCCTTCCCAAACCTCCGCCCACCTAGAAGGCGCCTTCACCTCTGTTATGATAAATAATAAAATTATAGCTTTCCTTACTGACGACACCGGTAATGTAGACGAAATCAAGGCCAATTTTAGTCGGGCGGTAGCGAAAACCTATTTAGACCAAGAGTTCAGAGAGGAATCTTCAAACAATTCACCACACGGAAGCCAAGGGAACTGAAATTGTTAAAACTGATATTATTATTATTATTATTGTGTTTTTTTGTGATCTGATGGTCATAATAACCACAAAACAAAACAAAAAGCAAATCTATTGGGTTGGAGCACAGTCTGTTGTAAGGCATCAATTATATATATATATATATATATATATATATATATATATATATATATATATATATATATATATATTAGTGTCTTTTTAAAATCCAGATACTCTGTTTTATGAATTGCTAAAATTACTCATCAAAATTTTTGATTTTCAGTTTTACTATTTAACTTTTTTTTTGATAAAAATCATGTTTGTATCACTACCAACACACAACATGGCTCAGAATTAACCCATATGCGTTCACTATGGAATTTGATAGGAACTATGGGCATTTCTAAACATTTTCAAACACTGTTTTTGTTCATAAACGATCAAAAATACGATTTTTAATGAACACTTGGAACATTATATAGATTTCAATAGATTTCAATAGATTTCAATAGATTTAACCTTTACTCGGCAGTACATACAATAACATATTAAATGAATGCGGGTCTAGGTTGAGCCATGTTGTGCATTAGATGTGGTTAACTTGTGTATCAAAGGGTTAAAAATGGTCAGCTGCTTTTTTTACTTTTCATGTGGAAACTTTTTGAGTAGACTGGACTAATAGTAGTGTAATCTCAACATACAGTGCTGTGCAAAAGTCAGAGACCACCCTGCATTACTTCAGTTCATCAGCATTGCCATTCAATTAGAATTAAGAATTGAATCCCACCCGACTGCATCACTGTCTGCGCAGAGCATGAAGTAAACTGCGTTTGAAGTAAACTGCGTCTATCACACAGCTAACTCCGCCCACTTCATGCTCCACTGATATTTAATGCTGTCTCTACTCCGGCATCCTTCACTGCACTGTGATTGAACTCCAGATGGAGTGAAACCTGGGAAAGGACTAAACTACGGACGTGTGGACTAACATCACTGCTGGACTCTTAATAAAACACATTTGCATATGTGTATTTAATTTTTGAGACTTCTTTTTTTTTTTTTGTATTAAATATATCATTGCTGTCCAAAGAAAAACTTATATCTATCTCCAGATCTCTAATGCCTGGTTCACACTACACGACTGTCTGAGTGGTCAGGTCTTTCAGCCGTTCACACTACACATCTGGTTGAGCTGTAATGGTGAGTCTTTCAGTTGTCGTGGGTTTCACACTACATGACTTGTCGGCAACACGGGGTCACGAATTACACGACTTTCACTCTGGAGAATCACCGACTCATCTGGCACACAAAACCACGTAGAACATACGTTATTTCCAAAGCAAACGTCAACAAACCTGCAGTAGGAGTTGTTACTGAGCTGATCTACTAGAAAGAAGAAAGAGGTATGAAGATAGATGAAGGAACGGGGTCAGCAGGGACTGTCTGTTCTGCAGAGAGAGCTGGAGGTAAATATTTAATATTTTATCAATGAAATCGTACGTGTCTACGCAGACGTAGAGAGATTGATGAACTGTGACGCGGTTGTCTCTACGTGATCCTATTGGCTGTAGCTAGATGCTGCTGTTGACTCACAGTCGCCGACTGGCCTAGATATTAAACATGCTAGACGTTTGCTGAGCATCTGCGATTAGTCGCGAGCACTCGGCGATGGCTCGGCGAGCGTCCTTCAGCCGTTCACACTACACGACTGAGCGAGCGCCGAGTGGTCGCCGATTTGCCTCTGAGCAGAGATTTTTGTTGACGACCTCCAAAATAGTAACATTTACAGGGGAGGACAAAAACTGTCTCAACTTTTAATGCAAGTCAATGGAACCAGAAATCTTCCTAAGCTATTTCGGAGCATTTCTATTGGTCCGTTCATCATAAAGTTCTCACGCATGGTAAACGGCAGCCGTCGTGTTCTAATGTTGTAGAAATATAAAAATGGATATATATGTTTTTCTTTGGACAGTGATGATATGGGGAGTCTCACTGCAACTGAAATATAATAAACTGTTTCGAAAAAAAAAGTGTTATATATCGCTAAAAATGAAGTTAACGAAGGGTGGTCTCTATTTCACATGGCACTGTACCCTACAATCTTTTTTCTTTCTTCTCCTTTCAGGACACAACAGTGATGTACTTCGACCGAATCATACTTTTGCATCAGAGAATCTGCATAGGCGTCTGCATGTGCACTAGGGGGCAGTAGTGTTCAAACCTGAATGAATGGAAAACGAAGCGCGAACTTCTTTAATAGTCAGGTTTTTTGGAGGGGATATTGTGAAATGTTTACAACTTTGCACAGATTAACTTTGCACAGTTTGGGTCTCGACCCGCCCCCCAACCCCAATGCAGCCAATCACAGCCTCAGAGCTCGACCTCTTGGTTGCATCTGAAATCACCTACTAAGTCAGTAGGCACTGTTTAGGTACGCAAGTGTTTAGTGTCCACACAATCTCCAACACGCTACGACCAAGGTCCTTCAACACAAGACCACCACAGTACACGTCCCACCGTTCTTTGAAAGCTCCATTTAGCTTAGTTAGCCATTTAGCTGCAACTCACAGAAGATGAATCAGGAGGAAGCTGCAGTAGCTACGTACACACGGCTAACATAACACTTTCCACCACTTTGAATTAGTTTATGGCTCCAGTTGAATTATGGGACAGCACAATGCATTGCGGTTGCATACTTTAAACCTCCCGAATTAGTAGGTCATCATGTACTGCTAGATGAATACTAAGTATTCGGACATACTTGCTGGCTGAGTAGTAGGCAAGTAGGCGATTTCGGGCGCCCCCTTTGTCACAATCCATAGGACACCATGAACACCTACACTGATGCTGATATGTATATGTTTACATGCATCTTCACAGAAGTATAAATTTGTGTGGATTGCGAGTTGATTGCGAGTCGATTGCAAGTCGGTTGCGAGTTGATTGCGAGTCGATTGCGAGTTGATTGCGAGTCGATTGCGAGTCGATTGCGAGTCGATTGCATTGCATTGAATAGATTTTGCATAAGTAGATGATGATACAGGCTGAGTACGATGTTTGTCCCTCAGATACAAGTCAGTTCCCCTGATTGGACCTATTCCTGATATGACCAACCTGCTGCCAACCATCGTGTTCCCTCCAAATCCGAGCTGAAACAACCTGCCGCCAAAAGTAAAAACCTCACGAGGACTGAGAACAGTCGTGGAAAAGATCTGCGAAACAAAAAAAGCCGGCAAAGCAAGAAACGGCGATGCATATTCCCAACTATTTTTTTCCCTCGTTTTTTTTTTGTTTCTTTTTTTCTCTATTTTTTTTCCCGCTCGCTAAAGATACATTGCTCTTGTTAAGTGCCCCCGACGAAAAGTAGTGCAGTAAGAAATAACTATGATCATACACGTTTCACGAGAACTCACGGGACGAGAGGAAGAAACACAAACGCTGTTAAAAGAAAAAGAAAAGGATGTTAAATATATACGACTGAAAAAAGCGACATTTCTTTTTTTTTCTTTTCTTTTTTACAAAAAAGTAGTGGGACGCATGTCCGGACCAATTTTTTTTTTTTTTTTTTTTTTTCATTTTTGCCTTTTTACAAAAAAAAAAAGTGTATCTCCATTTGACCGTTCACTCTTTTTACAATATCTAAAAGGTATTAAGACATCAAATGTGTTTACATAGATATTTGAGACTATTATTATTATTATTATTATCATTATTGTTATCATTATTCAGGCCTAAATTCACCAAAGAAATCTGGAGAGAAAAAACAAAAACAAAAAAAAAACATACCTTTTATAAATACATACAAAAAAAAGAAAAAATTTAAATGAATCACGAGAAGAAGAAGTTGGAGACGAGAAGTTCTGGTACCTAAAAGTGATTAAAACTGCAAGAAAGCATTCCTGGTTTTAAACTCTACCAAATCCACACACCGGCGACTCTACTGCGTCTACGGCAAACAGGATAAAAAAAAGCAGATTGACACCCTAAACCACGTCGGCCCGGCTCAGCCCGGCTCGGCCCGGCTCGGCCCGGCTCAGCCCGGCTCGGCCCGGTTCGGCCCGGCTCGCCCCGGCTTGGCCCGGTTCGGCCCGGCTTGGCCCGGCCCGGGGCTCTCTCCTCTCTCACGGACGGCTTCTGGTTACATATTTGCTCTGATCACCGGGCCGGAAACAAAGTCGCGGTACACGTAGGTAAGAAAAACCAACACAAGAAACATTACACTTAGTCGTAGCGTGTAGTGACGTCATAAGGAATAACATCAGAGCACCCCCGACTTACACCAGTCCCCTCCACCAGCTCGGCCCGGTCCGCCACCAGAAGCCGTCCCAGGGTCACACATGAGAAGAAACGGGAAACGAACAAAAAACAAAAAAACAAAGCCCATCCGTAGACACCCCCCATGCAAACGGAGCTCCGAAGCCAAGCGGTGGGCCGCAGCCGGAAGCCCCTGTACATTTCCGAACCTCTGTTTGTGAGTTCATGCTGGGATGATCTGGCCGTCCACCTCCGCAAAAGGTCCCCCTCCAGAGTTCCGAAGGACGAAGTCGACATAAATATAAAACGGTGGGATATAACATCTTCTTTTTCTCTTTTTCATTATTATTATTTTTTTTATTCACTCTGTTCTGCTTATCCAGACTCAGCTCTTCTGGGGAAGCTCCTCCGCAGGATGTTAAAGATTGATGATGATGATGATGATGATATTTGCAAAGTGACCGTCAGCTGAGTTTCCAGAGCCGGTGAGTTTGTTTCGGGCTCAGGGAAGCTCCGGGACGACGGGCTCTCGCCGCCTCCTCACATGGGTGGGACGATGAGGCCGGCCATGGCTGTGAAAGAGAGAGGGAGGTAAGTATGGAGAAACAGATAGACGTAGCATAAACAGAAACAACATCCACAACTCCAAATACGGTTTCAATTACATGGATATAATTTTTTTAGTGCATTTTCAGTCTTTATTACTGCTATTATATTGATTTGATCTTTTTTTTTAATTAATTTTTTTTATTTATTTTACAACACTGTTGCCAGCTTGAGTACTTTGACACATTGTAACTAACATAGAAATTCCAGTATAAATAAAGATTACCCTTATTTATTTGTTTGTTTATTTCTTTCATTATTGATTATATTTAAAGGCACAGTGTATAAGGTTAAGTGGCATCTAGTGGCGAGGTTGCAGATTGCAACCAACTGAACACTCCTCCCTTTCCAAGCGTGTAGCAAAACCTATGGTGGCTTTGGGCTTTTGTTTCTTAGGTGCCTTTAGTAGTGCCACCAAGTTCAAGCTGCCGCCTCAATGTTTTAGGCTACTAACGGCGCAACATGGCGCCCTCTGTTGGAAGACGATTTGCCAGTGTATAGATACAACAGGCTCACTTGTAGTCACAACTGGTTACAGACTAATAAAAACATAGTCTGGTTCCACTTCTTATGCATCCTGTATTCATAATGCTTTTATACATGGTAATATGGAGTATATGATGACTTATAATTGCCAGGCGTTAGCATTTATGGTTACTTGCTTATGGTTATTAAATTAATACAATTACATGTATGACAGTTTCCAAAACATGATTTGAACCTAATGTGTAGATGGTGTTATAATGTATTACAACATTAGTGTTTACATGGTTTCTATATGGGAAGATATTATGAGGTCATGCTTTATGAAGTATTATAACTACTTAAGAGACATTATATAAACTTATGTCAGGTACTGTAAGATGCATTTATGGTTATTTGAAACTTAATAAAACTATGTGTATATTATTTTCCAAAACATGATATGAACCTCATGTGAACATAGTGTTATAAGGTATTATAATTCATTACAACATTAGTGTCTACATGGTTCCTATAGCCAGATATTATGAGGTCATGCTTTAGGAAGTGTTATGTATGTTATTATAACTACTTAAGAGACATTATATAAACGTTTATCAGGTACTGTAAGGTGTTATGTATGCTATATAATAATTCATCTTATAATTGCCAGGCATTAGCATTTATGGTTATTTGAAACTTAATAAAACTACATGTATGACATTTTCCAAAACATGATATGAACCTCTGTGAACATGGTGTTATAAGGTGTTATAATTCATTACAACATTAGTGTCTACATGGTTCCTATAACCAGATATTATGAGGTCATGCTTTATGAAGTCTTATGCTATTGTTATTATAACTACTTAAGAGACATTATATAAACTTATATCAAGTACTGTAAGGTGTTATGTATGCTATATAATAATTCATCTTATAATTGCCAGGCATTAGCATTTATGGTTATTTTAAACTTAATAAAACTACATGTATGACATTTTCCAAAACATGATATGGACCTTATGTGTACATAGTGGTATAAGGTGTCATAATGCATTACAACATTAGTGTCTACATGGTTCCTATGGCCAGATATTATGAGATCATGCTTTATGAAGTATTATTCTATTGTTATTATAACTACTTAAGAGATATCAGGTACTGTAAGGTGTTATGTATGCTATATAACAGCTCTTTGTGAATACAGGATTCATAGGAAGTGTTAACCATAGTTTTCTATAATTTATACCATTTCTTATAAATGCCATGGGTTAGCATTTATGGTTATTTGAAACTTAATAAAACTATATGTATATTATTTTCCAAAACATAATATGAACATCATGTGAACATGGTCTTATAAGGTGTTATAATTCATTACAACATTAGTGTCTACATGGTTCCTATGGCCAGATATTATGAGGTCATGCTAATACAAAAGTATTATGCTATTGTTATTATAACTACTTAAGAGACATTATATAAACTTATATCAGGTGCTATAAGGTGTTATGTACGCTATATAATAATTCCTCTTATAATTGCCAGGCATTAGAATTTAGGGTTATTTGAAACTTAATAAAACTACATGTATGACATTTTCCAAAACATGATATGAACCTTATGTGAACATGGTGTTATAAGGTGTTATAATTCATTACAACATTAGTGTCTACATGGTTTCTATAGCCAGATATTATGAGGTCATGCTTTATGAAGTATTATGCTATTGTTATTATAACTACTTAAAAACATTACATAAATCTATGTCAGGTACTGTAAGGTGTTATATATGCTATATAATAACACCTCTTTGTGAATACAGGATTCATAGGAAGTGTTACCCATAGTTTTGTATAATATATTCAATTTCTGCTAATAGGGCCCCCTAGTTTGTTACCGTCTTGGTCCCTTGACAAAGGCAGCTGCAACTATTTACAATGAAGCTGTCCCCCGTTGGAGCTGATGAGTGAGTAAAGGAGCTGAATAGGCCTGCGGAGACGTCCAGGTCGAAACAAAACCAACAAATTATATTATATGAGTTTCAGGGAAGCGCTAGTCTAGCGATGGCCGCTGAGCACGGCTCTACCGATCAGTAACTGAAAGGAGGCTGAGCTGAGTGTTTGACCGTATGGGAGTTAGTCTCCAGGGTCAGGTGATGGACGTGGGACTCACGACAGTCTTCAGCTCGGTACAGCGGACTGTGAGAAACGCCTGACCTGTGAGTAATTTGGAAAGCCGTACTTTGTGGCCTGCTTTAACAGGTTGGCCAGTTTTGATCGGAACGAAGAACCAACTGGGTGAGAGTTTTTAAAGTGGTCCAGCCCTGCCAAAGTGGGGTGGAGGGGTGGGGGGGAGTGGTTGGGTAAACAATCAGACCTCATAGTTATGGATCAACTTTGACCTTGAACATTCCTGCGCTTGGTTTGGTTGGATTGTTTCATGTTGTGTTTTCCGACATAACGACTTAACGAGCATTTTTCTTTTCTTTCCTTTTTTTTTTTTTTTGTTTTCCCGATTGGCTGAGTAGCAGGAGAGGGGCGGGGTGCTCACCCTGTAGGCTGCTCCCATTGGTGCTGGTGCAGGTGGGGGGCGGGGAGGTCTGTGGCCGGACCACGGGGGCGAAGGCGCTCTTCTGTTTGACTGCGGAGATCATATGAAGAGGAGAGAATGAGGAAGAGCCAGCTGAGAGAGGGATAGAGGGAATGATAGACGAAAAACAGACGGAACGGACGGAAAGGGTGGGGGGGGTGAAGCTCCTGGAGGGTGGGGGGTTTGTTTGGGGGGGTATATGCACACACGCACACACATACATACATACATGCGCACACACACTCTCAGGCAAGTGAGCGAGGTGGTTGTGAGGGCAGCCATGCTGGTTATTAGGGCTTAGATGGAGGCCAGAGGGATTATGGGTAGGAGGAGGTAGAATGGGGATGCGAGAATATGCTACCTGAATGGCAAAGTTGATCCATAACTTAGACCCTTCGTACACAGCAAAACCAGGAATGCAATGCTAGACTCAGCATTCGGTTACCATGGTGCCATGGTATACTCGTACAAACGAAGGCTCTCAAATGGTTCTTGGCTTGGATATCCAGTTCAACAAGCTTCAACTGGTATCAACCTTAACACTAGGTGAAGATACTCGTCTAAAGCAGGGGTCTTCAACTCTGGTCCTGGATGGCCGGCGTCCAGCACAGCTGATTCAACGCGTCTGTCAATTGCCAGTAGGTCAGTTACCAAACTGTGCTGGACACCAGGCCTCTAGGACCAGGAGATGGTCTAAGGAAGCATCCATTGGAAGCAGGGGTGGAAAATGTTGGGAGCAACTCAATGTTATGAGTCCTCGTACAAAGATATAAGTGCTCAACTTCCAAAGAATCACTCTTCGTTCTTCTAATGCACCACTCCAAGAACCCTTTTAGACACCTTGTTCTTTTCAACACTGTCCATCAAACGCTTGGGGGCACCCAGATCATCTCCAACGCTGTAATTAACACTGTAAGATGGTTGAAGCTCCCAAAACAATTCTAAACTGAAGGTCCAGATCCAAGAGCCTGAGTTTTAAGCCCGTGTGTCCTCAAGAGCAGACATTTGACCCCATCCAGTCCCAGACTTAGTCCATACTAGGGCTTATTACTTAGTAGCTACATAGACAACAATGGAAAACTTGAGATATTATGAAGTTACTGATGTTAATACTAAGTAAAGACATTAAGATGAACATAAAGTTGAGTGTTAAAACTAAATAGACCCCAAGGATAAGCACAGAGGTGACTTGAAAAGTGACCGTGAGGTATCCCCAAACTCTGGATGGACAGTGTTATTCCACTGTAAGGATTGTAAGAGAAGTAGGGTTTAAAAAAGAAGTAGTGCTGAAAAACCATCCACAGTCTCGTGTACGCTTTTGCGCCAGCACAGAGGGAGAATGAAAAACTACCTTGACTTGGCTTAAGCCCGCGTTCTCGGCGAAGGAATTCAAACGCGCCGCTTCACACCGAAACACAAAGAGAAAAAAAAAAAAAAAAAAGAAGGAAACGCGCCCGGCGCTCCTCAATGAACATTCCACCTTGAGATGCTAAATCCGTTTCCCCGGCCCGAGCCGAGCGCCTTCCCATTTGTTAAAGTGAACGAAATGAAAACCTGTCACAGAACGGCTTCGCTCAGTGTCCGGACTGCCAAACACATGCCAATCAAATGAAACACGAATACTGAATATGTGGGGCGAGTTCTAGCGGGTCGAGCGCAGCTGAAAGACCCAAGAGCGCACGTGAGACCAGTTCTCGGCGCTTTGCGACCTCAGACGTTATTCTTCTGCCATTATTATTATTTTACTGGCTCGGATGAAGCCCGCCCTTAAACCGTAAAGAGCCGTGAAAGGATAATCGGCGATGGCAGCTGCAGGTCAACCAAAGAGTTTAAGCTGCATCTAGAAAACTGGCCAGTCAGAGCACGGCGGGACAGCATGACAAGGATGTTAATGTGTTAGTGAGGATGAAGATGATTCAGAAAGATGAGTTGTGAACCGACAGTGATCACAGCCGGCGAGACTCAACAGACAAACAAAGCCAAGAGCGACTCTTACTTTCCTTCCCAGCTGAAGGGGCTACGCTGACACAGCTAATAGACACATTTAGATATGGAACCATCCGTAACCTGCTCTGTACTTGGCATGGGGCAGCTACAAGAACAGCCCGGAATCCTGTTGCTGATCCATTCAGATCTTTAGGTTTTCAGATACGGCTAAAACCGTACAGGTAGATTACAGCTGCACCTGTACATTAACTACACAGATTCACCTGTATAGGTATATACACATAGACTACAGCCAGACCTTTACATTTAGTCTACAGATGTACCTGCATAGTTACATTGATTGATTGTAGCCATGCCTGTACAGGTAGATTTGAGTCACACCTGTGACCTATACACTACAGGCACACCAGGTAGACTAGCGCCACGTCTATACAAATAGATTACAGCCAGCCCCATACATTTACTATACAGATTCACCTGCATAGGGAGAATATGGCCAAACCTATACAGGCAGAATACTGGGGCACCTGTACAGGTAGATTAGAGTCACACCTGTGACCTATACACTACAGGCACACCTCTACAGGTAGACTAGTGCCATGTCAGCCCCATACATTTACTATACAGATTCACCTGCATAGGGAGAATATGGCCAAACATATACAGGCAGAATACTGGGGCACCTGTACAGGTAGATTAGAGTCTGATCTGTACCTATAGACAACATGCACACCTGTACAGGTAGACTAGAGCCATGCCTATACAAATAGACTACAGCCAGATCCATACATTTACTCTACATTCACCTGCCTAGGTAGATTGTGGCCACACCCATAGAGGCAGAATACAGGGGCACCTGTAGAGGTAGATCAGAGTCACATCTGATCTACTAGACTAGACCCACCCCTATACAAATAGACTACAGCCAGATCCATACATTAACTCCACAGATTCACCTGCAGAGGTATATACACATAGACTACAGGCACACCTGTACAGGTAGACTACAACCAGACCTATACATTTAGTCTACAGATATACCTGCATAGGTACATTGATTGATTGTGGCCACACCTGTACAGATAGAATACAGGGGTACCTGTACAGGTAGATTACAGTCAAACCTGTACAAGTAGACTACAGGCACACCTGTACAGGTAGACTACAGCCACGTCTATACAAATAGACTACAGCCAGACCCATACGTTAACTCTACAGATTCACCTGCATATGTAGATTATGGCCACACATATACACACAGACTACAGGCACACCTGTACAGGTAAACTACAGCTACGTCTATACAAATAGACTACTACCAGACCTATAGATTTAGTCTACAGATGTACCTGCATAGGTACATAGAATACAGGAGTACCTGTACAGGTAGATTTGAGTCACACCTGTGACCTATAGACTACAGGCACACCTCTACAGGTAGACTAGAACCATGTCTATACAAATAGACTACAGCCATACAAGGGCACCTGTACAGGTAGATCATGTCCACACCTATACAAGTAGACTATGGGGTGTGTGTACAGGTAGATAAGAGCTGGACCTGAACATGTAGACTACAGGCACACCTGTACAGGTAGACTACGACCATGAATATACAAATAGACTGCGGTCAAACATCTCCTCTACAGATTCACCTGCCTAGGTAGATTATGACCATACCTACACAGGTGGGCTACAGGGGCAGAGACTAGAGCCATGTCTGTTATAGAGATGGCCACGCCCATACAAGTAAGCTACAGTTACAGCTGGTAGTCGAGATCTTTGCTGGTACAAGTAGACTACACCCACACTTGTACAGGCAGACTGTGGATAGTCTTGTACAGGTAGCCTACAGCTGCACCTGTACAGGTAGACTATGTGCATTGTGGCCACACCTGTAGACTACAGCCATATGCACCTTCCAGGTAGACTATGCACATATGCACAAGCAGATCACCTGCACAGTACAGTTATAGTACACACCTGTACAGGCACCTCTCCAGACACACCTGTACACGTAGACTACAGGTACACCTGTGAGAGAGCGCTAGCATGTTGTTTTGCTATATATAAGTATAACTACTGCTACTCACTTGCGTAGGGGGAGTTGGCAGTGGATCCGTTGAGGAAGCTGGGGGAGCCGGGTACTCCCAGGTTGGTCATGCCTGCAGCACCGTATCCGTTCATGGTGGAGGTGATGGTGTTGTAGTTGGACTGCTGAGGCGTGGAGCTCGGCACATAGCCGCGAGGGGACACACTGTTGGAGTTACGGGAGTAACCTACAGCGCAGAAAGAAAGAGAGGCAGCAGGTTTAGAGGTTTAGAGTCGACACTGTGAGTGCATGTGGTAGAGCAGTGAGGACTAGCTCCCTAGAGCAACCAATAAAACTAGCTGGTATTTGTGGTTCTTTATATGCAGAGAACCTCCAATACGTAAAATATCAGGTTCTGATATTGGTGGCAAAATCTATATCTATATTTTGAGATTATTGGGAACTTCTTTTCAGACGTTTTCAGACGTTTTCAGACGTTTTTAGACGTTATGTCATACTAAACCATCAGCACTGTTAACAATTGGCAGGATATTTCAATGCATAATGCAAAGAAATAGGAATTGAGATATTCTCATATATATATATATATATATATATATATATATATATATATATATATATATATATATATATATATATATATATATAGAAACAATGGAAAACACATGTGAGCATGATAAGTAGCCAGGCAGCATTTCCAAAATAGGTCAGGACGGTCCATAGGTCCATAGGTCCATAGGTCAAATATATATATATATATATATATATATATATATATATATATATATATATATATATATATATATATATATATATTTGAATTAATTGTTTATTTTTTTACGTAGTTCCAAAAATATGTGTACATAGCTGTTATGTGGAAAATACAGTAATTTACTGTATAATTACAGTTATTTACTGTTTTTATGGTACAATGACTTGCTATGAAAGCAATGCCAGCCAATCATTTACTCTAATGTTACAGCCAACAGAATAACATCACTTCTGCAGATTAAATAACATAAAACAGGCAAAAACATTGAAAACCTCAAATGTAAGTACACCCCAGCTGTTTTGACTACAATATGTCCAGTTTCCAGTCTGTGGTGGGACCATCTTGACCTATGGACCACCAGAAATGGCTCAAAATTCCTTCTCTTTTAAACAACATCAGCAGTATACGATCAGGGTTAGTAAAGAGGACAATGAGACAGATGTCAATGCTGCCTGTCTACTTATCATGCTCACATGTGTTTTCCATTGTTTCTATCTCTCTCTCTCTCTCTCTCTCTCTCTCTCTCTCTCGCTCTCTCTTTTTCTGTCTCTCGGCCCCACGTCCTGTCGGATTTCTCAGCAGGAAGGCCACTGATGGAGCGCTTGCCTGCTGGCCGTGCATCACAGAGACGAGAGGGAGTAAACGAGTGCCAAGACACACAT
The DNA here is from genome assembly GCA_021613375.1 of Megaleporinus macrocephalus. Taxonomy (NCBI): domain Eukaryota; kingdom Metazoa; phylum Chordata; class Actinopteri; order Characiformes; family Anostomidae; genus Megaleporinus; species Megaleporinus macrocephalus. Next base: position 39,481,938 of record CM038719.1, on the reverse strand, counting down.
ACACACTTTTTTCCTCCTGCCATTTCCCTCCGTCCACTCCTGGAGCCGATCCTCGAACCCGGGACCCCATCGGCGGACCCGTATCTCGGCACTCGGGTCAATACTTCCGATTCAGATATCATCAAGACATGTTGTTGGGCGTCATTGGGATTGGGATTGAACTACACTGTGCGGAACTGTTATAAGGAATTCAGACACTGTATAACACACAAGTCTTTAATTAAACATTACAATTAGTTCAACACCTGGGCGTGTAATCGTCCGTTGCTTGTTAGCCACGTTAGCCTCAATGTAAGACCAAACTTCAGACGCCGAGCGTGTCTCAGCTGACCGACTACATTTGCTGTTAACTGTGCAAATTCGATTTTTCCGCCGGAATATTCCTTTAAGCCGAGCTCGGGGGAACGTTCACATCGGAATGTTGACAGGGCTGAGTGGGACTAAGCTCATGGGTGTGTGCAGCAATTCGATCCGCTCCATTCTTCCAGAGTGACAGCATGAGAGGACGTCCACACGTCCACGTGCACACTTAACCGCTCCCGCCATCATCCCAGCGCGGCCTTGGTCACTCTACAGCCCTGGAAACCCAACGCCGTGAGCTGGCAATCGATGCATGTGCGCCAAGATCTGATATATGATACGTATCATGCATATATGAAACGAGACCTGCTCTTTCTAATGCAAGCAAAAATAGATACAACGAACTTCGAGTCTTATTTCAGCAGCAAGTGTACAAGAAACTTCAGCTGATATCAAATCTATTGTTGGGTCATATGTGTTAGACGACATATAACATAGTAGAGGTCATTTATTAAACATTGGTTTGAAGAAAATGCTACAGTATGATGTTTCGTATGCCCAGTAAGGGTCAACTGTAGGCCTCACTGTTTGGTTTACATGGGGTTAATGTAGCACTGAGGTTGTATACATACAACATATGTGTTGTTAAATAACATCCTGACCTCGTAAGATTTTCTTAGTTTTTGTTTTATTGGTAAAATTAAATTTTACTTCCATTGCACTGAAGTTTCATGCAACTTCCCTGCAACTGCTGCAAGCATCTCAACTTTAAGAAAGTCAAATTACTGAGAATATACTTACTGCTTAATGCTTACATGGCACGAAGATTATTTACTCAAATTTCATGCAATTTGCAACCTACTACTAGTTGCATGAAAGTTGCATGAAAGTTTCGCCAGCTTAGAAACTTTGGAAAGCAGGTTTTAGGAAAGCAATGGAAATGTTAATGGTGTACTCTGTGTAATTATCAAGTATGTTTCATGCAACTTGTGAGCTGCAGCAAGTTGCGTGAAAGTTTCACCCTGTCCAGCCAGCTTTAATGAATATCAGGTACCTTAAAGTTGCACTGTGAGATTAGTAGCATATATGTGGCTGTGTGTGTGTGTGTGTGTGTGTGTGTGTGTGTGTGTGTGTGTGTGTGTGTGTGTGTGTGTGTGTGTGTGAAAGAGAGGACTGGGGTGTGTTTCTGAAGGCCAAGGCCCTTTTCCCATGACCTCATGGGGTTCCGTAGGTGTTCTTTCTCGATCGAATGAGGAAAGCAGATGAGCGGAGAGGGGGATGAGCGACAAGAGAGGAAGAGAAAAGACAGAAGTGTCAGGGGAGAGACAGAGGGCGAGAGAGAGAGAGAGCGGGAGAAAGAGAGAGACATAGAGAGAGAGAGAGAGGGGTTTCTTGCTGTCTCTCTCCATCTTCTCTCTCCTCCTCCATCATGAGCAGACTGATCTGTTCATCTCTCTCTTCCTGTCAGTGAGAGACAGAGCTGGCGGATGAAGGAAAACATGGCCCCTCGGAGGAGATATTAACCCCCCTCCCCACCCAAACACAAATATTTGTTTTAATACCTTATCAAGACTTAAAGTATGTCCCATATGTATTAAATATAGTCATTATAATGTGTGCTATATGTTTAATATATTATGAATATCTGTATGTGCATATATATATATATATATATATATATATATATATATATATATATATATATATATATATATATATATATATATATATTACAGGAGAGGCCAATATATGCAGCTGTATCTGTGTGTGTGTGAAGTGTGTAAACACGCTGTGTTTTATTCATGCAGCGTCGTTCTTCTGCATGTCTCCACTCATTAAGTGCTTCTGTCACTCACACACACACACACACACACACACACACTTATATACATACGGACGTGACACATTCAGCCTGCAGACAGATCTGTGTGAGTGTTTCACGAGAGCCGGTTGTGCTGAGTGACAGCTCAGAAGCGTGTGTGTGACAGGCATGCCAAAACACACTTGTCTGATGTCCGTGTGGTGGATAAAGATGTTGAAGCTGTTACTGTAAGTGAGTTCAACCCCCCAAAACATCCCACACGCAGACACGAAGAAGGGTGATCACAGCAGGATCCACAGCCCTACGGGTTTTAAGCCTCAGCAGGGGTAGAGGCGGGGCTTAGTCAATGCAATCTATTACAAATAACTCATTACCTCTCTTAATCCTTTTTACTTAATGTTAGTACTATATACTTTTAAGCTACTCCCAAAAACCCTCACTCAGAAATCTCAGTAACCATCATTTGGGGGTCTCTCAGAGTGATGCTGGCCAGTGCAGGTGTCTGTTAGCTAACGTAACAGAATTGGCAGGGCTTTCGTTTTTAAGCACGTTGGGCTGTAATGACATTATGTTGCCAGCAGTTTGAAAAAATTGTGGTGGCTCTTGAAGTCTCTTGGACGGAGCATGTGCTAAGAGGGAAGACGTAGCCAGTGGGTAGAGCTGGCTGAGACTGGATTGAGTAGAAAATCCAACAATAACAGAAAGTAGTCAATAGAAACGGTTAGAACTATAAAGCTTAGAGAGCTGTTTCTGAACCCAAGAATTGGGTGTGGACTGTTTTAGTTTGGGGCCCTTGCTGTTTCAGCACAGGAGCCTTTATCTATTCATATTGGCACGATTAGATACTTTAACAGAACGCTCCCTGACTTGCTCACAGGTAGCACACTTATAGAACAGATATAGAGAACAGGCAGAGATAATGTATATAGAGGAAACACCATGCATGACTAGAGATATATTAGCAATGTGAGTAACACTTTTCTTATTAAGTCAGTAACTTTTAATGTGATTACAAGTATTTATACTGGAATCTGCTTCAAAATGCACCACCAGTCAAAAGTTTGGGCACACATAACTGAACATGAACACTGAATGTGTTGAAGAAAAAAGTTTAAATAGTGAAGTTGGTACACATGTCCAAAATAATATATATATATATATATATATATATATATATATATATATATATATATATATATATATATATACAAACCAAATAAAAATAAAATTTATATATATATATATATATATATATATATATATATATATATATATATATATATATATAAACCAAATAAAAAAAAATATATATATAAACCAAATAAACATTTTATATTGAAATACTACAAAATGTTGTTCAAGAATAACTCCATAAGTGTTGTTTTATAGCTTTTAATATTATTACTATTAAAATAGTGCAAATGAGAAAAGCCTAGGTAGATGTCTCCACACTTTTGACTGATAGTGTATTCACATTACTGTAACAAACACACACTAAGACTCACCCTGGTCTCCCTGTGAAGCCTCAGAGATGTTGACGGCCAGTTGGCTGCTGAAAGAGTTGACCCCCATCATGCCGGAGTGTGCGCCTGAGCCAGTCAGCGAGGGCAGCTGGTTATGGCTGCGGGGGACACTGTAGAGCGCCTCGGTCAGATCAGCCGCTCGCTTCAGAATTATCTCCTGTAGGAGAGAGAATTGTGTGTGTGGTGGGGGGGGCAATTGTTAATATATATATATATATATATATATATATATATATATATATATATATATATATATATATATATATATATATATATATTCCATTCCATTAAATTCTATTAACTTTAAACATCAATTAGTGGGACGAATCGGATCAGTAAACATTAACATATGAGTATAAAAGAATGTGGGTTCACTGATATATATGTGTTGTAACTGCTTATCAGTAATTCTAAGCTATTTATGATCTAATTAATAACCATTAATAAATTGATTCAAAATTATTAATAAATTAATGGCTATTAGATGGTATTGTAAAGTGGTACCCTTTTGCATCATCACTGATTATCATATGTAATGTTATGTATTTCATGCACTTTTGTATATCTGCAGATATTAATCATACTGTATACATACACAGTGTGTTAATGTTTCAGGTTTTTTACAAAATTAATTATAATTTAAATTAAATTTTACATTTTTTTGGGGGAACGAAACCATAATATTGACATACCTGATTATTGTGAGGCATTCCATAAAGAGCTTCCACCAAATCTGCCGCCCTCTTCAACAGCACCTCCTAAACACACACACACAAATGTTTGTTTCTGTGAATTATGGGGACACGACAAAGACTTCCGTTCAAATTCCAGGAGACCAGCCTTAACCATAACTACTACCAGCCTAACCTTGACTTTAACCCTGACCTCAACCTAATCATGTCTTCACCTTCAAATGTAATGATTAGGAAAGGAAGGTCCCCACAACGCGGCGCTCATATATGCACACACAGTTAACACCATAATTCACTTCAATAACAGTTACAGTTGCTTCCATGTTGCATCACTTTATTAACTTAATATAAAGCTTTTCATTACAAAGTTTAATCATTAGTATGACAATCTGAGTGAAAAGTAGAATCATTGTATTTGATATTTAATGATATTTTGCTTTTCTTTATTGACAGGGTGCGCTTGAGACACCACAAGTTCTGCAGATGTTTCTAATGAGTAGGTCAGTTCCACCTGAGAGTCATTTGAACATGTGATTCAACAGAACAATACTAAAAATATATATTAATATGGTCAATTTTACAATTTCACTTCATTGTAATCGTCAGCATTTGCATTAAATTGTTCACAATTCTAAAACTTACTGTTGTTTATGTACAGATATAAATGAAAAAAACATTTTTTGAGGAGGTCTCAGACTTTTGGACAAATAAAAACTTTATAACTTGTTGTTTTTTGCTGGTTACACTGTGTAAACATATTGTAGTGAAATCACATATGGAGTATCTCTCCACCATGAATAAATAAAGAAATCTCAAGTATATAGTAAAAGAAGTTAACCATTTATTCTTATGTCCACCCATCCATCTATGATCTTCCACTTTATCCCGCTAGTCGGGGTCACGGTGGGGGCTAAAGCCAATCCCAAAGTCAAAGCATGGTACACCATGGACAGGTCACCAGTCCGTCACACTCACACCTACGTTCAGTTTAGAGTAAGGATCCTAACATGCATGTGTTCGGACTGTGGGAGGAAACCAGAGTACCTGGAGGAACCCACTCAAACACAGAGAGAACATACACACTCCACACAGAACCACCCAGACCGGGAATCCAACCCAGATCATCTTACTGTGAGGAGACAGTGCTGACCACTACATTGTAATATATTAATCTGTGATTAAGCTTTAAGAGGCTCTTTAGATGTCTGGTTCCAATCTCTACCACAGTTTCTCCAGAATTGAGCGTGTCCTTTAAAAAGAAATCTTTTTTTTTTAATCCAAAAATTTCATTTTCTCATTGAGTGTTGTTTGAGGAGGAACTGGAGTCAGAACGGTGAGCAGATGACTGCAGAGCTAAAAAAACAAATCCCGTGCACAATGTCAGAGACTTTGCTTTATGATTATTTAAAAACAAGACACTGCCAGTCAAAAGTTTGGAAACACATACCCAGGTTCTTCTTCTGTGTACTGTATTAATAGTAATAATATTAGTGAATAAGTGTGAAGAGATCAGAACTATAGAATCAGAGGTATGGAATTATTCCTGGAGCAGAATTAAACATCTGGTTGTGTTTAAAGAATGTTTGGAGGGTCTTTTAGAAATGAGCTCATTTGCTCTGATGCAGGTTTACATACTTTGAACATTCTGACCAGCAGCTTCATGAGGAGCCACATGAGCTGCTTCTCTAACAGGACTGAAGAAGATAGTGTAGATGCTGAGATCCTGTTCTGATAAACAGGTTTGGGGGTTTTATAGCTCTTATAAAAATATACATTCTCATTTTTAGTAATATTTGTGTACATGGGCTCCAACCTCACTATTTACACTCGTCTCTCAACACATTCAGATCTGAACCTCTTTATTCTTATAGGCATATATATTCAGTTAGGTGGACATGCATTATATTATATTAGTATTATATATAATCATAATTACATATAAAAACTCAGAGGTTTCCACCCTGAATGGCTGTGTTTAGGTCTCTTATATAGTTTAATATAAAGAAACAGGGTCTTAATTCCTAATTATGAAGAAATGCTGATTTCCTCTTTAAAGCTGAGCACATTTGTCTCATTTCCACTGTACAGATCTCGCTGAGCCGCACTTGCATGTCATAAATGTGTACATAAAATATGTCAAACCAAATTGAAGTGAAAAATTTCTGTGAAATGCTTATTAAAAAAAAAAAAGAAAAAGAAAAACAGCCCTTTCATGCTCAATTAGGTGAACCGTGCTGAACCCAAACTGTGATATGCGGGTGCAGAGTTTATGTGTTAAGACGCTGAAAGTATTAAAACGTAATTATTATTAAAGAGCAGACACGGCAGATACACGCACGAACAGCCAAAAGAACGACGTGACAAAAGCGAGCACGGAAAAGAAAAAAAAACAGCTGCCTGCATTTCATTTACACCACACACACACACATACACACACACACTCAAACACACCTAACCTGTGCCAAAACACACGCTGTCTCTATTTCTGGCTTGTGATCTGTTTAAAGGGCCCATACCAAGCAAAACCAAACTGTACAACATGGGACGGTTCCATACAGTCCATACAGTCCAGATATTAGAAACTGACCTGAGGACAACTAGTTTTGAATTTAATGTTTTTGTGATGTCACAAAAACCAACACAGTAACATATATCTGCCTAGAGAGCTTGTACTAGTTTAGCCTCAAGCACTTATGCTCATGCTCAAGTTAGAACGGTTATGCATATGTGTGTGTGTGTGTGTGTGTGTGTGTGTGTGTGTGTGTGTGTGTGTGTGTGTGTGTGTATCAGCTGTTGTGACACAGTAACACAAATAACTTGTTAGCCCTTTAACATGAAATATATATATAAAAATAAAATTATTTAAATAAAATTAATAATATATATAATATAAATAAGAAAATAATATATATATATATATATATATATATATATATATATATATATATATATATATATATATATATATATATATATTATAATAAAGGCTTATTATAATTGTTATGATAGACATAATAAACATATAAAATTAAATGACCTATAAAAATAGATTTTACAAATTTATATTTTCCATATGGGCCCTTTAACATGCACTATGCTTGTCAAGCTCCCAAATGCATTAATACTAAACCTAATAAAATACAATAATCATAAAACTAATAAAAAGTAAAGAAGCCACAGAAGAATTATAGTGAAGCTTGCTGCTGCACTAAACATTCATTCTTCTTCACTAATCCTCCGAAAGGGTAGATCCATCCAAAAATGATAACTGTAACTACACTTCCTGTAGCCAGGCTTACTCGTCTCCTACAGTTGTGCCACAGTAGTGTGGATAGTGAGACTTTCCAATCACATACAAGTAAATACCCGCGTCTGATGATGTGCTACAAGCACTTTAGGGTGGATATGTGTTTCGTCTGTTAGCTGGTCACTGCAGACGGAAGCCAGATAGTTATTTCTGTCATGCATGGGTTCCCAGTGGTTGGTGATATATTTGTACAAGCCAGGCTGGAAACTGTAGTGAAGGAACACTGATGGATGAAACCACGAACGGGCTAAAGGAAACAAGCCTGCAGTCCAGAGTTCTACATGATAAATAACGTACTCAGCGCTGGTTTAGGCTGGAGCGCTCAGCGTATGTGAAGTGTATGACTGCTTCAGAGGCGCTGAGGTGAACAGTGAATAACAGTGAATAACAGTGAATGAAGTGAATAACAGTGAATAACAGTGAATGAAGTGAATAACAGTGAATAACAGTGAATTAAGTGAATTACAGTGAATGAAGTGAATGAAGTGAATTACAGTGAATAACAGTGAATTAAGTGGATAACAGTGAATAACAGTGAATGAAGTGAATAAAAGTGAATAACTGTGAATAAAAGTGAATAACAGTGAATAACAGTGAATAAAAGTGAATAACAGTGAATAACAGTGAATGAAGTGAATGAAGTGAATAAAAGTGAATAACAGTGAATAACAGTGAATGAAGTGAATTACAGTGAATAACAGTGAATAAAAGTGAATAACAGTGAATAACAGTGAATGAAGTGAATGAAGTGAATAAAAGTGAATAACAGTGAATAAAAGTGAATAACAGTGAATAACAGTGAATAACAGTGAATGAAGTGAATAACAGTGAATAACAGTGAATAAAAGTGAATAACAGTGAATAACAGTGAATAACAGTGAATGAAGTGAATGAAGTGAATAACAGTGAATAACAGTGAATAAAAGTGAATAACAGTGAATAACAGTGAATGAAGTGAATAAAAGTGAATAACAGTGAATAAAAGTGAATAACAGTGAATAATAGTGAATGAAGTGAATAACAGTGAATAACAGTGAATAACAGTGAATAAAAGTGAATAAAAGTGAATAACAGTGAATGAAGTGAATAAAAGTGAATAACAATGAATAAAAGTGAATAAAAGTGAATAACAGTGAATAACAGTGAATAACAGTGAATAACAGTGAATGAAAGGCTGGTACAGTTTGATATGCAGAGTGACAGCAGTCTCGTGGTTCATTATCAGTAGTGAGTTTTGGGTGAAGTGGCCCTTTAACACTTAATGACCTGCGGTGCTCCCTCCGCTTCCAGACACGAGCTTATTACAGACGCTGCAGCTGTTTATTACATTTCTAATTCAGGCTTTCAATTCAGAGTCTTTCCATAAACAGCAATACTCTCTCTCTCTGTCTCCCTTTCTTTCTCTTCCTCTTTCTCTTCTCTCTCTCTTTCTCAATCTATCCCTCTCTTCTATTTCTCTCTCTCTCTGTCTCTCTCTCTCTTAATATTTTTTAATCTTATTTTTCTTTCTTTCTTTACTGTCCTTTCACTCTGTTTTCTTTTTCTTTCTTCCTCTCCTTTTTTTCTTTTTTTTTTCTCCATACATCTCTCTCTCTTTCTCTCTGTCTCTGTCTTTGTCTTGTTTGTTTTTCTGTTCTCTCGCTCCTGTTCCTTTCTTTCTCTCTCTCTCTTCTCTCTCTGTGTCTCTCTAGTTTTTCTTTCTCTCTCTCTCTCTCTCTCTCTCTCTCTTCATGTTTTTATTTTCCTTTCTTTCTTTTCTTTCTTCCCTTTTATTTTCTTTTTTTCTCCATCCATCTCTCTCTCTCTCTCTCTTTAGTTTATTAATCTCTTTCACTCACTTTCATATTTTCTCTGCATTCCATATTCTCTCTCTTTTTCTCTCTATTTCTTTTTCTTTTATTCTCTCTAGTTTCTCTTTCTTCCTCTCTCTCTTCTCTCTCTTTCTCTCTAGTCCTCTCTATATTTTTCTCAATCTATCCCTCTCTTCTATTTCTATTTCACTTCTCTCTCTCTTTCTGTCTCTCTCCCTGTCTCTTATTTTCCTTTCTTTTTTTCCTTTCCTTTCACTCTGTTTTCTTTTTCTTTTTATCCTTCCTTTGTTTCCTTTTTTCTTTTTTTCTCTATCGATCTCTCTTCTTTCTCTCTCTTTCTCTCTCTCTCTCTGTCTCATTTTTTTTCTATTCTCTCCCTCTTTCACTCTCTTCTCATATTTTCTCTGAATTCCATATTCTCTCTCTTTCTTTCTCTCTCTCTCTTTCTTTATTTTTCTTTTATTCTTTCCTATCTCTCTGGCTTTCTTTTTGTCTTGTGTATACTCTCTCTCTCTCTCTCTCTCTCTCTCTCTCTCTTCTCCGTTGCCCCCGGGCTGCTTTCTCTCCACTCTAAAAGAGGAAAGATCCAATCACAGCTCCTGATCTGGCCCAGCGGGTCGCCGTGGCGATCCCCTTTTAATAACAATAACACAGCTAATAAATAGATAAATACAGGCTGGCGCTGCGAGTGTGAGTCGCGGCCAGAGAGGCTAAACAGGGCAGACACACACGCACACATTCATAAACACCTCTCTCTCTCTCTCTCTCTCTCTCTCTCTCTCTCTCTCTCTCCCCCCCCCCCCACCACCACCACCACCACCATCCCTCTGAGTATAGCTGGTATTATGGCAGCCTCTGCTGGAGGTCTCTGGGGTATTGCACTGAGGTGGGGCACATACACACACACACACACACATGTACATGAGTACGAGTGTCGGAGGAGATGAACAGAACAACAGCGAGATCACTGTACTGGTAAAAAAGACCCCACAGCCTGTTTTCAGGACTTTTTTAGGCCCCGCCCACAAATACCCTAAAAAAAATAACCCAATTCAGTCAGTGACACACCTTTGTAGACATTAAATAGTATGGAGCCCCTGAAAGAGTGTGGTCTATATTTTAGGTAAAACCTAGTGTGGTTAGATACTATCAGGTGAGCACCAGATACTATGTACTATGTGGCAAGCACCCGACACATGACATCATCAAGTAGTGAGCACCAGACACTATATTGTGAGTACCCATGACTATCTGATCAGGCCTCCATACTATGTTGTGAGCACTCAATACTCTGAATTGAGCACTTCATATACTGTATAATAACAAATGGCTATATCTGGTGCACACCACATAGTATCTAGGGTGCAGCTGAAATGATCTGGTGCCCAACATACAGTATCTGGTGCAAACCTAAACGTATCTAGTGCTCACCACATATTATCTGTTGTCCACCAAGTAGTATCCGGGGTGCATCTGAAATTATCTAGTGCTCAACACATAGTATCTAGTGCTTACCACTCAGGATCTGGGGTGCAGCTGAAATGACCTGTTGCTTACCACATAGTATCTTGTGCACAGCTGAACTTATCTAGTGCTCACCACATAGTACCTGGTGCACACCACATAGTATCTAAGGTGCAGTTGAAATTCTCAGGTGCTCAACACAGTATTTTGTGCACACATAAATTTATCTGGTGCTGAGTACGTAGTATCTTGTGCACACCACATAGTATCTAGGGTGCAGCTGAAATACTATCTGGTGCCCAACACACAGTATCTGGTGCAAACCTAAACTTACCTAGTGCTCACCACACAGGATCTGGTGCACACCAAATAGAATCTGGGGTGCAGCTGAAATGACCCGTTGCTTACCACATAGTATCTGGTACAAACCTAAACGTATCTAGTGCTCACCACATAGTATCTAAGGTGCAGTTGAAATTTTCAGGTGCTCAACACGTAGTATCTTGTGCACACCACATAGTATCTAGGGTGCAGCTTAAATATTATCTGGTGCTCAACACAAAGTATACTGTGCACACCTACATTTATCTTGTGCCTATCATATCATCTGGTGCACACCACATCATATCAGCATTGCCACAAAAATTCTTCTGTGCTCAACACATGGTATCTGGTGCAAACCTGAACTTATCTAATGCTCACTACATAGTACCTGGTGCACACCACATAGTATCTAAGGTGCAGCTGAAATTCTCAGGTGCTTAACACATAGTATCTGGTGCAAACCTGAACATATCTAGTGCTTGCCACATAGGATCTGTTGTCCACCAAGTAGTATCTAGGGTGCAACTGAAATTATCTAGTGCGCAACACATAGTATCTGGTGCAAACCTGAACTTATCTAGTGCTCACCACATAGTACCTGGTGCAGTTGAAATTCTCAGGTGCTCAACACATAGTATCTTGTGCACACATGAATTTATCTTGTGCTGAGTACGTAGTATACTGTGCACACCTAAATTTATCTTGCTCAACAAATGGTATCTGGTGCAAACCTAAACATATCTAGTGCTTACCATATAGTCTCTGGTGCACACCACATAGTATCTAGGGTGCAGCTGAAATGATCTGGTGCCCAAAACATAGTACCTGGTGTAAGCCTAAACTTATATGGTGCTCACCACATAGTACCTGGTGCACACCACATAGTATCTAAGGTGCAGCTGAAATTATCCGCTGCTCAATAGTATACCGTGCACAACTAAATTTATCTTGTGCTTATCATATAGTATCTTGTGCACACCACATCATATTAGCATTGCCACTGAAATTCTATGATGCTCAACACATGGTATCTGGTGCAAACCTAAACATATCTAGTGCTTACCATATAGTCTCTGGTGCACACCACATAGTATCTAGGGTGCAGCTGAAGTGATCTGGTGCCCAAAACATAGTACCTGGTGTAAGCCTAAACTTATATGGTGCTCACCACATAGTATCTGGTGCACACCACATAGTATCTAAGGTGTTGCTGAAATTCTCCGGTGCTCAGCACAAAGTATCTGGTGCAAACCTGAACATATCTGGTGCTTACCGCATAGGATCTGCTGTCCACCAAGTAGTATCTGGGATGCAACTGAAATTATCTAGTGCTCAACACATAGTATCTGGTGCAAACCTGAACATATCTATTGCTTACCACATAGGCTCTGGTGCACACCACATGGTATCTAGGGTGCAGCTGAAATGATGTGGTGCCCAAAACATAGTACCTGGTGTAAGCCTAAACTTATATGGTGTATAATATATATATATATATATATATATATATATATATATATATATATATATATATATATATATATATATATATATATATACCTCATCTTTTCAGATTCTGTTAACTATAACAAGCATGATGACTATATTAAATAAAAATGAGCTGAAAAAAAAATTATAAACATGTCATGTTTTTATTTCACAGAAATCATTAGGCCTAATCTGAAGGCCTAGAAGGCCCTGAGGGTTCCCCACTGCATTCCACCTAATGAGAGCGCGCAGACCCACTACATTTAGAGTGCGCTATTAATTTCAGATGATGTTCCACCAGTAGTTACAAGTGAACGAGTTAGTGGGCGGAGCACTTTATTACTGTGAAACAACTGTACACATACTGTTCCGCCGTACTGAGGCCAAGTTCAAGGAAAGCTGTTTCCTTCTTTGTGTTGCAAATCTCTGGGGTGATAAACACGATCCAAACGAAAGAAAAGAAATAATACTGTCGACTAAAACAACAACAACAACAACAACAGCAACAAAAGAAGAAGTAGTGAACGAGACCAAACCTTAATGATTGTAAATTCTTACACAGAGAACAAAACGAGAAACATCCAGAGAGGAGCTGGTGGTGACAGACGAGGGCGGGGAGAGAGGTGAAAGAAAACAAAGAAGGAAAGAGGCACAGGGGAGAAAGAGAGAGAGAGAGTGAGAAGAAAGAGTGAACACAGAGAGGAAAGAGCGAAAGGGAAGGCGAAAGAGATAGATGGAGAGGGATGGAGTGAGTGAGGGAGGAGAGGGGGGTGGGTCGGGGAAAGAGGGAGAGAAGGGGCGGCAGGACCAGCTGGAGCTTCTACAAGCCTGTCATTACTGCAGTGTGTGAACTACAGCTTCATACCTTACACACCCAGCTTCGGATTACACACACACACACACACGTTTTTAATACAGTGTGAGGACAAATATATGTCCCATATGTGTTATATAGGCTGCAGATGATGAACGGATCTCAGTACATAAAGTTAAGGTCATGTTTTCTTTCTTTTGTATAGTTTAAAGTTATATTAATTAAAGTTACACCAATTAGCACCTTCCTATATGTGGTAATGATATAAATCAGACGTGGTACCTATACATATATGCATGTAAGGACCTACATACAATGTTATAATAATTATATATTTATTTCATAATATATATAAGTACCTACAACTATGTTCCAGCATTCTTATATGTACCTCTATATATATATATATATATATATATATATAAAACCAGACGTTAAATAATATTTCTCATATATGTTATGTAGAGGTACATATACATGTGTAAGAAGAAGAAGTATTATATATATTATATATACTATACACATAAGTGTCTATATGTAAGTACCTATAAAATAAAGTCCTGTATAATTTTATATGTCTATGAGTACATGTCCAGCATGTATTATATATATATATATATATATATATATATATATATATATATATATATATATATATATATATATATATATATATATACAGTAGTACTATATGTAATAAATTCGCCCATATGTACATCATATAAGCATCTCTATGTAATAGCAATAGTAATATATAAAATAACATATCATTTTTACCTGAAGGTATATGAAAACTAAATATAGACACAGACACACCGTGCCCTCGACACCCCCACAGCTCAACCTCCACAGCATCATAACTGCCGCCTTATTAGAGCAGCTCCTAAACTAATCAGGCTCATATGGTCGACATGCTATACCGTATCAATTAACTCTTAACAGCCCCACGTCAGTCAAACACCGGAGCTCTAGCAGAAACAAGCAGAGTGTATCCTTCATTTAAAGGTTCAGTAATATGTAAATAAATGTATTTAATATATATAATAAATGTGTGTAATATATAGTATTATATCAGTGTGTAGCAGTAAAAAAATGAATACATCTGAAAAAATCGAGACTCAAATCTTTATAACTCAGTCGTATGTTTCTTATCAGCACCACTCTGGACCATACTGGCTCTGGAGCTAGCTTCTCTGGACCAGAGCACTCTTTGAATTACTTTGTTTATATCTTAAAACAATAATTATGCATATGAATTCAGATGGATTGCCTTTTAAACAATAAACTGATTTAAATAGATTTACCAAAGAGATACTCAGCAGTACATACAGTAACATAGGAAATGAATACGGGTCAAGTTTAATATATGTGTATGTGGTGTCCCAGGTGGCTGCTAACCTCTTAAATGCCCCAGACCTACCAGTGGGTCCAATGTTTACTACACACTTCTATAACCTAAGAGCACCTCTATGCAATCCATAAGGTAATAAGCCTGGAGTATATCTTATCCCAGATGGTTCTTTCTTTGTTGCAGTGTAACCAGCTAGTAGTATTTCAAACATCCTCAAATATCCTTCAGTCCACCTTCAACACGCATCATCATCAGGGTTTCGTATTTAGTTAGATGGAAACATCTCACTTCAGAGATTATTGCAGCACAACTGTGGGAGGCAGGCAGCACGGTTACTGATAAAGTAATAGCTGTGTAGTTGCACATGAACAACACATGCAACAACAATGCAACTACTAGTGATGGAGCCACTGTTGCATGTGGATTTCAGCAATACAGCAAGATCTTCTTGGTTAGTATGGCATATTATCTCTCATGTAGTTACACACTGGTAATTAAATGAGTGTTACTGCATTTGTTACCCCCTCGTTTAACCCTTTGATGCACAACCTGGCTCAAAAGTGACCGACTGAGATTTTATTTATTATTATCATCTTTGCAGTAAATTCATTTCATCATTCAAGCTTCCATACATTTCTCAATTTACTAATTTTTGATTATGACAAATCCTGATTTCAGCTTTATGTGCTTTTTTTAAAAATAAAAACAACATGGCTCTATTAATTAACCCTTATGTGTTCACTATGGAGTTTGATAGGAACTGTTGACGTTTGTAAACATTTGCAGTCATTAATATAAAATATAAATTAATGATTTAAGATCAAAAACAAGATTTTTACAGAACTCTTATAACATTAAAGAATTAAATCAACTGATTTATATAGATTTACCAAAGAGATACTCAGTAATACATACAGTAACAT
>CM038719.1:39443619-39461119 GCA_021613375.1 Megaleporinus macrocephalus | reverse complement strand
AATGCTTTCACAAACACTCAGACATAATTACACGCACACAGACACCGAGCGCGCGTCCGTCCACCGGCCTCGTCGTCCGCGGCGATTCTGTTTTCATTAGACAGGCACGGAGCTGACGCTGCCCAGGAAGCAATCGTCCCTAAGAGACAGTGTGTGTGCACGTATGAGTGTGAAAAGTGGACGGAGGTTACAGTTTTCCTGTTCCACCTTAAATGGAATTGCCACACCATTTAAGGTGGAAATAGGAAAACTGGTGAATGAAAAGCTGAGCTGGGAACAGTGAATGTGTTGGTGAACACTGGTGACACATTCAATACCTCACATACTTCTTATACACTACCAGTCAAAAGTTTATATATACATATACATATATATACATATCTCTAAAGCAAACATTTGACTGTATTTAAATGTAAAAATGAGAATTTATATTTTTATAAGAGCTATAAAACCCCCAAACCTGTTTATCAGAACAAGATCTCAGCATCTACACTATCTTCTTCAGTCCTGTTAGAGAAGCAGCTCATGTGGCTCCTCATGAAGCTGCTGGTCAGAATGTTCAAAGTATGTAAACCTGCATCAGAGCAAATGAGCTCATTTCTAAAAGAGCCTCTAAACATTCTTTAAACACAACCAGATGTTTAATTCTGCTCCAGGAATAATTCCATACCTCTGATTCTATAGTTCTGATCTCCTCACACTTATTCACTAATATTATTACTATTAATACAGTACACATAAGAAGAACCTGGGGAGGTGTGTCCAAACATTTGACTTTTTAGTGTCCTCCATTCTGTTTTCCACTTCTAGCTCTTCCTCTGAAGTTTGTGAAATCACGTGACTGTAAACAAACTACTGGTTGCTGTGATATTAGGACACTATTAGGGCTCTATAAGGGCATTACTGGGGGTCTTGGTGGCTGCAGATGTGTTGCAAAGCTCCTTCTGTGCTATCCCAGGTGATTGCTAATGTTTTGCTATGTCATTGACCTCGTTTGTTGTAGTTTTGTTTTTGATGTATTTTCAGAATTAAATCATGATACAACTAATATCTCAAATATCGTCACCGCCCATAGAAAAACATTTATTTGGGGATTTTTATTTTTCCCTTCCATTTAAAAGCAGCAGCTGCCCTTTACATTGTGTGATTGTTTAATGATGAATGGACCAATAGAAATGCTCCAAAATAGCTTGGAAAACATGGTTCCATTGACTTACATTGGAAAACATGGTTCCATTGACTTACATTGAAAGTTAAGACCGTTTTTGCTCTCTCCTGTAAAGTTGCAATTTTGGAGCTACTTGTTTTTCATTGGACAGTGACGATATCTTTGTTAGTAGCAAACGTTTGGGTTAAATATCTCATATTTTTCTCTTCAGCCCTTCTCTTATCCTCTCTCTCTCTCTCTCTCTCTCTCTCTCTGTCTCTCTCTCTCTCTCTCTCTCTCTCTCTCTCTCTCTTGCTTTCGCTTTCTCTCCCTCCCGCTCTCTCACTCTCTCTCACTCTCTCTCCCCATCTTATTGCTTTCCTGTCAGTAGGATTGTGAATAATCAGGCCAGTGGCCACTTTAAAGTCGGCTCGATCAATATGCACTGTCTTCCACTTATCATCATCATCATCATCATCAACACTGTCATCATCAACATCACCGCCATCATCATCTCTTATCTTACACTTCCACTCTGCCTGACTCTCTGCTGGCTCGTAGATCTGATCACAGGCTGGAGAAACCCTGTACACACTTTCACGTCTCCTGTGTAAGCTGTGCTTCTGGTCTTTTTAAACAGCGAGTTGTTAAAGCTGCTGTATGTCAGTTTTGGGGAGTTGGAGACCTCTGTGGTGAAAATGTGTAACTGCATGCAACCTGAGAAAGTAAACTATAAAACATAGTTCTGCAGATAGATAGATAGATAGATAGATAGATAGATAGATAGATAGATAGATAGATAGATAGATAGATAGATAGATAGATATAACTGGTGTAAACTGGATAGATAGATAGATAGATAGATAGATAGATAGATAGATAGATAGATAGATAGATAGATAGATAGATAGATAGATAGAACTGGTGTAAACTGGATAGATAGATAGATAGATAGATAGATAGATAGATAGATAGATAGATAGATAGATAGATAGATAGATAGATAGATAGATAGATATAACTGGTGTAAACTGGATAGATAGATAGATAGATAGATAGATAGATAGATAGATAGATAGATAGATAGATAGATAGATAGATAGATAGATAGATAGATAGAACTCTTGTAAACTGGGGAGTTGGAGACCTCTGTGGTGGAAATGTGTAAGTGCATGCAACCTGAGAAAGTACACTATATAACATAGTTTTGTAGATAGATAGATAGATAGATAGATAGATAGATAGATAGATAGATAGATAGATAGATAGATAGATAGATAGAGAAGAAAAAGAGCGCAAAAGAAGAACAAGACTGAAAAAAGAATAAAAAAAGTATGAAAGAGCAAGAAAGTGTGTGCAAGAGGGGGAAGAGAGAGAGAGATAGATAGGGAGAGACACGGAGAGGGAGAGAGAGACAGAGAGAGAGATAGAGAAAGAGGGAGAGAGCGAGAGAGGGAGAGGGCGAGATAGGAAGAGAGAGAGAGATAAGGAGAGTAAGAGAGAGATGGAGAGATAGAGAGAGAAAAAGAGAGAGAGAGAGACAGAGAGAGAGACAGAGAGAGAGAGAGAGAGAGAGAGAGAGAGAGAGACAGAGAGAGAGAGAGAGAGAGAGAGAGAGAGAGAGAGAGAGAGAGAGGAGAGAGAGACAGAGAGAGAGAGAGAGAGAGAGAGAGAGAGAGAGAGAGAGACAGAGAGACAGAGAGAGAGAGAGAGACAGAGAGAGAGAGAGAGAGAGAGAGAGAGACAGAGAGAGAGAGAGAGAGAGAGAGACAGAGAGAGAGACAGAGAGAGAGAGAGAGACAGAGAGAGAGAGAGAGAGAGAGAGAGAGAGACAGAGAGAGAGAGAGAGAGAGAGAGAGATAGAGAGACAGAGAGACAGACAGAGAGAGAGAGAGAGAGAGAGAGGTATAAAGTGACTCCAAACAGCCCTGAGGTGAGCACATTGGTCTGCTCTGCTCTGCTCTGTAGACTTAGCAGTCTTTTATAATTAATGATGATTCTATAGAAACACCGGGGGGCTTCTGTTCCAAACCACACACACACACACACACACACACACACACACACACACACACACACACACTCCTCTGTTTCACACTCTTCTATTCATACAAAAATAAAGAAGGAATTCAGGAAGTCTTGTGTTAAACCAGCGCTGGTGTGTAACGTGAAGAGTGTACACTCTGCGTCTCCTCAGCATCACTTCCAGTCTCAGTCTCTCAACTGCACTAACTGATAAGGAGCGTCTCTGGTCTGCTCCTGCTCATGATTACAGGCGGTCTATGAGTGTGTGTGGTGTGTGTGTGTGTGTGTGTGTGTGTGTGTATGTGTGTATGACCTGAAGCTTGTGCAGAGTCGTGCAGCCCTTTGGTCCTATTATCCCTCCACCGTGCAGCAGCCTGCCAAACACATTACTCCTCACTCACTGATTTCTATTACTCTGAAGTGCTCCTCTCTCTCCAAACTGACGCTCCCTCAGCTCCCAGTCAGGACTCTGTGACTGGAAATGTGACTCCAGTGGAGATTCATGTGAAGTTGTGGAGGAGTTCAGGATGATTTCTGGAGGGCTTCTGGAAAAGTTTCGGAGCTTAAAAAGATTTTTTTCGCAGGAAAACTGCTTCTGGAGAAGTTTTGGAAGACGTATGGAGAGTTGCTTCTGGAGAAGTTTTGGAAGACGTATGGAGAGTTGCTTCTGGAGAAGTTTTGGAAGACGTATGGAGAGTTGCTTCTGGAGAAGTTTTGGAAGACGTATGGAGAGTTGCTTCTGGAGAAGTTTCAGAAGACGTATGGAGAGTTGCTTCTGGAGAAGTTTGGGAAGATGTCTCGGTAAGGCTTCTTCTGTGTAACCTCTGTAGGAGTTTGGGGGCGATCTGGATTTCTCAATGTTCTGGATGTTCTAGAGAAAATCAAGTGGGATTTGTTCTAGACCAGTTCTAACTGGCCAGACATGCAATCTGGAGTGTCTTATGTGTAGCAGGATGCAATCAAATATATCATTTACTGTTATGACCACAAAACAGCTGTATCAATCCTATGAAAAAATCCTATAATAATATACCAGCCAAATCCAAACACGGCATTATTATTGTTTATTTAAAAATAATCCCATAGTTCTACCTTCTATACTAACCAGCACTAAACACAGCCTCATTAATCCCTAAAATAATCCCATAGTTCTATACGAACTAGACCTAAACACAGGCTCATTAATCCCTAACATAATCCCATAGTTCTATACCAGCTAGACCAAACACAGCCTCATTAATCCCTACAATAAACACAGCCTCATTAATCCCTAAAATAATCCCACAGTTCTATACCAACTAGACCTAAACACAGCCTCATTAATCCCTAACATAATCCCATAGTTCTATACCAGCTAGACCAAACACAGCCTCATTAATCCCTACAATAAACACAGCCTCATTAATCCCTAAAACAATCCCACAGTTCTATACCAACTAGACCTAAACACAGGCTCATTAATCCCTAACATAATCCCATAGTTCTATACCAGCTAGACCAAACACAGCCTCATTAATCCCTACAATAAACACAGCCTCATTAATCCCTAAAATAATCCCACAGTTCTATACCAACTAGACCTAAACACAGCCTCATTAATCCCTACAACAATCCCACAGTTCTATACCAACTAGACCTAAACACAGCCTCATTAATCCCTAAAATAATCCCACAGTTCTATACCAACTAGACCAAACACAGCCTCATTAATCCCTAAAATAATCCCACAGTTCTATACCAACTAGACCTAAACACAGCCTCATTAATCCCTAAAACAATCCCACAGTTCTATACCAACTAGACCAAACACAGCCTCATTAATCCCTACAATAAACACAGCCTCATTAATCCCTAAAATAATCCCACAGTTCTATACCAACTAGACCTAAACACAGCCTCATTAATCCCTAAAACAATCCCACAGTTCTGTACCAATTTAATCACAGCTTTATTAATCTCTTTATTAATCAAACACATTTATTCATATTTATGTTTATTTATTTGCTTTATATTAAACATTTATTTATAATAAACAGTAAACAGATAATAATGCACAGATAGTGCTGATGTATTACACCTGTAGTGAACAGGGTCCAACCTACTGCCCACCCCAGGCCTTTCAACACACTCCTACTTTTCTCTCTCTCTCCCTCTCTCTCTCTCTCTCCCTCTCTCTCCCTCTCTCTCTCTATCTCCCTCCCTCTCTCTCTCTCTCTCCCTCTCTCTCTCTCCCTCTCTCTCTCTCTCTCTCTCTCTCTCCCTCTCTCTCTCTCTCTCTCTCTCTCCCTCTCTCTCTCTCTCTCTCTCTCTCTCCCTCTCCCTCTCTCTCCCTCTCTCTCTCTCGCTTTCCCCACTCCTTTACTTTCCAGGGGCTCAATTACAGGAGCACGGCTCCCCGGTTCCACAGCCTAGGGCAAGACAGCATCAGCTGACCCGTGAGGAGGAGCTATCCGACAGGTCCCTTAACAATGATAAATCACACACACACACACACACACGAGAGTACGAGAGCACACACCCCCAGAAAAAGAACCCACTGATCACCAGATCACATCAGAGAGAAAGAAAGAAAATGAGGCTTGCAAGAACATCTGAGGCGCGGAGGTGAATAACTCACAGGGAAACTAGGACTGGACAACGTCTGGTAATGGTTATCATGATGTATATTTATGGCCACAGGTATATGGGGGGAGAGGAGGGGGGGGGGGGCTTTCTAATAAAAAAAAAAAACATACACTCATAATTGCTTCTATTTGTTGTTTGTTTACCCCAAAGTTCAAATATAGTATCCATATTTAATGGGCCCATTCGGATATGATGAAATGAAAATGCTCTGTAATGAAACAGACCTCGTCCTCCCATATCCCACCACCACCACCACCCCCCCACCTCCTCCCAACCCAACCTACGGGAATAGAAACTCCTGCCATGGAGCAAACCAAGCTGAAAGCGTGGCTCTATATCAACAGAATGGTGCACGAGTCTAGTTTTCCCAACAAAACACCAATTTACAATTAAAACACTAATTAACACCAATTAAAACCCAATGAATAAAGCAACACAATGCAAAGTCCTTTAATTCATAACCACCACGCCCAAGACCCAAATAGAGGATGCTCTAGGAACAGCAATCATAACAGTAACCAAAATACTATAAAACAATTCTTTAGTAGGTCTGGGAGCAACGGACCAATCACAACTAAGATAATGGCAATATATATATATATATATATATATATATATATATATATATATATATATATATATATATAATGCCATTATCTTAGTTGTGATTGGTCCTTTGCTGAAACCATGGCTCTATATCAACAGAATGGTGCACGATTGTATTTTTCCCAACAAAACACCAATTTCCAATTAAAACACTAATTAACACCAATTAAAACCCAATGAATAAAGCATCACAATGCAAAGTCCTTTAATTCATAACCACCACGCCCAAGACCCAAATAGAGGATACTCTAGGAACAGCAACCATAACAGTAACCAAACAAAACACTATAAAACAATTCTTTAGTAGGTCTGAGAGCAACGGACCAATCACAACTACGGTAATGGCAATATATGTATATATATATATATATATATATATATATCCGTAACGAACCATGACCCTCTCTGCGCACAAGAGAAATATTTAGAGTTTTGCAAGTTTTCAGAGGGCGTGGTTTTGACAGTTTGGGGGCGGGGCATGGGCTTCCATCGTGACTCAGCAAACTAGCTAGCGGTGGTAGCCTAGCGCTAGCTAGCTGTTTCTCCAGCTAGCGTCGCCACAGTGGGCGGAAATGATCATACAGTTAAGTCCCACCCACTTAGAGGGAAGATATGATTGGTCACCAACATTCTGGGGAGGCATCACAGTCCTTATAGGGGGAGACACAGACTCACAGGCTTCCACTCAACCCCTCACGCTCCAACACAGATTGAATAAACACGTTTAATAATTTATTTGTCTATATTTTTATAATTGTTTAGATGTCGATTGTCAAACTGTGAGTAGATAAAACAATATATATTATTATAACAATTATATATATTTGTATTATATATATATATATATATATATATATATATATATATATATATATATATATATATATATATATATATATACTCATATATGTGTGTGTGTGTGTGTGTGTGTGTGTGTGTGTGTGTGTGTGTGTGTGTGTGTTAAGAATATTTTAGGCCCTCTGAGAGGGCGTAGAGGGCCATGACGGTTCCCCACTGGTATATATATATATATATATATATGTATATATATGTATATATATATATATATAAACATGCACCTCCATTTTTGTTGATTTCTATTTTTCTACATCGTTTGAACGCGACAGCTGCCGTTTACATTGTGTGGAAGTTTAATGATGAATGGACCAATAGAAATGCTCCGAAATAGCTTGGAAAACATTCTGGTTCCATTGACTTACATTGAAAGTAAGGACAGTTTTTGGTCTCTCCTGTAAAGTTTCCATTTTGGAGATGTATGTGTATTGATATATACTATTGCAATAGTAATGCACACTCCACCCTATCACAAACTTTTTGGAATTCGTGAATGGTTTAAGTAGCCAACAAGCAAACATCTTGCCAGCAGTACATGCACAAGATGACAAGACGAACAAGGTAACCTGAACTGTTGGAGGCACTAGACTATTATTGTCTTATTCGATTAGTAATGACAAACCATGACTATTGTTAGTCGTTATAACATTTAGACTAAATTAAAAACAAATAAATTCCATAACTATGTACATACAAAGTAACTACATAGTTATATACATACATTACTATGTAATTAATATTGCAATTACATAATTGCCTACAAAGAGTGGTATAAAGTATATAAAGTATATGTAATATGCGAGTCTGGTCTTCCTTCTATACTGCGCAGGCCTAAAAGTCCAGGTACGTGCTGAGAAAAGCCAGAACTCCTAGAATTCACAGTAAATATTTCAACATCCAGACACAAACAACAGCCTGGCTTCTTCCTGACCTGTGCAGAAAACAGATGCTGTGCTTCTCGGGCGTTTATGGGTCACTTCGTGGTGCAGGTGTGTGTGTTTGTGTGTGTGTGTGTTGGACCGGGTGCTCACACACACCGTTAAACTCGCCACGACCCCCGAGCGCCCGTGAGCGGGTGGCCTGAGCAGCGGCTCATGAACCACAGCCATATTCCTGAGTAAGCGAGACGCGCGTGTGGGGTGGTGAGGACGGGAGGTGGGGGGTGCTGGGGGGGCTGGAGGGGCATTGCAGCCAAACCCACAACTGGAAATGAGATTATGGATAAACTGAACCCTGTACTGAAAGACCATTAGCAAAAACACAGCTGACTTTGCAAAAGCTCAACACACACACACTTACACACCAGCACACACACACACACACACTTACACACCTACATGTGTTTTTATACCTCATTAGTAAGTGAAGTCATGCATATAAACTGTATCTATCTATATATATCTATGTATATCTATCTATCTATGTCTCTCTTTCTCTCTCTCTCTCTCTGACTCTATCTGTCTATCTATCTATCTATCTATCTATATATATATATATATATATATATATATATATATATATATATATATATATAACCTAACTATTAGTGATGTAGCCACTGTAGATAGATAGATAGATGGATAGATAGATAGATAGATAGATAGATAGATAGATAGACAGATAGACAGACCTGTATGTTAGATAGGTATACCAGTTACGTTGTTGTTGTATATATATCACTATTAGTGATTAACTGTAGATATATATATATATATATATATATATATATATATATAGTGATGTAGCCACTGTAGATAGATAGATAGATAGATAGATAGATAGATAGATAGATAGATAGAACAGTATGTTCGATAGGTATACCAGTTACGTTGCTGTTGTATATATATATAAAAACGTAACTATTAGTGATTAACTGTAGATAGATAGATAGATAGATAGATAGATAGATAGATAGATAGATAGATAGTTTACATCATCAATAGATTGTTGTTGTTGCGTGTTGTTCTTGTGTTACTACACAGTTATTAGAGCCAATTAATAGAAATGCCTGTCCCATGTTTAATTTCTTTAAGATAAACACAAAGGCCAACATGTCCGAATGCAGGACTGAACCTGTCGCAGACTCACGACGTGATGATGTAATTACATTTGAACACATACTATCGTCACGCTGACGTACACAACAGCTTTTTCCTGTTCAGAAAGCAGCCCCCCACACAGTACAGCATAATTTACACAGATATAGACCTTTCTAATGAGACCGCCCGGCTCCGGCGCGCTCCCTAAACCTGACAGTCACGCCTTTCCTTTCATGCTCGGCTCCAAACGGCTGGCATATTTACACACTTAAGTGTTTATTTCTTTTATTTATTCATTTGCGTGCTCACGTACTTATGTATTCACTTAGTTATTTATTTACCTCCTTACTGGCCCGCGTATTTACTCCCTTACTTATTTATAGGGCCGCGTCTTAAAACCCTGGTGCTCGGAGTGGAGGGGGGGTGGGTGGGGTGCGTGTGATGGGGTACGAGGGGGTTGGTGGGTGGGCATCTGCATTCTTATTGAGTTTTGCTCTTGAATAAATAAATCTAGAGGAGGTGATAGCAAATGTTCTCGCCGCGCTGCAAATGGCTGCAGGAGGAAAGGGCCTCTGGCTATTAGTATCAATTTACAAACAAACTGCTTTTTTGGCGACTGGATCTCAGATGTCAGATTTTGATAAATGGTTTCAATTTGGCAGCTGTTTTAAGGTGTCAGTCCGCATCAGGTCCGACTCGGGCGGAACAGGGCTTCCCTGCCCGAAAGAATCTCGCTCACTTAGCCTCCCGCCTTTTTAGGGCAAAATAATCTTTTCATACTAACCAGCCGGCAAACGGCGCGCAGCACCTGACGGGGGGGACTTTTATTATTTATTTTGTTTTCAGGCCCTTTTTCATGTTAACCCTGCTAGAGATAGAATTATTAGGTTTGTTTCTGTTGTTCAGGTATTCACTTTCATCAGCAATTAAGTGACGAGTGAAAGGGGAATGCCAGCAAATTTTTCAAAAGTTTCACTAAATTCAGCCGTCGAAAGTTACAGTTCATGGTATTTCTATATGATTACTATCAAGACCAAAGAATATATATATATATATATATATATATATATATATATATATATATATATATATATATATATATATATATATATATATATATATAGTAGTTACATTGAAAAATAAAATGTTTATTTATATACAATAATGTACATTTTTATCTTTTATTTTGGTCCAATTTAAATTTTTTGACATATATATTATGGGGACTCTGCCTTTTTATTTATGATTATTCATATTTTTATGATATCTTTTTTATTTTAACCCTGTATATATACACTATATATAACCACTATATAACCACTATATATATATATATATATATATATATATATATATATATATATATATATATATATATATATATATATATATATAGTGGTTACATTGAAAAATAAAATGTTTATTTATATAAAATAATGAACTTTTTGACATATATATTATAGTGACTCTGTCTTTTTATTTATGATTATTTATATTTATTTTGATATTTTATTGTACAGCACTTTGGTTGACACATGCTGTCTTTAAAATGTGCTTTATAAATAAAATTGTCTTGTCTTGTGTTGAACTTTCATGATAAACAGACTCATAGACATAGTCTAGAACAGCTAAATAAAGTCTGGTTCTATTGACTCCCATTCAAA
Source organism: Megaleporinus macrocephalus (assembly GCA_021613375.1). NCBI lineage: Eukaryota > Metazoa > Chordata > Actinopteri > Characiformes > Anostomidae > Megaleporinus > Megaleporinus macrocephalus. Next base: position 39,450,158 of record CM038719.1, on the reverse strand, counting down.
GAAAGTTTTTACTTCTCTTCTAAAGTTACCCTTTTGGATATACAAACTTTTGACCCAGCAGGAACATTACACTGTATAGTAATGGTAAGGTAATACTTTCAATGAATCTCGTATTCATAACTCTATAGAAATGCAATCATAAAGCATTACATAGTACTAACAATGTCTTATAAGACTTTATAAACGTATCATTTTATAAAATTTTATACATTTTTTATTATAAATGAAAAATCAGAAATGCTGCAAACTAGTCTGGAGAAACTTCTGGTTCCATTGACTTACATTAAAAAGGAAGCATGTTTTTGTCCTCTACTGTAAAGTTGCCATCTACTTGTTTTTCTTCCGACAATATAAGTAGTTATAATTGCATGTAAAACATCTTATATAGGAGTAGAATATGAATTTACAATGTGATATTTCCGGTAACTGGGCAGATATTATAATGCTATATGGTACATTCTTATGGTTATATATAGTCATATACTTATGGTGTATATATTGACTATAAGTATATGACTATATTGAGAATTTTGACTATAACTTAAAATATATATGCCTATGCGTTGTGTTATATTATGATATATATGCCATATAATGCCTTATAAAAGCATTTAGCATTACACATACTAGATTCATGATACGTGTTACCCTCAATTATTATACCAAATAATGAGTTGACTGATTTATGATTGACTGAGGGGACAATTTGGAAATAAATCACTTGAATTACTTTTTAAACATGGAATTCTCCTTATATTCAATTTACATTCTGCATGGGCAGAAGTATGCACTTTCTATTTTTTTTAATGTCATCAGATGATTGACAAAATTCAAAATTCAGTTTAAAAATGAATTCCTACTTTTTAGCTATGTGATGTAGTTTTGTCTATTTTGGTAGATATTAGTATATCTGCATCAATATTCCAATATTTCTGCATAATTATATATAAATACTGTCATTCAGTTATGTTGTAAAATGTTTCGTTACAGGGAATCTTACTAGACTGCATTATTCACTGTGGTGGAGATGGTAACCAGACATCTGACGAATTGAATGCCTTTAAAAGCTCCCTCACAGAAAGTTATTACTATTATGGTCTTAACATATATATTTTAAACCCCAGACATATGCATACTGGATACTATAAGGCAAAATAGGCATTGAAGGAAAATTTACTATCATTACATATACCAACATTACATATAACCAATCAGAAGACAGACGTGCATAAGTTCCCCGGAGGTTCTGGACAGTAAATATAATGTTGTAGATGTGTCATGAAGGCTGGTTCCTATCACCACCTCTGTAAAGAAATCTAAAGTCAGTAACTTTCTGTACAACTTGTTGCTTTAAGATATAAATATACTGTTATCTTTCGAGTCAACTTGCTCTCTTTCCTCGTCTCTGAGGTCACCACACCCTCACATATCACCCATCTAACCCCAAGCACGGTCAGTCTAACACATAGGTTCAAAAGCAGCATCACACAAAAGAGTCTGTTTCATTCACAGGGCCCGTATGTGGTGTTTTTGCACGAGAACAAACACACACACTATCAAAAGCAGCACCCTCAGGCTCCCGACCTGGACCTGTTCTCACACAGCGCCCGCGCTTGTGTGACAAAGACATCAGTGCACTTCAGGGCAGCTAACACGAGTACACTTCTCAGATGCCCATTCAAATCACCCTCGCCTGCTCTAACCCTCGCTGTAGATCGCTGAACACGGGATGAATTTTTGATGGGGAGTCCAGGCATCGTTAGTGTTTTCAGATGGGAACCCTGAGGGCCTTCTAGACCTTCAGAGGAAGACCAACGGTTTATGGCAACTACAAAAACAAACTGACTGACATGTTTATTCTTCTTTAATAGAATTTGCCTGCTTGTTATTACTGGTATTGCATCACTACTGTATATTGTAGTGTAAGGGTTTCATTGTTGACCAAACTGTCCAATCAGAATCTGTTCTCTAGGTAGATACAACCAGCCCGCTCAACTAGCTCTCCAATTGACTAGGACTTTGGAAGCTAAACTATAGGCATAGCTACCAACTGCATTAGTAAATGGATATCCAATGAATGGAATCAATTTAATAAAAAAAATACATCCATCTAGGCCTTCTGAAAGTTCTAGATACTAGAGTCTTAGCAAAACTATGTGCCAAGACTCTTTACTGAAGAACTCGTTGTAAACCTGCTACAAAGCTCATTTTACAACACTCTAGGATCATGGTCACCAACCTTGGAACTGTAGATCTAGTCTCTAGTCTTTAGTCTCTAGTCTAGTCCCCATCAGCATACTTTCCCCAGCCAATTAACTTCTTCAATAGTCACAGATTGGCTGGATCAGATGCATCAGTGTTAGAGAAGCTCATTAGATGCAAAAGAAAGGAAAGTAGATCTCCAGGACGAGGGTTGGTGATGACTGTTCTAGACTTTCTGGAAGCTCTAGATGCCAGAAGAATCAACCACTCACTTTTTGATTAAAAACAAAGGGGACCAATTTAATAAAGACAATCTGAGCCAGTGGTCAACAACGCCGATCCTGGAGATCTACCTTTCTGCAGAGTCCAGATCCAACCACAATAATTAGCTTTTTCAGAAGCCACTGATTGGCTGGATGAGTGGCATCAGCGTTGGGTAAGAATCGCTGACTGAGGATACAAGACTACTCAGTTTTGAATCGGATGTTAGAAATGAAAAGCGGCAGCAGCAGCTCTATATGTACTGAAGGAGTCACTGTAAAACTGGCAAAAATATATATGTTAGTATAATAAGCTTAAACATAACATATTTTATATGCTTTAAATAAGCTTCACACATTCATCTTTAAAAGATATGCAGCTTCCAAACTTGTGAATGTGCATAACTTTACATGTTGAGTATCATCAATTATTGTTCCATTAGCTTTATATTACTAATGACCTGGAAATGTCAGGGTAACCCAGTTATTTGTTTTTGATTTAAAAGCCAAAACAGGTTTATGTTCACTTGCATTAGTGTAGGACTACTAACACACTACTACTAATCCCATGAAGGCCCTGGTCCAAATTAGCTGTACTGTAGATGTAGACTTGATACTTATGGTCCAAACTAAAGGCCTCTATTTTCACATATTTGAACGAAAAGAATAAACTTCATATTGTTATAACATCAACTCCTATGTTGGAGATCAGTGGTTCTCAAACGTTTAGCTCCTTGCAGACCAGTTTCTGAAACACTGCTACAGATATTAATAGGTAGCATGTAAACTGCCTGTACACAGTAATATTCAATGCTCTAATTTTAATGCAACTATATACAGTATATATATATATACAGCAGTTAGATTGATATCTTGGAGTTTACCAACATAAAGCTCTGCAAACATATTGATTGTTGGAGAATGGCTGCTGTCTGTATTGGAAAAGCAGCTGCCTTTGCAAGAAAATAATAACATTAATAATAACAAATGGTAAAGCAGCTCCTGACTGGCAGGTTAAACTGTACAACTGTGGGTCACTTACCTTGGGTAACCTCTCTGGGTCTCCGGGGTGGCGGGGGATGACCTTCTGTAGCCTCTGAAAGCCGTAGTCAATGGTGGGTTCATTGAGAGCTGAGAGATAGAAAGGAGATGGATGGTTTGAGTAACTGCCCATTGACTTCCACTATAAGTGTGTTTAGAATCGGGGATAATGTTCAATTCAGTTTTCAAAGTACCTATCAAATACATAAATTAGTCATATATACACTAGTTATAGCAGTGAAATGCCTTGACATATGTATGACACAGTATATATACACGTTTGTCGATTTTAATTTTTCTGTTTCATTTAAACACAACAGCTGCCGTTTGCATTGTGTGAAAATCTTATTATGACTGGACCAATAGAAAAGCTCTATAATAACTTGGAAAAACTTCTGGTTTTTGGAGATACTTGTGGTTTTCTTTGCACAGCAAAGATATGCTTACCTTGGGTAAACGCTCTCTTTCTCTCTTTTACTCATAACCTTCTTCCTGATTGTTATTAAAATAGTTTTCATTACAACTTCCAAGTTCATCACTACCCCACAAGATCCTCCAATAACCTCCGCAATGCTTATTTCAGAACATCAGTTGGACAATTTACACGTTCTCATAGAAGGCCTTTAACTTGGAATTGTTTACTAACCAATCTAAATACTAAATATGTCATTGTGTGTATTCCTGTGATTGTGTATATTGAATAACTCTATATTATTATTGTTATTAGTGTTAATTATTGTTATTATTGATATTACTTTTATTTTTCTTTGGAGGGAAAATACTTTGTACAAGCCTCTTTTGGGCTATTTTTCACTTTTTTGTTTGTTTGTTGTTTATTTGTTTACCTAATGTTACATTCTATTTGTGCAAAATAAAAATAAATGAATTATATATATATATATATATATATGTAGTAATACACTAACATACATAAATGTACTGTATAGAAATGTAAAAAACTGAAATACAATGATTGTGTAACATAATGCTGTGTAATTGAGGTGGTCCTAGTTGCTGGACAAGGTCCCACAGCAGAACAAGATGATGTTACTTATGGATTATGGTTAATGTTGGCCATAACAGTTATAGTTACAGTTGCCATTGTAGATCTGATATACAAGTACTGTTTTGCATTCTCGCCATTGGTCTTTAGATGTACTTCCACTCTCTTACTTTCCAATCAAACTAGGCATCAACCCTGGCCTACAGTCTCTAACTTGCGTACCAGCAAAGTAGAGCAACAATGTTGGGGGTTCTAACAATGCCATACCTATGGGGGTCTACAAACTCTCCAATAAAAGTATTACCAAATGCAAGACCATCCCAGACAAAGACTTAAATCCATACCCAGCTTAGATCAGCACCATGTTCCTGTCCATGCCTACGTCCAGTGTTTAATTCCACCCTATAGACTCACATAGAAACCTATGATGAGCATCTCGCAGGTACGAGCGTTGACACGGGGAGAGATTTGTTAGCAGCAACTTGTGGAGCCACACAAAGGCCCCGTGTTTATGAAGTGCACGGCCACAGCCTATGGCCTACCTGTCCTCTATTCACGCCCTGCCTAATTCAATTCCCCTTCCTTCACTCTACCCGCTCGCACTTTTGATTTTGTTCGCCGACGACGCCCCGTTTCCCCCGTCTCCGGCTTCTAAACGGCAAAGGGGGAGCCAAGTGGGGGAAACACCCGGAAAAGCAGTTAGGGAGATATTTCTCCATAATCAAGCCCATTAATCATAAAAGGCTGTCAAATTTGACTTTGGGGACAATTTGTCAGCCTTCCTTGCCCACTCCGCTTTTGTCACCGGTGCCTCTTGTATTGGGTAAGGATGATTGACACTCCAAATGCCGGCGAGTAGAATAGCTAGTTTGCGCTAATATGCATAACCGGCGCTTTCATGAATAAGAATAAGGTTGCGGCGCCGGAGCAGGGGCCTCTTTTCAAAGGGGCCTCCGCTGCCGTTTGTCGCGCGAGGCAAATAGATGTTATTACCATTATAACAATATTTGTTTTCTTTCGGCGGGAATGGGCCCCGGCGAGCCGCTAAATCAAATTTGTTTGAGACGCTTTCGCAGAGTGAAGGAGAAAAGACCTCGCGCGCTGACAGCACTCGCAGGGTGTGTGCGTGTGTAGGTGTGTGTGTGTGTGCACTCCTGGGTTGTTTGTGTGTGTATGTGTGAGAGAGGGATGCAGCAGACCCTTTGTTTGCGCTCTGTAATGAAGAAGCTGGCTGGTATAGTCGGCTGGTGTGTTATACGCATTAATGACATGTATGCTGCACTTCGTTAGATGCTAACGCTAACGAGCTACCATGGAAGTGACTTGAACAGCTACACGTCCTTTCAGACCCACACAGTGGAAGGATGGACAGGAACACCTGTGGATGTTCTCAGATCTGAAGGTGGAGTTTGATGTTCTCCTCTCTCTCAGAGATTAAAGTACTGTTAATCTGAGGGGGACAGTGTTGGTGGTCTACCAGGTCTTCCAGGTGGTTGTTAGGAGTCTTATTTTCTCGTTAGAGGGCTCCAGCAGAAGAGTGCACATGATGTTATATACTGAAAGATTTGGTGGTATATACTAATAGTTTTGATGATTTGTATTGATGGATTTGAGGTTATATACTGACATATTTGATATTATATACAGATAGATTTGAGGTTATATACTGACATATTTGATATTATATACAGATAGATTTGAGGTTATATACTGACATATTTGATATTATTTACTGATAGTTTTGATGTTATATATTGATAGATATGATGTTGCATACTGATAGAGCTGATACTACATACTGATGTAGTTCATGTTATATACTGATAAATTTGTGATTTGATTATATTGGTAGATTTTATGTCATATACTGATAAATTTGATGTTATATACTTATAGAGTCAAGATTATATACTAATAGATTTGATATTATATATGGATAGATTTGAGATTATATACTGATAGATTTGAGATTATATATGGATAGATTTGAGATTATATACTGATAGATTTGAGATTATATATGGATAGATTTG
>CM038719.1:39431119-39438619 GCA_021613375.1 Megaleporinus macrocephalus | reverse complement strand
ATTACTATTACTACTAGTTAAGTGAGCTTATTTGAATGAGCCACTGTAAGCTGGTTAAGCATTACTATTACTACTAGTTAAGTGAGCTTATTTGAATGAGCCACTGTAAGCTGGTTAAGCATTACTATTACTACTAGTTAAGTGAGCTTATTTGAATGAGCCCCTGTAAGCTGGTTAAGCATTACTATTACTACTAGTTAAGTCTGAGTATGAGCTTGCGTTGTGTTTACTCTGCTACGTGGACTTTAGGAGCTCAAACTGGAGGCAGTCTCTCAGGAAACTATCGCTGGAACACTCCCAAACAAATTCCAGAATAAAGCAAGTGCTGGAGTGAACTTACTGAAGCAGCCACATGTTGGTTAACCAAGAACATGATGTCTATCCAAAGAGAGGAACAGGAAGGTCTTACGGTTCTAGCTAATCTCAGGATACAACATGTAAAAAACAGCTGCAAATGTGTGATGCGTGATGTCCAAGTTTAGGTCCATTCACATTATCATGGTGTGGAGCCAGGCAAGCAAAGCCGGCGAATTTTGACCCACACTGTGTTGACCTTGTATAACATGTGTTACAAGTCTAACAACCTGATATGAAGATATTAAAAAATAAATAAGAGCTGACCCCACGTCAGCTTACTTCACTGACCCGGGAGATAAGGCTGCACTGGTCACAGGGATGCAGGAGTTTAATTTGCTGGAATTTGCTGGAATTTGCATTTAATATATCACAGTTTGCTTCAATGCATACTAAACTGCATTCAAATCCATATCTAAATAATAGCAATGCTTCCTTTTCTCATTAATGTTAATTTTAAAAATATCAAGCTATTATTATTATTATTATTATTATTTGAAGGCCATATATCTCCAAAGTAGTAACTTTACAGGTGAGGCCAATGACTTTCTTTACTTTCAATTAAAGTCGATGCTTAATAAGCTTTTAAAGCCATTAGTTTTCTTTGGCCGGCGATGATATTTAAATAAATTTTACATTTAAATTACTTTTAAAATAGTGTTTTCTTTGGGTTCTACTTCAGGTGTTTTATACGCTTTCAGGTCATTTAGTTTTAGGTTTTAGTATTAATTTTAAAATTTTAATGTTATTTGTTTCGTTGGTACAGCCTAAAAACTGTATTCCATGTGATAACAAACAATTGAACTAGCTGAACTTTTGAACTAAAAACAAATCCTAGATTGAAAGAATCGTTCATTCAGACTTTAGGCTTGAATAAAAGTAGTTATTACTAGTTATGAGGTTGTACCAACAAAAAACATAGCATATTTTTTTATTTTTATTTTGCAATGTTTTGGCTTAACTTTAAAAAAAAGTGATTTTTTTTGTTTTTATCAGTTTTTAAAGCCATTATGGAGCATTTCTATTGGTTCTTTCATCATTAAACTTTCACAGCATATGAAGGACAACTGTTGTGGTCATATAAGGTAGAAAAGTCTAAATGGACAACAAGTGTTGATGGTATGCAATTGATTTTTAATTCATGTTATTCATTTGGGTTTGACATTGTGGCACAATACAGTGCATGCACATAATCATTTCAGGTGTGAATGGGCTTTTAGTTCCTTTAGTTTTAATTTTATGGGGTTAATTTTGCAATTTTAAGAACCCAAAATAAAAACCAGGTGAAAATATACAAAAGACATCTAAACATAAATACAGAAATCTGCTAATTAACAAAACTCAAGTGCTTTCCTACATTAGAGTGTAAAAAATGTATTTTAACTTCTAAAAAAAGCCATATTGACCACCGTCCACCATCGCTGGACATTGTGTTCTTGTTCTTTCTTCACTGCTTGAATAACGAATAGAAAAGAAAACCTATAGAATCAGGTGTGTATAGCTCTGAGGCTGCATCCTGTTGGTTATGTATGTCCACTCTTCACATTGATAGTCCAGAAATGCCCCTAATGTGACCTGATTGTTGTGTTTTTTGCTCTTTCTGATTCCCATCATTCACCCATAATTCCTTGCGCCCGGCCTGCCGCCCAACAGCACGCAGGCCATGCATTACATGTGTTCTCCCGAGGCTTTACATCTATTTCCTGCCCGGCAGCATCACTATTTACATTTTTATCCTTCATATTGAAAAGTAATGACGGCGCTCTAGCCTTCCTATTGCCATCTGATGGGCCCATATGAAGGCACGGTCATGCCCCCGGTCGGCCCCCGGCCCCCAGGCCGTTCAGGCGAGGGGCTCTATCTGTTTCCTCGCTAATGCAGTTTGAATGGCTTCATCGGGCTCTGTATATAAAGCACCCTATCAAAGCCTGCGCTCTGACGGAATGAGGGAATTTGGATTCCTACACAACACAACAAGGCTCCATCTCCCATTTCCAAGTCCTGGCTTATTGATAAGGGCTGGGGCAGCACGGCTAGCCCAGGGCTAAGCGTCGCAGGAGGAGGAGGTGGGGACAGAGGGGGACATTTCCAGACGGCCTGAGGAGCGGGAGACGACAGGAAGTGATTTGTTTTCCCGTTCCAGTCTGTCGAGTGTGTGTGCGGCGAGCCCGCTCAACTGGCCTGTTGACAAACGTCTAAAACCCCTTGTTGCGCGCTATTGATTCCATCGCTCTACTCCTCCCTCCCCGCCGCTCCCGCCGCTCCCCTCCCTCCCGTCGTCTCCAGTTCTCCCTCAAGCCAGGATTACATTACACCAGTTATACCACCACCCCCACCATTTACAGCCTCCACTCACAACCGGACGACGTGCAGGCCTAAGCAGGGTTGCCAGCTATTCGTGTATTGAAAAAATCAGGAGTGAGATTAAAAACTTCTATACAGTTCAATCGTTGGGACGTCAGCGAAGTCATTCAGAGGTGTTTAAGTTGAAAAGGTTGATTGCAGAGAAACGAATAGGTGCAGATTTTCTTTGGCCATGGCCACGTTCTGCTCACCAGCATGCCAAGTTAACCTACATGCCAAGTTTCTTCATCTCCAAACTAAAAGTAGTAACTTCACAGGAAAGGACACCAACTATCCATACTTTCAACCTAAGTCAATGCTAAAAGAGTTCTTTCAAAGCAATTTTGGAGCCTTTCTATTGGTCCATTCACCATAAAACTGAATAAGAAGGGCAGCTGTCATGTTTACGTAGGGTAGAAAAGTAAAAATCAATAAAATACAAGAAAAGATACATGGTTTTCTTTGGCCTGTGATGATATGTAAATTTATTTTAAATTTAAAATTCATTTTAAAATAGTGTTTTCTTTGGGTTTAACTTTGCTGCACAATTCTGCATGTACATAATCATAATTTTAGGTGTTAACATTTCAGTTTTATAAGCTTTCAGCTCATTTAGTTTTAGTTTTTAGTATCAATTTTAGAATTTTAGTGGTAATTTGCTTCATTGGTACAGCCTAAAAACAGTATTTCATGTGGTAACAAACAATTGAATTAGTTTAACTTTTTAACTAAAACAAATCCAAGTTTACATAAGATAGAAAAGTAAAAATCAATAAAATACAATAAAAGATACATGGTTTTCTTTGGCCTGTGATGATATGTAAATAAAATTTTAATTAAAATTACTTTTAAAATAGTGTTTTCTTTGGGTTTAACTTTGCTGCACAATTCTGCATGTACATAATCATAATTTTAGGTGTTAACGTTTCAGTTTTATAAGCTTACAGCTCATTTAGTTTTAGTTTTTAGTATCAATTTTAGAATTTTAGTGTTAATTTGCTTCACTGGTACAGCCTAAAAACAGTATTTCATGTGGTAACAAACAATTAAATTAGTTTAACTTTTTAACTAAAAAAAGTTTACATAAGATAGAAAAGTAAAAATCAATAAAATACAATAAAAGCTTTCAGGTCATTTAGTTTTAGTTTTTAGTATCAATTTTAGATTTTTTGTGGTGATTTGCTTTGTTGCTACAGCCTAAAAACAGTATTTCTTGTGGTAACAAACAATTGAAGTAGTTTAACTTTTTAACTAAAATAAATCCTTGATTAGAAGAATTGAGTTGAATAAAAATACTAATTTTCAAAGGTTGTACCAACAAAAAACTGCAAAGTTTTATTTTTTTTTATTTTGCACTGTTTAAAATATTGGCTTAGCTTTAAAAAAAGTGTATTTTTTTAGTTTAATTTAATTAATAAAGTAATTTTTTAAGGTTATACTAACAAAACACTTTTTACAGTGACTCGCATATCGTTGCTGTCCAATGAAAACATGTCTTTTCATTTTGGTCCATTTTGAGTTTTCTACATCATTTGAACAAAACAATGGTCGTTTACATTGTGTGAAAATTTCATGAGGAATGGTCCAAGAGAAGCACCCCAAAACAGCTTGGAAAAACTTCTGGTTCCATTGACTTACATTAAAAGTAAAGTATGTTTTTGTTCTCTCCTGTAAAGTTGCAATTTTTCTATCATTTGTACAGAATTTTTAGGTTTCATTTTTATTTTAGTTATGAATATGCCAATGTGATAATATATGACCACATTAGTGATCATCATCCATCATCTTGGAGATCTTCTTTCCTGCAAAGTTAAGATCCAACCTGCCAATCTAACTCCAAACACCAAAGCATCCAAAAACCAAAGCATCTGCAAAGCCATGTAACCAATTATTTAGAAGAAGCTTCAGCAAACTGTGGTTGGGACTGGTAGATCTCCATAAACCAACCTGCTCTTCACCATCTGGTCCATCTATATGTTCTATGAGGTTCAGTAGTGGGTTGGATGTTGGGGAACCAGGCTTGCGGCTGGAAGGTCGCCGGTTCGAGCCCACGAACCAACAGACCTTGACTAAAGTGGACTTGAGCTTAGATACTTAATCCCCAACTGCACCCCAGCTACTGTGGATAGAGCTGCTCATCACTCCCCTGCCCCCTAGTGTGTGTGTGTGTGTGTTCACTAGTGTGTGTGTGCATGTGGCAAACGATGGTGCAAATGAGTGCACTTGTTCACTGAGTGAAAAAGAGTGAGTGAGATTCTCAAGCAGACTTAGAGGCTTGGCTTGATCAATCGCCACCGCCTCTAACACCCTCGCCTCCCCCTCTCTTCAGATCGATTCTCATAGAAATTTCATGAACTTTAAACTGTGACTGACAGTCGAGACCCACCTAAAGCAGAGAGCCACCAGGGGAGATGAGACAGAGCCCACCACACAGCAGACACACACACACACATAGGGTCACACTGCTGTTATGGCAGCACGCAGACTGTGGTCTGACCCCTGTTTACCTCCAGGATGCACCACGGACACCCAGATAAAGCATCTGGCCCGATCTTTTGTTTTTGGGGAGCGATCAACTGCAGATGACTCGCGAGGCGGTTACGTTTTTCTGTGTTGTGGGAAAAAGAACGACGTGCTGAATTCTTCTTGGCTGTGACACCCAAGCAGATGTGGCAGCTCTAAAGTGTGTGGCCAACAGATGCGGCGTCTCAGGCTGCGGTTTCACGCGCCTTCAAATGCTCTTCAGACTCGCGATGGTTGTGCCGGGTTTGAACTGTATAGGCTGAACGTGGTGAATAGCTGGGAGTCACCATCCAGGGTTAGTTACACCAAACGATTTCTAAGTGAATTTATTGTCCCAGACAAATTTCTAGTGTCGGAATGAAATCATGAGGGTCTTGCTAGAGTTGAGTCACGCTCGAGTCATCTCGATTGTTTAGTTTGAGGTGGTCTAGACTGCCGGTTTAAGCCAGTCTTGTTCTCGTCCGAGCGTTCCGATAAAATCAATCGTGTTTAATATTATCAAGTCTGAAGTCTTGGCTCACGCAAATAGTCATGTGAACATTGTCGACAACCAATAGGAGAGCTCTGTTCACCACCAAACGGCAAGCTGTACAAAAGGAGGAGAAACTGGTGAAGCTGTGGAGTGAGCTGTGGAGTGAGCTGTGAGGTGAGCTGTGGAGTGAGATGTGGAGTGAGCAAGCGTGCCTCTTTGATGTGTCTACCACGACAGAGTGGAAAAGCAGAAAGGTGGACGAAATCGCTGAAGCCCACGAAATCCCAGCCGAACACAGTCTACAGTGTTTACAATTAGCCTAGCAGCTAACTATACATGTTAGCTGAATATTGCTAGCTTTAATAATATAAATGGGAAATAATCTCTAAAGGATTCTAGCTGGTCTAGTCTTGTAAATAGTGGCTCTGAAAGACCCCCAGTCTTTGCAAAACTATAGTCTGTGACTAGTCTATGACTAAAAGTCTGTGATTAGTCTTTAGATGTGAGAGGGTGTCAGACTTTGGTCTTTTAAACTTCTTTTCAGAGTCGTTTAAAGTCCTCTAGTGTCTGGTCAGCATTAGTTGGCTAGCTTAATCTGTTTTTGGTTGTTTATTCAACGTAATCAATGGTTACCAATGTAAACAAATGCCTATTACCACTATTATACTGGTGAATATGGCGACTTGTTTTTAACGGTAAATTACCGTTATTTTGTTACTGTGTTGTGAGATCAACTCAACTTAAAAACCTTTTCTGATGTACCAAAAAAAATTCAAAACCATCAGTTAAAAAAACATAAAAAATATATAAAAACAAATGCATTCTGGTGATTCAGGTTTTCCGTTTTTTCTTAAATTATTTATTTACTTATTTATTTGTTTATTTATAAAGACTGAATCATAGACGTTATTGGTCACGTTTGTACAGATTCTTAATATCAAAATGTCTAAATGTGTATTTCGTTTTAGGCCAAAAACCTAAGTCATCTTTAATGATGATTTAATTCAAGTCAATGGAACCAGAATTATTTCCAAGCTAGTTTGGAGCATTTCTATTCGTCCACTCGTCATAAAATATTCTCACAATGTAAAATGCAACTGTTCCATTTAAACAATGTAGGAAAACAAAAATGGACAAAAATTGATATTTTCTTTGGCCAGTGACGATTTGCATTGTGAAAACAATTAAAGCTATTCTGTGCATATACTGTGCAGTAAAACATGGTGAATAAACATGTATATTGATATCACTTTTTTCTTATACATATTTTAAAAAGTTTTGGATATGGAATTTTGCTATAGTGAATTCCGGGCATTATTTTTACAGTTTTATGTAAAAATACGGAAGGTTACTGTATTTTAGCTGCAGCTTATTACTATAAGTGTACAGACCACAGCTACAGCAGAACAGCCTTGTGGTCCAGATTACTGTGAAGTCACAGCCCACTCTTAGGATGTAACTGGTATTTGCTGTTTGTATTAATCAGGAAATTATTTTGTTTAAATTTTTGATCATTTTACTGGGTTATTGTCGCATTTCTGAATTTATCACTGACCGTACCATACATACATGTAATAAAAATTGGGTTACAGGAAGTTCAGGACCCCTAATTTACTCCCCAGCCGTCTCACAGTCAAAACTCTGGGGTCCCTAAAAAATAAACTTGTCAATTAGTGGAAAAAACAGATTCATCCATGGAAATACTATGGAATACATGGAGAGACACTGGACTGCCACAAGCTGGCGCTGTAGCAAATGGGTCCAGTTGGTCCCTCCTAGCTTAGCAACATGCTTTTTATTATTTTTTA